>QNUK01000035.1:1777500-2377500 GCA_013621035.1 Clarias magur | reverse complement strand
GGGTTCAGACACATTCACCACACATTCACCACTCCACACGATCTCTTTATTTCTAGGCTTATACGTTCATCCTGTGTCCCTTATTTCCTAGAAATTAGGGCTCATTCACGCATACTTTGTCCCCGGTCCTAATCAGGGCTCATTCAAGCATACTTGTCCCTTTTATTTTATTTAGCTATTTATTTATTTATTGTCTTAGAAGGGCTCATACACACACTTGTCCCTTTATTTCAACTTGATCTGCTAATTTATCTATTCCTATAAGGGCTCATTCACACACACGTCTCCGGTCTGGCGCAAGCCGACCCCCCCTCTGGTGGATTGCACACACAACTCCCTCGGGGGTTCACTCAGCCAGATTCTCTTTCTCTCCCTTCCACTCAGACACACACACTCAGACACACATAGAGCTCTCATTCACTCAGACAATATCAGACGGTATTGGACAGTACAACATCAATTAAACACAAACAATGCAATTGCTTACAACTTAATGGCACCCAAGCAGTGCTCCTCATAAAAAGATATGAATTTGCTGCTATAACCACATACAATCCATTAATCAGCAGCATACAAAACAATTGACGTACAACTGTACGTTCCTCATAAGAAATTAATATCCATAACAAAGCCACAAGCTCATACTATACGGTTTAGGTGGCTACACAATTCTTTTGACATACCTAAGTACGTTCCTCATAAAAAGGGGATATATTGATATTAACTACTGTGGATCCTCACACAAGCAGTATTACTAATTAGGCGCAATTCCTTATTAACCTACTCCACTGCCATCCGTCTAGGCCCACTTGACAATGAGTACAAATTAATACAGCGTCTATCTACCGGTATGCATTGCTATCTATCAAAGCCCTCTTAGCAACACAGACAGACCTTCAAATGCGCTACCTCATACCCGTCTGTTATTACTGCCATCTATCAAAGCCCTCTTGACAGCAAAACAGACCAATGCAATGCTTATTTTATCAGTTACTATTCAAATACTACCATTCAACGGTTAGTAAGCTGATGCATGCATTTTCCTTCTGAAAACAAAGCCCATTCAAAAATTACTTAATTTGGAGAGGTCTTTATCAGGCATCCTTACCACCATGGGTGATCCTCAGCAAACAACACAAACTAAGCATATAAGCAAAAGTTGCTTACCTTTGTACGTGGCCACCTGTTTGTGCTGCTCGCCAAGGAAGCCCATGCTGATCAGTCACCTTTGCCCCTTTTCCACCCTGCTCGCAGCGCCAAAATGTTGTGGAAATTAATTGAAGACTCAGGCTTTGATTTCAGAAGGTTACAACTTTATTGGTTGATCAATAAAGTCGGGAGGTCTGCAGAACACACCCAGACTCCTGACGGCTTCTTGCTTAAATACTGATCCCAAACAAAGGCGGCCAATTTTCCCGCGCTGATTTTACATACAACATCTGTGTTTCATTAAATGTCACAGTTCTAGGTGCCTCAATGTATAGATCGGATTTCTTACACAGGCACATTCCAAGAGGCCTATATGCTCGGCTTCTCACGCCAGCCTCCCATTATTTCAAGCTGGGGTATCTTTTATTCCTTAAAAGTAGTGTATATCACATAAAATAAGATAAAAAATTTCTTCTACATGAGCGAGCAGTCTCTTAAGAACCGCTCTGACGTGTTGAGCGAGAGTAGATAAGGATATCATCCAGGTAGACGAATACCCATCGGCCCAACATGTCCCGGAGAATGTCATTGATGAAACGTTGTAAAGCTGCTGGTGCATTACAGAGACCAAATGGAATGACTAAATGACACCGTAATGCCCAGTGGGGGTGATGAATGCCATCTTCCACTCATCGCCCTCTCTGATACGCACCAAGTTGTAGGCGCTCCAGAGGTCCAACTTTGTAAAGATGGTGGCACCAGAGAGGGCGTCCAGGGCAGAGTTGGTAAGAGGCAATAGGTGTTGGTTTTTTATGGTGATGTTGAGCCCCGATAGTCGACACAAGGACGTAGTTCGCCGAATTTCTTCTTTACAAAGAAAAATCCCGCGGCAGCGGGCGAGGAGGCCAGGAGATGAGAGGGTCATGCTGGAGTAACCAGGGGTATCCTAGGATGATGGGTGACGAGGAAATGGAGGTGAGGTGGAAGCAGATCTCCTCGTGGTGTTGGTCAATGGTGAGGGAGATAGGCCGAGTCTGGGTGGTGATAGGGCTGGAGGAAAGGGGCCGACCGTCGACGGACGTCACTCGAACCGGCTGGGATAACGCCTCAGTCTCCACCCCCAATCTCTTGGCATAGGAGGAGTCAATAAAGGCCCCGGAGTCGATGAACGCGGAACTTTTGACTCGTCTGTGGCCAAATTGGAGGTGTACCTGAACCATGAGACTCGAGATGCTGGGTGTGGTGGTGGCGAGATGGAGGTGACCCGGTGAGCTGCCCGGGCATGAAGAGCATATAGCTCTATGGTGTGCCGCTGACCCACAATAGGCGCAGAGTCCCTCCCTGAAACGAGGGTCGTATGGTGCCTTTGCGGAGAGCTGAGGATACATACTCCTTCAGGTGGCCGCGGGGGGGAATAGAACCTGGCTGAAGTTCAATGGCCAGGTCGTAGGGGCAATGAGGAGGAGGATGATGGGTGGAGAGGAGATGGAGATTGGAACTTTTCAGTTTAATTACTGTTCTGTTGGAACCTAGACTTAACATTTTTATAAATTTGTAATCCTACACTCATCACTTTCAGAGATCTCTAGGCCATATGGCAGCTGCTTGCACGGTGATGCCTTTGGGCTTTCTGTACATGAGAGCGTTTCAGCTGTGGCTAAGAGCCAGGGGGTTTCATTCAAGGGCCAATCCCCAGAGGCTAATAAGGGTTATGCACCGGGGGCTTCGTACCCTTTCTATGTGGTTCAGACCCCGGTTTCTGACTTTAGGTCACACTTTAGGTCCGTCTTGTTGTCGCAAGATGCTAACGACAGACACTTCCCTCACGGGCTGGGGTGCGGTCTTGGATGGCCGTCCAGCACAAGGGAGCACATCTTCTCGCATGGCACATCAATTGCCTCGAAATGATGCCTCTGTTTATGGCCCTGAAGCACTTCCTCTAGCAGTTGAGAGGCTACCATGTCCTAGTGCGGGTGGACAACACTGCGGTAGTCTCGTACATAAATCGCCAGGGTGGACTGCGCTCGCGCCGCTTGAACAAGCTAGCTCACCAGGTCCTGCTTTGGGCACAGGACAAGTTCCTGTCCCTCAGGGCGATTTACATTCCGGGGCATATGAATGTAGGAGCAGACTTACTATCCAGACAAGCTGTGACACACGAGGAATGGAAACTCCACCCCGAAGTAGTCAGTCAAATCTGGGAAAGATTTTATGTAGCAGAGGTGGACCTCTGGGTCTGGACGCGATGGCCTACACGTGGCCGAGATTACGCCTTTATGCGTTTCCACCCATAGTTCTGCTGCCAGGAGTCCTGGTGAGGGTCCGTCAACAGGGTTTGCGCTTCTTATTGATAGCGCCCCATTGGCCGACCAGAGTGTGGTTCTCGGATCTAATATCTCACCTCGACGGCTCACCCTGGGTGATTCCAGTGAGGACGGATCTTCTGTCTCAGGCGCAGGGGACAATATTTCATCCCCAGCCCGAGCTCTGGAACCTTCACTTTTGGCCCCTGAAGGGGACCAACTAAGACATGCTGGTCTTCCGGCCAGCGTAATTGAAACCATTTTAAGTGCCAGGGCTCCCTCCACTACAAGAACTTGCGCCCTCAAATGGAGTGTATTTGAAAATTGGTGCATGGCAAGACATGTAGACCCAGTTCACTGCCAGATTGTTTCACTGCTGGAGTTTCTGCATGAAAAGTTGTCCTCGGGCTTATGCCCTAGTACCCTCAGAACGTACGTAGCCGCTATTTCGGCTTGTCATGCTCTGACCGATGGGGTTTCTGTGGGGAAGCACCATTTAGTTGCTCGTTTTATTCGTGGAGCTAAACGGTTGAGGCCACCCACTAGAACGCCGGTCCCTTCATGGGACTTAGCTATCGTACTCGACGGCCTGGCTGACACCCCTTTTGAACCACTAGAGTCAGCGCCTGTCAGGCTTCTGTCTCTTAAGGTGTTTTTTCTAGCTATTACTATGGGGATCTGCAGGCTCTGTCAATCTCCCCATCCTGCCTAAACTTTGCCCCTGGGATAGTCAAAGCTATTCTGCATCTTCACCCGAACTATCTTCCCAAGGTTCCATTATCGACCAGTTGTTCTCGAAGCCTTCTGTCCTCCGCCTTTCACACCTCCGGAGCAGGAAAGACTTCACTTATTGTGTCCAGTACGTGCTCTTCAGATTTTCGTCCACCGCACTAGCCAGTGGCGTAAGTCAGAGCAGCTCTTTATTTGCCATGGGGGTCGCAACCGGGGGGCGGCCACCACTAGACAGACTCTGTCACACTGGGTGAGAGATGCTATTACCCTAGTCTATGAGGCGCATGGTCACACTTTGCCTCTGGGAATCAGGGCTCATTCAACCAGGGGGATTGCCTCATCAATTGCCTTGGCAAGAGGCGTCCCCCTGCAGCAGGTGTGTGATGTGGCGGGCTGGTCCTCTCCACACACGTTTGTTAGATTTTATAGTCTGGATGTCAGTGCTACTCCGGGTTTGCGGATCCTTGAGTCAGCATCCCAGAGCTAGGTCTGAGACCTCCTTGGCTATTGTGCGCACACGCTACACAACCTGGGGGTCCATACACTTGCAGTGCAGCGGCGTTGGTATTCTCGTTCCCATAGCGTTTTCATACAGCATCGAGTGTAGCTTTTGAAAGGGAACGTCTCGGGTTACTTAGCTGTAACCCTGTTCCCTGATAAAGTGGGAACGAGATGCTGTATTTCGATGCCACACTGCTGGCGTGCCTGGACGTCCTTCAGACAAAATTGACCTGAGGATGTTTCCGGTTCACTCCTATTTATAACCTGCAGGTTCACCTTATTCGGTGACGTCATGCCTGGCAGAGGTTAGCCGAAGTATTCGGCGGTTTTGACATGCACAAGCTTCACAACCGGAGAACAAAGAGATGTTCCCATAGCATTTTCACGCAGCATCTCATTCCCACTTTATCAGGGAACAGGGTTACAGCTAAGTAACCCGAGACAATTTGTAGCTAAGGGTTACAGCCAGAAGATGGGTATAGATCATGATGAAACCTTCTTCCCAACAGCAAACCTAACCAGTGTGACAATACTGCTTCAAAAAGCAGCACAAGAAAATCTCTTACTCCATCAAATGGATGTAAAAACAGCTTATTTACACACTCCTAGTGATTATGAAATCTACACCGATGAACCAGAATGTTATGAAGAATAGAAATATTTGGTGTGCAAGCTACAAAAATCTTTGTATGGGTTGAAACAATTTGGCTGCAACTGGAATAAAGTTTTACATGATTACCTAACTGAAAATGATTTCAAGCAAAACACAGCTGATTACTGTGTTTATTCCAAGGAGACAGAACATGAGAAAACTATCATGATTATTTGGGTCGATGACGTAATTACTGTATAGCGGCAAACAATAAAAGAGTCATGAAAAATGTCAAAGAGATGCTTTCACACAAATTTAAGATGAAAGATTTGGCCAAACTTAAGCATTTTCTGGATATTGATTTCTACAAATGTGACAGATGTGTAAAAATGTCACAAGAAAAATATGTTAAGATTTTGGCGCATGCAGAGAAACACCCTGTGATCAAAAATGATGCTATACACAGGATCCTGTAAAGATGACTGATGTAAAGATATATAGAGAGGCTGTAGACAGCCATATACTGTATGTCTTATAATAAACACACGTTCAGATCTAAGTTTTGTGGTAAGCAAGTTATCACAATATTTGTGTAAACCAACAGTAGAACACTGGGTTACAGTGAAACATGTAATGAGGTATCTAAGGGGAACTACCGACAAGGAATTGTGTTTCAAGAAAAACAGCAGTGAGAATTTAGGTCTAGTTGCCTATAGTGATGCTGATTGGGCAAGTGATGCAACTGACAAACGCAGCACTACTGGTTACTGTGTAAGCCTAAGTAGCAACAGTTCTTTGGTTTCATGGAAAACTAAGAAACAGCCCACAGTAGCCTTGTCTACCTATGAAGCGGAATATGTAGCTCTAGCTTCTACAATGCAAGAGTGTATATATTTGGAACAATTTTTGGATGGTATTGATGACTACAAATACACACACACAGTAGTGTATGAAGACAACCACGGGACAATTGCTCTAGCCAAAAACCCTGTGAGCTGCCAGAGGTGCAAGCATGTAGATATCAAATATCATTTTGTAAGATCCATTGTAACTGATGGAAGGATGCTTTTGCAATATTGCTCTACTGAAGAAATGGTTGCTGATATTTTGACTAAACCTGTTTCTAAACTAAAACTAAGGAAATTTGCAGTCATTATGTTTGGTATGTAAAGGAGTGGTAGAAATCCACACCTGTATTGTAATTCACAATGCAATTATTATTTGCATTTATGTAACCTGAGTACAAGTGGGGGTGTTAAGATATTCCATTTTATGTACTCAAGTTGTTTATGTACTCTATTATATTTTTAATTTTCACCACTGTGAGGCGCATGTTGTATGCCAGAGACACATGTTGCATCAGCACGTTATGTTTTAGTGGACACACCTGAAGTTTTTTTTTTTTTTTGTGCTAAGAAAGAGAGAAAATGTGCAGTGCAAATTTGTTATAAAAAAATATGTTCAATGATATTGCCTCCGTCACTCCTTCGTGTTGAACGACCATAACGTTGCAATACTCAACATAGATATTACAGGAAAGCTTGGATTAGTAACATTTTCCTTTCTGAGGTCTGAGAGTTTATGAGAGGACTGTGTTATGAAAACATATTGTTAGATTTAATACAGTTATTTTATTATATTATGTATATGTATATATTTAATTGTTAGAACAAAATATTCCTGCTTGTGCTGCTTGAATGATTCAGTACATTTATATTAAGACCTTACTCTATTACATCCTTCATAATAGAGAGCAATAGGCCAATCTTTGCACATACATGTTATATATTCATGTTAGTTTGTGGCTTAACTTACTGTACTATATATTATAGTACTATACATAGTACCTAATAATAGAAAAAAAAATTCCTTACTATGGTGGAATTACGTGTAGCTTACATATAGTACAACAATTGTCCTTTTACTATGTGAGATGTGAATGGGATGTAATGCAAATATTTTGCTGTAAACATATATGGTGAAAAAAATTATTTTGACATGTCACATAAATTGTTGTATGTAATACAAATGTTGTATGTAATATACTGTAGTTAGACACATTCCACTCAGGTAATGGATTGGGTAACCTCAGACACTGCATCTTAATTAATGTTTTTAGTGTAATAATTATACAAATTGATTTTTAAAAATCAGTACACATTGAAAATAAATGAAAGAATATGGCCAATTTGTTGATACTTTTTTTTAACATGTAAATGGTAGCAGCAATAAAAGGCAAAAAGAAACAATATAATTTATATTATTAGTAAAGTTACATAATGTAACTGTTTTATAAATGCATTACAATACAATACATACATTATAAATGCAATACATTTATAAATGTACATTTATTTATTAATTTATTTTTTGCAAATAAATATGCTTTCTTTAGCATAATGAAATCATAAGTATATTTGTGATTTTGTTATCCTTCTTAAACAAATTGGGCAGGTACAGTATAAAGGTAAATATTTTTCTACTAACATTTAAAAAAATCAGTTGATGCTTAGATGTGTTTTTCTTTTAGAGTATATACATATATGGGTATAAACATCATTCAATAAATCACTAGTCAGTAAAATTGAAGCAACGATTCTGTACAGCAGACCTTTCAATATGTACAACATCATTGTATAATTGCCAACAAATGAACAACAAATCAATAAACAGATTTTGCTAAAGCTATAATTTTTAAAACAAAAATACACCTGAAGTGTAAAAAGAACATATTCAAAAAAATTTCTGTCATCAGATATTCCCATACACACTGGGATCACCCACATTGATGTAGTCACCATCATCATCATCATCATCATTGTCGTCCTGTAAAGCAAAGAAATAGGCATTAAAGCATCTGTAAGGGTCATCAGCCCTAAATATTTTACAAAGACAACTTTTACAAACTTTTATTTAATTAAAGTTGTTTTTTGTATTTTTAAAGAATTAAACACAAGGTAAAGGATGAAGTTATTAAAGGTAAATTTCAACAAGCAAATAGAAAAAAAAATATGTGATGAGATTTACTTACGGCTGAACATCCAAAATTTTCAAAAGATTTGTTGTAGGCTTTTGTTTCACTAAGATTAGGTGGAAAAGAAAGATTCTGATTTAAATTTTCAGTTTTACTCTTAGACAAAAAGGTTATTTTGTGTTGTTAGTGAGTTATCAGAATTCATGCCTTAATTAATTAATATAAACTAATATATAACTAATGAGTACTGAGTTATATTCAGTCAAACGTACTGTAAATAAAAATATACAAAGTATTCAAAACACAAGCAATAAATTTATTGCAATAAAGTAGAGCAGCATGGTCATACAGATAATATAACTTTCAAACATAAGAGAGCAGGGGTATTCATGAGAAGGAGGTACTGTAGATACAGTAGCATGTTACAGTACATATAAGTAAGGTTTATAATCATAATAATAGTTTAAATAGATTGGGATGGACAAAGGCTATGATTTGGAAGGTAGTGTAATTAAGGGACAGCGTGCCGCTCTCTCTCTCTCTCTCTCTCATCAGCGTCTTAGGAAGACAGAGGCTGGGTCTTTGCCTCTGTCTTGTAATTTATGCACGCATACTTTTTTTTTTTTTTTGTCTTTTTTTCTTGTCTTTGCCTTTGGCCCTGATACCTTACCGGTGCTACGTAATTGATCGCATGAAGGATTCTTAAATAAACACACAGCCAGGTATGGCGCATTTACGCAGATTGCCTGGCAATCGCATGTTTAACTGGTCGCGCCTTTGCCTGTTCAGAGCTCAGCAGGGTAGCCGCAAGCCCATGGATCTGAACAGCGCAGCATATTTATGCGTGATTTTGCCGGGTCATTACAGTGATGAGGCTTGATAAAAAAACGGAGATCCAATACCACCCCAAAGTGTACCATTTTCCTATAAAATCCCCAGTGTTATATGTAGTTATGGAGTATGTACATTCCTGTTACTGCTTCTGTCATAACAGCTATCATAACATTTAACTCATGAATGTTTACAGTAACTCAAATTCATTACTCTTCTCTATTAAAATTTTTTCTTTAATTCTGAAAAGTATTGTAACGTCGTGAGTCGCGTGAGGAGCAGAGCCGCGCATAAACTGTTCAGAATGGGCAGATCTGCAGGCTGCTACCGTGCAGAGTTCTGAACGGGCAAAGCCACAGCCATTTATACACACGGTTGCTAGGCAACGCCTCTGTCAGGCAATCAGCCTGAACCAGCCGCACCTGAAAGCGTGCCTATATTAGGGTTCTGATACATCCGCATTTTGTGTGATCATTTAGGTAGCATCGGTAACGTATCAGGGCCAAGACAAAGACAGAGAAAGAAAGAGAAAGAAAAAAAGAAAGAAAGAAAGAAAGAAGCATGCAGAAAGTTAAGAGACAGTTTACCAGCCTCTGCCTTCCTAAGATGCCGGCAAAAGCGAGAGAGAGAGCAAGAGAGAGAGCAGCACGCATTAGTTCAGGGTGCACGCTCTGTTTAAGTTTATTAGTGCACGAAGCACAAACTCTCCCTCTCTCAATAAATCCTTGGTAAGGGCAATAACCCCCCAGAGTATAAAAGTTCTTTGTTTTAGTTTCCAGAGCCCTGTCCATTCTCGCATAGACGGTGGAGCCATGTTTATTTTATTTTTGTGTTTTCAGTATTATTTTGCTTCATTTAAGTTCCCTAATTAATAATCCCACGCTATCTCCAAACGGAAAGGTCTTCCCGTGTTTACTATAAGCACTCTCACATATCATTGACCCCCTCTAAAGCCCTGCGTCAGGGCTCTTATCATTAAAACATCTCGTTGTGCGGTTCTCCATTCCGAATCACGTTACAAGTATATTGTATTGTGAAATAATAATGTGTAAAATGATGCATAAAAAAGTACTGTACTTCTTTGGAGATGGAAAGCGGGGTTTTGAGAAGCCTGTTGTTCCTGATATGCTGCTTTCACAAGTTTTGGACCTTTAAATAGAAATTTTGGTTAGTGGGTTGTAATATTTATCATTTGACCAATAAACCTTTTAAAACCCAGATTTTATATAATATTATTTTACAGTTGCTGGATTGTAACAACAGGTAAGTGAGAGCTAATCCAACACAGAAAACATATTTTAACAAATTCTTATGCATTCTTGTGCATTAACTCTGTGTCTTTCAACACTTTTTTTTAACCCTAATGAAGATGCAAAATAAATATAATTACTTAGCACCATCCGTCCTTTTAGGCTCTTTCCTTCTTCCGTGGTGTCTATAAGGCAGTAAACAATAAATGGTTAGGTTTGGGGTAAAAACTAATTCGAAATATTTCAAAGGTAATATTTCTTCTTGTTGTTTTTGATTTAGCCTTCAATCATGTTTAATTTAACAAAGTCTAGTTTCCCATTCTATCTCGGCTTGAGACCAACACTACGGAGGCTCTGCATCCAGTGGCTGGGTTTGGAGCCCTTGCTGGAAATCGAACCTGAGCCTTCCACATAGTGACCAAGAGGCACCAATGCAAATGGTTGCATAGTTAATAATATAGTTACTAATAGTTAATAGTCATATTTATTTGGTTTTCAGGGGAAGCCATCATAATTGTGTTCGAAGAGATATCCCACGAAGATCCGGTCTTATTTGCAAAATAGCTGTTATCAGAATATACTGTAATGAGATAATTTTATCTTGGACAACCAGTAAAGGCCACTGTAGTTCAAAAACATTTACTTTCCTCTGATATGATGCCTTGCATAATGTTATTAAATCATTCTTCACAATTTCGTATTTAGTTTATGATGTAAAATATGGAACAAAATTGAATGGAAATAAACACATATGCATTCTGGAATTTTAGTCATGAGCTTAGTTGACCTTCAGTAAAAGAGGAACAAAAAACGAAACAGAAAGAGACAATTGCATGTAAATAAACATGGTCACTCATGTTGAACAGTTGCTTCACAGTTCTAAGAATTCTATATAATGTCTAAATTTAGTCCTGCTTCTCTTTTAAATGTCTTCCAGTCTGTCAGTAACTGTTCTGCTTTGGCACACAGCACCCTGGACACTCTACAAGTAAAACATAAAACATGACAAGGACATAAAGTTGCAAGAAAAAATTTAAATAAATGGGCAGTGTGATGTTACACTACACTGTAAACCCGATTAAGTTAGCAAAACTCAAATAATTTGAGGTAATCTATTACATCTATTTTTTTAAGTAATGATGTTTCCAATTTTAAATAAACAGAACTATGCATTTTTGAGTTTGTTGAACTTGTTGCAAATTAAATAAATTGTTGCTGCAGTTATTGGGAATTGAACCCAGGTCTTCCGCATGGCAGGCGAAACACCACTGAGCCACCGGTGCATTATAGATTGTAAAATATCAAAGTTGTTCAGCTAACTTGAAAAGTGTAATTTCTACAAACTCATAAATACAGTGGAAACTTGGATCAGGCCAAAGAAAGTGAAGAAGGGGGATCCAAAAGTGGAGCTGGAGTTCTGGTTTCTTAGTTGGTTTAAGTGTCCATATAAACCTATAAGTAATAGTGTAGGGTTTAAGAGGTTGAATATTGTGAAAATCACAAATTTACCTGTGAATTTTGTATATTCATAATATAACATGGTTTACGAGTGTTCCGGAAGACGAGCAAAGATTTTTAATAAATGTTGATTTAAAAAATGAGCAAGTGTTGGTTTACGAGTGCCGAGTATCATGAATCATGCATGGGCCTCTTATTTTGACATCACGCATCACTCTTGCGCTGCGGAATAGTGGGTAATCGTCTCCCCTGCTCGGTCTTAGTGCTCGTCTCATACTGGTATAATCAACATCTCCCTCTCTGTTCCAACGTCTCCTATGTGTGCGCGTGCGAAATTTAACTCCAACACAAACACACACACACATATGAGGCGCCGTATAGGGCTTAAATCAAACTTCACTCATGCACACACATATGAAACACTTGCATACACATATATGAAACAGTCACACATCTATATATACTACTAACTGCTCACACAACTACATATGAAATGCACACGCACATACCTATGAGACGTGCGCACATATATACATATATGTGTGTGTGCGCGGAGAGTTTGTATATATGTGCGCGCGTCTCATAGGTATGTGCGCGCGCATTTCATATGTAGTTGTGTGAGCAGTTAGTAGTATATATAGATGTGTGACTGTTTCATATATGTGTATGCAAGTGTTTCATGTGTGTGCATGAGTGAAGTTTGATTTAAGCCCTATACGGCGCCTCACACACACACACACACACACACACACACACACACACACACACACACACACACACACAAATACATGTAGCCTGCAAACACAAACGGAAACACTTATCTGTCGTGATTTATTTTTACTTTTTTTTAAAGGTAAAGTGCAAGTTAATCTGTTTTATTTTCACTTTATATATAATGAATTACATTTTTAAATATTTAAATAAAATTAATTTCTAAAAATAAAATTATAATTATTTCTATGTATTTATTTTTTTTGGGCTGTGGAACGAATAATTTGAGATTTCATTATTTCTTATGGGAAGATCTGATTTGATTTACAAGTATTTTGGAATACGAACCCACTTCTGGAACGAATTATGCTCGTAATCCAAAGTTCCACAGTACCAAAAAGTTCTGAATACTCAAAAACGTCTATTAATTTGACCTAATTGCAATTATTTAAGTTAACAGTACTCAATGTGTTTAATTACTTTTGAGCATTAGGGTTTACAGTGTATAGTAACACTACAGAGTGTTACTGTTACCACCCTAAAGCAGATTGTTTAGTTCATGTAGCAGTTTAAAGAGATTTGTCAGCAGTTTTCAAAAAGTCTTTATCAACTATGACAAAGGGGATTTTGATAACTGGATTCAATGATGCCACAATCCATCACTTGTGATGAAGACTATGTTTGTATGTTTGTAGTATGTTTGTATAAGGCAAGAGTTACTCTACCAACAGCATTTTGAAAGACATATGTCATTTAATAATAATTTTAAAAAAAGTTATTAACACGTTTTAAATTGTAAATATTTTAATTTTAAATCTATTATACTTATATTTAATAGCCTTGTTCTTTAATTGATGTTAATTGTGAAGAGTAAATATAAAAACATGCAACAGATGAGTTTACTTAGATTTTTTCTGAGGGAATCAGGTTTTGTGTCTCATGCTCCTCATCTATAAAATTTATCAACTGACCTGACCCTGTTGATAACAAAAGAAAAACATCTAAATCAGTTATTATTTAAAAAAAAAAAAAAAAAAACATTCAGAATTACATCTAAATATGCTGACTTTAATGTCAGTGGTATAAAAAAAACCTATACATGCTTACCTGCGAGACATCCTGGAGAGACGACTCAATATCCTGTGTAGAAAAAGTAAAAAAGAGGGTAAAAAACAATCTATTATTTTTAGAATAATAAATTTAATTGCAGCATGGTGTAACGACGCGGGTCGCGCGAGGGACAGAGCCTGTTCAGAACGGGCAGATCTGCAAGCTGTTACCACGCGGAGTTCTGAACAGGCAAAAGCACGGCCATTTATACACACGGTTGCTAGGCAACGCCGCCGTCAGGCAATCAGCCTGAACGAGCCGCACCTGGCGACGTGTTTATTTAAGGGTCCTGATACCGGCGCACTTCGTGCGATCATTTAGGTAGCACCGGTGAAGGTATCAGGGCCAAAGAAAAGAAAGAAAGAAAGAAAGAAAGAAAGAAAGAAAGAAAGAAAATAAAATAAAATAAGATAAAAGAAAGACAGACAGACAGACAGACAGACAGCTGGTTTAGTTTAGGGACAGAGGCAAAGCCCCAGCCTCTGTCTATTTAAGACGCCGGTGAGAGCGAGTGAGAGAGCGAGATAGAGAGAGCGGCACGCAAAAGTACAGCGTGCACGCTCACTACAGTTTGTTCGTGCACAAAGCACAAACTCTCTCTCTCTCTCCCAAAATCCTCGGTAAGGGTGAACGCCCCGAGAGGACAAGTTTTGTTTTATTTTCCAGAGCCCCGTCCGTTCTCGCGTAGACGGCGGAGCTCTGTTTATTTTGTGTTTTCACTTTCATTTATTTTCCTTTAAGTTCCTTAATTAATAATCCCACGCTATCTCCAAACGGGAAGGTCTTCCCGTGTGTATCACAAGCACTCTCACTATCTCCTATTTCACTGACCCACTCTAACGCCCAGCATAAGGGCTCTTATAACTAAAAACATCGCGTGGTGCGGCTCTCCATATCGCACCACGTAACACATGGTCTATAGCAGAAAAATCATGCATTGAAATTGCAGTGCATTCAGTGGAGATGGAGATTTAACAGGTGATTTATCTATGAATTAGTCTCTAGTACACAACATAAATATTTGCAGACGTAAAAATAAAAAAAAACTGTATTTAAATAATTATTTTGAGTTTTTATGTATAATCCATGACAGATGAGTCATACTGTTGACTACAACAATTTATCAATTCATGAGTTATGAAATGGTGATTTATTAGTGGCTTTCTCATGAGGTGCTGTAACACAGTTTGTACAAATGTAAAGTACAAATGTCCATTTTATATCAACTGTTACTGTATATTGTGTGAAACATTTAAAAGTATTTATTCGATTTGATATATATTGATCACAATAAATATATATATATAGGCAAACCTATACAATTTACACTACCTAGTGCATAGCTCTTAACATGACATAACTGGAAATTAAAAAAGCATGTGGGTATTTTCAACAGCAGCATCCTGAATAGGAGAAAACTAAAATGAATCCAAATTATTTTTATAATCCAAAATATCTATTCTAGATTTATAATTTCTAGGTTTTTGTATGCTTATTGCTCACAATATTTAAACCCTTGCAACAATGAAAACTATTACCTGCTTATATGTTTGGTTAGCCAAGGCACCCAATAGTTAAAATTAATTCAGTAGTGTAATGGTAACATTATCAATTACTTACCGATTTGGACTTCTAGATTCAAGCTCTTGGATCTGTCTCCTGATATTGATGTAAAAGAGAAAGAAATAAGTCTCACAGAGACCATAGGTGTGTGTGTGTGTGTGTGTGTGTGTGTGTGTGTGTGTGTGTGTGTGTGTGTGTGTGTGTGTGTGTGTGTGTGTATTTAGACTGTATATTTTTCTTACTGACTCACTTGTATTTTTTTATCACAAAATAACATGCTGTTCCAAATAAAATGATGGTCCCGAGCACAGCAGCTACAGGAGTAATGACGTGAAAGAAATTCTCCTCCTCTGAAAAAGATGAGTTATTTAAGGTCAAAATTTTTTCCACTGTTGTGTCCTTAAACACTTACTGTATGAGCATTTGACTTTAGGTTCATACTGTAAGTCTATGAAAGTAAGCTTTGCCTTTAATTATTTCCTTAATAATATTTGGTGATGGGTGTGTTTATTTATGTAATCTATATATAATGCCCTGTATATAGATGCCTTGATAAGTTATGCCTAGGCTGATTCTGAAAATTTTCTCATTTGTTACCCAGGAGATGGCCTGGGGACTACAGGACACCATTGAGGAGCTACTGTAAGATACACAGTGCCTCCGCTCCAAGCTGTCCCCAAGGAAGTAGTGTCAAGATCTTCATCCTCCCCTGCCAGCCTCCGTGAATTGGCTTAATCCCTAAGCTTGGGAAGGTTCCTTCTCAAAATATAGAACTACTGTAACATTTTGGAGTGGCCCAGTCAAAGTCCAGACTTAAATGCGATTAAAATCCTTAAACAGGCAGCTTATGCTTGAAAATCCTCTAATGTGATTTTAAATAAGTCTGCAAAAATTCCTATAATAATCCAAATACAATACTGTAATTAGACCAGAATTCCTTCACAGTCAGTAAATTACTCATTGCCGGTTATTGCAGATGCTTGATTTCATTTGTTGATGCTTGATTGCAACCAGTTTAGGGGGTAATCACTTTTTCACATAGGGCCAGGAAGATTTGGACAGTTTTTTTCCCTTAATAAATGAAAATATCATTTAAAAACTGCATTTTGTATTTATTCGCATTATCTTTGTGTAATATTAATTTGTGTGATGATCTGAATCAAGTGTAACAAATATAAAAAAAAACTAAAAAGAAATGAGGAAGGAACAAAAACTTTTTACAGTACTGTAAATAGAGTGAAAGTGAGACAGCTAAATGCAGATGATGTGCTCAGCTGATCACATCACCCTCTAGAGAGCTCACTGCTTGGTACTGTGACAAACTGTGACATACTCATCAGAATGTTCTTGATGGTGCATATGTAAAAAGTTCCCTATCACCTTAAAGGGCAGTTTAAATTCCTTCAAAGGTCCAAAGGCATTGAAAGGCCTACTTCACCATGATGTCATATCATAGTTGATATGAAAGGACAATGACAGGTCCTGTGTGACATGAACACTGAGGTAACAGAAATTGTCAACTCTATTCACTGGAGCCCTGTGGAACTTGGGAGGGTGACAACTCTTCTCCTGCTTAGTGATAAATTTCACTATAAACTAATGATGATGATAATGTAGAGTTGGAATAACAAGTTAAGACTAAGGCAGGGTGAGACATTGTGTGCCCACTTGCATTGTTTTTCAGGAAATTGGACATCCTCTGACACAAGTGGTGGCAGGTTTGGAGGACAAATACCAAAGATTAGTACAACAAAATCTTTTTCATTTTAACATAATTTGTCCTGATGGCGAATGTGATGTGATCAGTCAAGACAGTATGCAAACTGTAGAGGGTAATGTCAGGTAATGAAGTGGTGATGCAGTCTCTAACCAGACTTTCCCCAGACGGTGGCATACCCATACCCATGACAAAGACATCCCCTCATAGTAGTGCTGTAGTCAAAACCACCTGAAACGACTTGGTGAGACGACCAAGAGCAAAGGAGGGCAAGACTGAGTCAAGGCCAACACTAGACCAGTGTGAGTCTCATGATGCGTTCAAAACATGAAACATACAAACAATAGAAATTACTCACATTGAATGTAAGATACACATTTCACACACAATCTTGATAAAAGTGCAATATTCACAGAAAGCAAAAGTTTTAAAACTTCTCAAACATAGTCAAAATGTGTATACTGTATTAAGTTTGTGGATCAACACAATGCATCTACAGCAAGGGCATTAATGCAAGATTTCTAAATAGTTATACAAGAATATGATTCCTATAATATTATCAAACAAGTTAATTTTCTTACCACTGCATAGAAGTTTTAAAAAAAGATTTTTTACAATAATTTTAAATGTTTAAACTTTCAAAAAATACAGTAGCTTGAATGGGAGATGAAGACTGAGCAAACCAAAGAAGCTCAAAACACTGAAAACACGTTTGAAATGGGGAAAAGTACTATATATTAGCTCTGAAACTGAGCATTCATATTCAAATTAGAACACTTCAAGAGTGTTTACCATCAGGCAACACAGCCTATTTAATAAGTACATTTGCCATGTAATTGGAGGTGAATTACTCTGTCATCTTTACTCTCTTACCGAAGTGAGGGATTGGTACTTTTTATGTGTAGTGTTTATATGTTGGAACTAACATTAGATAATGCCCAAGTCACGTAACTTTATACAGTGGAACTTTTAACATAATTTGTTCCGGAAACAGGTTCATACTGTATATCAAAGCAAATTTCTCCATAAGAAATAATGGGAACTTAAATTATTCCTTCGACAGCTCAGAAAAAAACATACATAAAAGTATTAATACAAAATATAAAGTAAAAATAATACAAATTAACCTGCACTTTACCTTTAAAAAAAGAAAAAATAAATCCCGACAGACCATTTATGAACACACACACACACACACACACACACAGCACCTGCATGCACACACATGTGTTATAATAAACAGTACACACATGTGGTCACAGTGTTATAGTAAAGTACATGTATGCACGGATGATGATTATACAAGTGAGAGACAAGCACTAAGACCCAGCAGGGGAGACGATTATCCACAATTCCACAGCGCAAGAGAGAGAAAAAACATCGGCTCAGTTCTGATCATGTGACTCTAGGTGTCAAAGCAAAAAGCACATGCGTGCTACATGATACTTGGTATTCGTAAACGAAGACTTGCTCGTTTTTCAAGTCAAAAGCTTTGCGATGCACTCACAAACTGCGTTACTCACGATCTGAGGTTCCACTGTACATGGTGGCTGCATAGCTTTATACAGCCTGTCTCATTATTGTTTGACACAAGCAAAAACCTGAAAAACCACCTACATACCATCTACAGTCTTTTATTTATGCTAGTTAGCTTGCCCAAAAAGAGCACAAATAACGGACAAGCAACTGAAACTCACAAAAGACAAGCAACTGGTTAAATAGTTACTGGAGTCAGGTGCTACAGAACATTAGAAAAGCCCAGTGTGAGGCCTAGGTGCAGCAAACCTCATATTTCCAGGTAAAATGAGTGGCTCTTGTAATTGTGTGTACCCCACACTGTGGCAAAGAATAAAACATCCTCATTGTGCATTGCAGCAGGGTGGAAATCATAATGCACTTGGCCCACTCCCATTCTCTAGACAATGACCTGGGTGTCAGGAACAACAGGCCTGTCCTTGTTGTGAAGTATAGATAACATTTCACTTTAACATTGCTAGATTTTTCTGTTCTGAAGTCAAATGACCATGCTGGAGCCCTGAAAGTCTTTGATCCTACTGGGCATTCAATACATCTAGTACATTGAAAACATCCCCTCTTAATTAAAGAACAAATCATGCAGTACGTAACATTTATCTGAGCATTATATCAGAATATCCATTTGAGATGTGTTTATGTTGATATTTACCTCTGTGGTTGACAGTATAGTAAACTTGAAAACTACTAACTACTGTACTGTATACGTGCCATTAAATGATGCAACTAACTTACTTTTGACTTTTAAAGTAATATGCTCTGAAGTCTCTCCCTCTGTAGTTTGAGATGTGCATGTTAATGTCTTTCCATGGTCATCCCTTGATGCTTTCAGTTTTAAAGTGGAAACTGTTTCACAATTGTGGGAGGAACCCTTTTGTGTTTCAACAGAAACTGGCATGTTCTTGTAATTCCACATTATGTTTGGCTTTTCCTTTTGACATGTGTGGTTCACAGTACAAGTAAAGCTCTTCTCAATTCCTTCTATAGCCACATCATGGGTTGGACTTATTACAGGTTTTTGAAAGTCACCTGAGAAAAAAAGTGATAAATTAATTATTTAAAAAAAATTGAAGTTTTTGAATCTTTTGAAATAAAAACAAAAAAATGGGTATTATTTCAGATGAAAAGAAAGGATTAATACTGATTTTCTTTGAAGACATTTCTGATTTTTTTACAGACCAAAATCTTGCATTGGTACACTAGTTGAAATTACCTTAGGCATCAATATATTTTTATGCAATAGGTCCCCAACATACCAGTGAGTTCCATTTCGAGAGCTTGTTCGTAAGTTCAAAGTTTAACAAACATCGTCTAGGTACTAGGATACTAACACAATTGGTTGAACACAGTATAAAACTAAATAAGCAGTGTTTGCCATCTTTTCGCCTCGATCCATTCTCTCAATTATTTTTTTCACTTTTGTCTCCATCATTATAGCTTGGCATTTTTTACCAGTTCCATCTTCATCTCTGCTGCTTTTATGCTTGATTCCAAACAACCTGGGGTGCAGACAGTGTATGCTGCACATGTGGTTTAACTTCCATGATAGTATATGAGTAAATTCATGTTTGTATTTTCAAAAGTTTGTAACTCAACTGTTTGTATACAATTTCATGTAGTTGTTCCATAAAGGCCTGACAGTCCAGAACTTACAGTATAATCCAAATATGTATTTATTTATACTGCTACTGTTTCCCCCACTGTCCAAAAACATGTTTTGTGGGTTGTCTTGTGTTTCCAAATTGGCCCTTAGTATATGAGTGCTTGTGCCCTGGCACTGGTTGGAACCATAGCTAGAGTGTAGCCGGCCTTGTGCCCTGATTTCCCTGGAATAGATTAACTGCTCCTCTAGACAGGTTAAACTGAGAAAATTGATTTATGATTGATTATGATAATTATAATGATGATAATAATAATAATAATAATATTTTTTTTATTATTATTATTGAAAACACTACAACATTTTACAATTTACAATGTCTTATATATTTATATATATACAATGTTTTTGTGAAGTAGTCATTAGAAGATAGGGAATTTGTGATCATAAATGGATGCACATGGTCAGCCACAATACATGAATGAATGAAATAGAATTGTATTACATCAATATTTTATGCTGTTAGGAATATGCTTAGGGAGCCTTTGGCCCAGCCAAGGAAATAATATTTCCTAATTATTTTGCATTTCAAGTGATTGGATCATCCACAATCCAGTCAACTAGAAAGTTATGCAGTTTGGATGTTGCACGAACACCACATTACAGTTTAGCATTGTAGATACTTAGCAAAACTATATGAGATTCTGCGGTCTATGTACATTGTACCTAAATCACAAGCAGTCTCATTTAATTGTTTTTTTTTAAACAACAAAAATGTAACAAACACAGATGTGTTTTTTTTTTATTTTTTATTTTTTTTTTATGAGCACTTTAAGATTACTTACACTTTGTATAATGTGTTTTGTTAGTGGATGCAGAGAGGCCACCACTGTGTGTAACAGAACATTCAATTTCTTGTGTTTCAGACTCAACAACTCCTTCACGTATTAACGTGATTTCCCACTTGCCATCATCAAGGGATCGCTTTTCCAATCTGTCTTCTGTTCCAATATTTTTTTCTATCCCACTCAGGTTTAGAGAAGGGGGGTACCTAGGGCAGGTGTGATACGTTTTGCACCTCACTGTAATGCTTTCCCCAATTTTACAACCGCCAGACGTGGCAACACTGGGCTTTGGTGCAGATGCTACCTCGTTCAAAATGACAGAAAGAGCAGAAAGGTGTTAGACAACACTACATTTATGTTTCAATTTTAACTGGCAGCATAACTAAAAGGGAATGTACAAATGGTAAGTGAATGTAATACTTACACTCAACATGAATTAGTGTAGTGACATCATAGAACTTGAAAGTTCTCCATCCAACATTTTCAGGGTCAATCCAAGCATATATTCTGTCTCCATGGTGGGAAAGACTAAGGTTCTCTATCAGTAGACTGCAGTCCCTATATGTCCCATTATATAAGCTGGTTCTTCCTCTGTACTTTGTAATTACTGAATTGGGGTTTTTATTGTCAAACACTAAAGGATATCCACGGCTAACATACTGATACCATACTATCCGATAAGGGTTTTGAGGTGGATAGGATGAATAGGAGAATGTACATTGGATAACAAGGCAGGATTTTTCTAGGCCATGAACAATGTGTGGCATGTGTACTGACCAGGCCCAGGTTTTTGGAAACAGGATGCCTGTTTTAAAGAATTTTTGTTAGTTCACAAGTTAGTTGTGCTACATAAAGAATGTTTAAGTTTGAAACACACTGTACCGTAAAGTAATATATCCAGTAGCAGAAATGTTTTCATCTTTTCCGGTGAAGGTAGACTCTAGACTCTTTGTTGACTCTAAAATTGACATAATAAAATATTTTTAAAATAATATAATTCACTGAGAGAATACATTATTTGTGTGTGTGTGTGTGTGTGTGTGTGTGTGTGTGTGTGTGTGAGAGAGAGAGAGATGGGGGGGGGCTTTTGTACTAGGTAAATTACAGTAAACATTAAAATTCATGTGACTCCAGTGGCTTAGTAAAATAATCACTTAATGTCACCCAGGATGAAATTTCTCAGTTGACGTATGAATCTATTTTTCCTAGTATATTAAAAACCAAGTAAGTCAATAAGTCAAACCAAATAAAGTCACCGTTTCAAAACGGGCAAATTAGTGGCCTGAATCAAGCACTGAAAACAATTAAGAAATCACTGTAATTAGGTTAGGAACTGTCCAACATAGTATTAATCCCATAGAGACTTTACTAAACCTTCAACTTTGTGAAAGAAATATGGTGTCAAAAAATCATATTTGGAAATCACTTACTGTAAACATTTAAAAGATGCATGGAACAAATTACAGTAGAAATCAGAGTTTAATAATAAAAGTAAAAGCATTCCACATGCACAATGTGATGAGGACTCAGAATTGGGATTAAACAGCTGTGTGGATATAAGAAATCTTTGTTCTATTTTTGTTCTTTTTTCTCAAGTGGAAATTTACTTGGATGCATTTATATTTACTTGAGTAATATTTTACCTAGGGTATCTTTTTACTTTTACTCAAGTACAGAATTTGTGTACTTCCCCTTCACTGTGTGAAACACAGGCTGACTGAGCACCACAACATTTACTAAAGATGAACTACCTAGTAACTACACTGCCAGGAAATATATTCAGAGCCAAAATGGCTGAAGCTGTTTCAATAAAAACAGTAATAGGAAAGTACATAACCTTTTTATATTTTCATGATACTACAGGCACATTTTATGTGAGAGGTTTTATGCTTTTAAGATTTGTAAAGAAATGTGGGGTCCAGATCCCCGGTCCTGATATTATTACCTTCATGGCCGAGCTACAACTTGGGTTAATCTCTTGGTCATCACAGGTCCACACTCATCAAAGCATACCTTTAATGCTATGTTCAAAATGACTGATGAAGTTTGACTACCAAACAAACATTTTTCTTTATAGTAATGTATTTACAGTAAATCTCAATTATGGATACTAAGCTAAAGGACGTGCTTTTCTGTATGTATTACATACAGTATGTACTTTATTAGATTTTAATTAAGAGAAGTCTGATCTCCATTAGACTTAGCTCAATAAATCAGGATTCAAGCAATACACAGAGCACCAGAAAACAACCAAAAGAATCAGACACATTTTATTTTTTAGTTGATACTCTTTTTTGAGCCCATGTGTGTGCATGTGTGCATAAATCTAATCCTTTACTAGTAGGGTGTAATACTGTACCAGGCTAATTAATTTCAGCAAATGTACAGTAAGTTGAGCTTTATGTGAAAGTGCATTACACAAGCAATGTATCTTCACAGTGATAGGCTATTAATTTTCCACTTCACACATTTTATCTGCATTGTTTTGCAGGTACAGTGTAACAGTAAAGTTTGTAATTACAACATCTGTGTTTAACTTCAAGGAAATAAAAATATATAACCTCATTAAGCTTTGGAATGTGAACTGTCAGTTTTTTTACTTTAGGTTATGATGCCGTTTACAGTTTTTCAGGGTAATTTTTAAATCACTGAATAACTTGAATCTGAAAAAGCACAAACTGAAATAAAGCAGACATATGAAATATACCTTATGTGTTGTGAGTTGTATTTTTGTATGTAAAATCTTTGATTTTTGTATTACAATTACAATTATAATATTGATGTTACTATTATTATTTACTTACTAGTACAATTTAAATATAATAGCAGAGTTGTGTTCTTAGTTTATAAGTGTGTTCTTGTTATGAAAATAAAAAAAATTTTATTTAAGATGTTATTCTCAGGCTGAATGTGCAGATGTTTCTATTCCATTAACTGACACCTGTTTCATTACCCTTCTACTTCCCAAATAATAATAATACAACCACCAGAAATACCTTGTAGTGTAGAACAAAGCTGTGCTTTCTTTTCCTGTGGTCTTCCAGCTGTCCTGTCAGAACTATTTAACAAACTGCACATTAATTTGACATGCCTCACAAGTTGTCTCCTTTTATAGATTCAATGCACTTTAATACACATTATTTCATATCCTATGTAGTGTTTCTAGTCTGGAAGTGCAGTGTTATTTGGAATTCAGTCAATTGGAGGCACATCCTTATATTAATTAATTACTTATTTACAGTGCCCGTCAAAAGTTTGGACACAACTTTTTAATTCCATGGTCTTTCCTGGTTTTTATTTCTTTCTACATTAAAAAAGTATGTACTAATCTCCTTTGCAGATTTGATGTTGAGATATGTCTGCTATGTGTCTACTTACGCTCTAAAGCCTTTATAATTGCTCCAAACTAAGCTGCTGTTATTTGATGATTTTTGAAGCTGGTAATTCTAAATGAACTTTAGTCTTCATGAGAGCCAGATTCATCATGATGGGTTTTGTAAATGGACTTGACAATACGGTTCTTGCAAGAACTATTACAGTACAGTTGCCCTTCGTGTTTTAACATAATAATTGACTGTTGTTCTTGTTGTTGTTGTAACTTAATTACTGATAGTAGTTCCATATGTTATACAGTATTTTGCAGGTTTGAAATCTCCAATAGTGTTCTAGTAGAAAATAAATGTAAATGTAATCCAATGTAAATTTGGATGAATAGACATTGATCCTGGTATAGTTTGTGTTTGTCATATGATTCTGTGCACAGTGTGAGGGCAATCAAAATAAACATGCCTACGATGATGAACAGGTAGGGTCTGTCATTGTTTAATGATGTCACAGTGGTGAAAATGGCAAAACAGAAACAAAAGGTTATATGCATTACTGAGTCCTTGTAGCAATGAGCATGAATGACTGGTCATAAATGAAATGGGTTTAATCCAAACCTTAATAACTGCAAAACAGTTTGCCCCAAATGAGTTCTGTCGAAGGACATTTTAGGAGTAAGCTATTTTAAAAAAACTCCTGAATATTATTATAAATACTGTATGAGTTTTAAACCTTGTATTTAAATGTTTGGAAAAACAAATTCATACCGAGGACATTTGTGGTTTTCCTGGGTGCAAGAAGTTGCCCAGTATACAAAGTCTAATTTACCAATTGGTTACATTTGTGGAGTACTTTGAGGATCTTGAGAAGACTTTTAAATGATGTGGGAAGGCTAAGCCATGCTATCCTTAAGCTGTTATAAATTAGATATAATTTTTCTTCATATATAATTATGTGAAGGAAGAGTGAATATTGTAATGGTATTTCTATCATAAGATTTATGTAAACATTCACATTATTGTCACATAATTATTTAATGTCATGTAAATGAACACTTGGAATTAATAACTGGTTCATCTTCCCTTCAACGATTGCAAGCTGGCCAGACCTTAATGCAGCAAATCACACCCAAAACATGATGTTTCCTCCACCATGCTTTGTAGTTAGGATGATGTTTTATGATGATACACAGTGCACTTTTTACATCAGATGTAGTGCTGTGTGTTTGTTCCTGCCATTGACACCTTGCTTGTTTAATGTTTTACATGTTGTAGACTCATGAACACATTGTTCACCTCATTGCTCCTCTTGAGGTCATTTTGATTGGGCTCCCACATCTTGGTAGTGTAGCCACAGACCCAAAGTGTGTTCATTTTTAGGTTATTTGCCTAACTGTAGATTGGTGAATTTCTAAAGTCTTTGAAATCGCTTTGTAACCATTTCCAGTATTTTGTAAATCACCAATTCCTGATTGTAGATCCTATGCAAGGCATTGCTCACATAAGCTCGCTGTAGCTACTGTACTGTATTATTCTTGTGCAGAGCAAACACAAAAAGTTTGAGTGTTTTATATCAGACAAAGTAGCCCTAGTCCATACCTCCAAACTCATTTTCTTAAAAAGATATGCTAACACCTGACTCCAATTAGCTTTTTTGTGGTTATTAACTCAAAGATTGACATACTTTTTCCACTAGCACTGTGAGGTTTTTATGGTTGTTCTAAGTAAAGACATAAATCAGACAAAGATCAGATTTGTGTGTGTGTGTGTGTGTGTGTGTGTGTGTGTGTGTGTGTGTGTGTGTGTGTGTGTGTGTGTGTGTTATTTTAGGCACATTATGTTTGTCACTACTCTTGGTTTAGATCAGATCATGTTATGACAAATTAATGCAGAAAATGAAATTCCAAACGGTTCACATACTGTTTCTTGCCATTATATATGTCGAATATTATTGATTATAGGATTAAATCTCAGAATACTGTATGTGTTTTCAAAAAGGGGGATTCCATTAAAATATTGTGCTACAGGAAACACCTGCTGTCTCCTCTGGGTTTCGTCGAAAATCATTCATTTATATAAATAAAAAAAATAAATACACCTTCTAAAACCTATATTTAGATAAGATCTGGGTTTCAATATGATTGGACATTCCTAAGATTTCTGAGAACCTTGAAAAATCAAGAATCAATTATTCAAGAATCATTTTCATGTTAATGTGGCTGCAAAATGAAAGTCTGCTTACAAAAGATATGCACTAATATTTCAGTCTGTATTAACTATCATTTGTCCTGATAAACTGCTTATTACAATTAATAGAGCTTTTTAGGGAAACTTAATTGTGAACAGAATGTATTATATACCTTACCTAGCCAAAAAAAAAAAAAAACTAACTATTTAATTTCAATAAACAAATGCTTAAGTACCTTCAACTGCAGTGATTAATATTCTTCAGCTGCCATGATTTTTACTCCATTTACCCTAACTATCTTGTGGTCAAGGAAATGATGTTACTGTGTTTCAGAAGGGTCAATTTAATGGCTTGCATCAAGTAGAGCATCAAGTTAAGAACTGTCTAACTTATTATTAAAACCAAATTGTCAAATTCATGAAAGAATATTGTCTGGAAAACAATATAAATGACTGAATTTTTTACTCTAGTGTATTGAAAGCTGAAATCACAGCTATGTTTCATAGCAAACGTTAGAGCCACACATACAATGAGACAAAAACTCACAGGATTGAGATTAAATAGCTGTACCTGTATAGTCATAAGTGGCACTTCAATTAATCAAGTCTAAACTTAGCAGGTATGTGCAATTATGTGGCAATAACATGAAGTCAGCTGATTACCTGAATGTACTGAACAAACAGGGTATCAAATCAACTGATTTTCTTTTCTTCCCTAACGTCATGTGCAAATTCCAGGACAACAATGATTCACACATGAATTGCCAGTGCAACGAAATATTGGTTTGTGTGATTTTTTTCTTTTTCATCCAGGCAGTGATAATAAATAATCAAATTTAAAATAAAATGTTATGTGCCTGCATATGCACAAAATAAAATATAAAATTGCAGCGATGCAAAGATTGTTTAGAAAGAGATTATATAATTATATAATAAGTAGAGGGAAAAACTACTTACACTTTAGTTGTTGGATGTTGAAAACCTATTCTCACATCTCTTGAGTGACAGACTGCTACTGCTCTACAAATATGCAGTTGGCTTTTAAAAAAAGAATGCACAAGCAAAAGTCCTGCCCACAGCCCAGTTGTGTATTTTTAAAACTAAAGTGTGAAGTCCTTCAGAAAACAGAAATGCATACTGCTGCATCCTGTGAGCGAGAGAGACAGAGAGAGAGAGAGAGAGAGAGAGAGTGGTTGTGTGCGTGTGTGTGTGTGTGTTTCAAGATGTCTAAAGTTGTGACTTCACATGCACTATTATGTGGAGAACTAAATAAAGATTGATGTGCCTAACACATAGAATGACTAACAATTCATGTTATCCATTGTGACGCAAATGAGGATGGGTTTCCTCCTATAGTTCCTCCTATAGGATATATGGCTCCTCCTATAGTTTCTTCCTATTACCATGCCCGGTAGTGTTTTTTCTCACCCTTTAGGCACACTCTACAACTTTTATTGAAATTCATTGAAATGAATTTAAATGATTGTGTTGTGTTTGCACTCTAACCTACTCTGAAATTCTCTTTCATGTTGAGAGATGATTGCTGCCTCTCTAAGGCTGAAACAGTGAACTACAATAATTCTGATTACATTTTAAAAGTTTAAAAGGCAAATTGCAGCAGGTTCAAATACAGCATGAAGAGTGAAAGTTCGGAGAGTGTCTTCAGTGCTGGTTTCCCCTTCTTTAGACTTCTTCATCCATTTGTGCACATTTTACTTATGTCAATAGTGTCAACAACATAAATGTTCTGTAGCTTTCTGTGGATGTCAGACAGTCTAAATCGCTTCTCTACCAAGAATTAAATCATAACCAGTTACTTCTGCTTGTTATCCATTATTTGCCTGCAGTAAAAAAAAAAAAAAGAGGAAGAACATTTCTATAGAGGAAGAGTTACTTTACCAATATGTGTAATTTAAACAACCTAGTGTACCTTATTAAATAAAAAGTTACGCTCACTTTTACTCTACTTTCGGTACAGTTACATACATAACAAAAGATTTCTGAGCCATTATATATTTATTTTAGACCAATTACAATCCAAAATGTTTAATTAAGACAGTGAGAAATGTGTGACTGGACCTTACAATTACTTGTACTTCCACACATTTTTTTTTTAACTGAGCATGCATCTGCAGTTGTTCAGAAATAACTTCAAGGGGAAAAGTACGAAATGGAATGGAAGCCATTAATAAGAAAAATCAATGAAGAAATGAAGAAGTAGCAACTGCATTCAACAAACAAATGTGTGACATCTCCAATATTGAGAATAGCCAATGACAAAGGCCTCAAAGGTAATCCAAAGCAAATAATAATAATAATAATAATAATAATAATAATAATAATAATAATAATAATAAAATAAATAAAAAGGGATCGGGTACAACAACTATATCATCACTTTATTACTTTAATGCGATGAACATTTGTTTGACAGTAAAAGGTGAGATGAAATGACTTTATCTATTTAAAAATCTTTATCTTGCTTCTTTGTAATGTTTATGATGTCTGTAATGTTATTTAAACCACAGACATATCAAAACATGAGAAAGCAACAAAAGCAGCAATAAAATGCACATGAGGTTACATTTAAGACTTATATACTGAATACTGTATAAGGATAGAAGTTAGGTACAGCTGATGATATTTGCCTAATAACATCTAAAGGATATAAGTGTTGTCCAACGATGCTAATACAGTACTATATTTTTCCATGTAATTTCTATGCCATGTAGTCTTTAAGAACAGCATATGGTGAGATAAAGATATTTTCAAGTTTAAAGAAAAATACATGGTTTACTATTTATCCAATATGACTAATCAAATATTAGATAATTTATATTATATTATATTGTTAATTATATTAACAAGCAACAGATGAGCCTGTTTAGAACAGCTCTGATGGAATCTGGATCTGCTCCTTATCCTTTCCACAGATGTGACCCTGTTGATTAAAGGATTAAACAACATAAAGTGTAAAAAAAAAAGTGTAAGAAAGATAGATAGATAGATAGATAGATAAATGGATAGATAGATAGATAGATAGATAGATAGATAGATAGATAGATAGATAGATAGATAGATAGATAGATAGATAGATAGATAGATAGATAGATATAACAAGCTGTGTATAAATAGCTATTTTAATTTTTCAAATGCTTTGTACAAATGTAGAGATTAGACCCTTTTTATATTACCTGCTACTGTGTATTGAGTAAAACATATACAATTGTGTACAGAATTTAATTTTATAAATATGAACTTTGGAAAAACAGAACTTCTACTATAACCAGCTTAGTCAAGTTTACTTATTATTTTTGTGTTAAAAACAAATAAATAATTTAATACTTAAAAAAAAAATGACTTATCCAATTGTATTCTAGTTTGCAGCTCTTGGATTCTGATGAAGTTAAAGAAATAGAAATTAGTTCAATAAAGTATTACACGTACATGGGTGTATTCATATCTCAAACTGTTATGATTGTTTCTGGATTCACTTTATGATTATGATAAATAGATCACTGAAGGTGAATAAATGAATAATGAATTCCCAGCTGCATCTATAATTAGATACTGTAACTGCAGCACAAGCAACTGCAACACAGTACTGTATTATATTATTTGCATCTTATCAGGTTGGAATCTTTAACTTCATTCAGATGTACTTGTATCTCTTGATCACAAAAAAATAAGCTGTTCCAGATAAAACAATGGTTTCGAACACAGCAACCACATGAATAATGATACAAATGTAATTTTCTTGACATAAATAAAAGTGAATTATTAAAAGGCACAGAACTGGTCATTCAGTGCATTTAGGAGTTGTGTTGAATTGTCTTTTCTGTGGGATTGGATGCTGATGGACCGACCCACAGGTATACTGTAGATGAGCCTTATGAGCCCATGATCATGTCAACAATATGTCGAACATTTGGACATAACTTTTAAGTCAATCTTTTGTTGTTGTCATTATTGTTTAAAATCATGAAATAAAATATATAAAATGATAATTCTATTTTATTATTTGAAAAATAATAATAACAATTCTATTATTTAATGAAAAAATGTATCGTGATTTTAAGATAAGATGGTCAGCTGTCAGCTTGGCTTAGGTGTAAACAACACGGAGGCGACTTTTCAGAACAACTTGATAGCATTTAGTTTTTTCATCATTTTTTTTTCTTGCTAAAATGCATCCATGGCTGGTTTTGAATGTGCATTTTGGCAGGTAACTGATCTCTTCTCAATTCTGTGCTCAATACTGACCTTTTTTCACCTATGCTGTGACCTACAGTAGTGTAATTAATGACAGTTGAACACTTGGAGACGTGGAGTGATGCATATAGTTAAACATCCCAGTGGTGTCACCATCTGTAATCACCACTCCTGGAATACCTCTAATCCAGTCAGATTGCTCAGTCGGAACTAGCTGTTGTATAATAGTATTCAGCTTCAAGAGCCATGGTCTGGGTGATTTCCAGACCTAAACCCAACAGAAAACTGTTGGATAATGGTGAAGAAGTAGCTGTCTTCTGTACATGATTTTAAGAAGCATTTTTTCACTCAAGGCCCAGCTGGATCGAGCAATAAAACATTTCTTATTATCTTGATTATAATTATTAAAATAAAATGAGAATGTCATTAAACAATTACATTTCACCTTTATTATAATATTTTTAGCCACCACTATATAGTATGTACTGTATATACCTTATTTGTTACAATTTATTAACAGTTTGAGAAAATGAAACAGTGAATCTGGAGACCGGAGTGTCTTAACTGAAATGTCGGTGAAGGAGCTGGTGGAAGTTTGCAGTAGCACAGAGAACACACATCGCAGGGGAATGACGAGACGAGACGTGGCGAAGCGTGACGCAGGTATGCAATGTAGTCTGTAGTCCATTGATGAAGTCAGACAGCGAGTGAGGGGAAGTGAGGTGTATTTATGGAGAGTGAATAATGAGGATCAGGTGTGCGTGTGATTAGAACTCCGGTGACTGTGAACGTAGATTGGAGGTGGAGCCTGGCGTTTCCGTGACAGAACCCCCCTCTTCACGGACCGCTCCTGAGGGCCGCAAGACACGCCGCTGGGGTGGACAACCTCTTTCCCTGGGAGCTGGCATTTGTGGATGTTGTTGGTGGAAGTCCCTGAGGAGGTTTGGGTCAAGGATGTCTTGGCGAGGGACCCAACTCCTTTCCTCAGGGCCATACCCCTCCCAGTCCACAAGGTATTCGAGCCGACCACCTCGACGACGGGAACTCAGGATTTCCTGTACAGCATAGATCGTACCCTCTTCCATGTCTAGCGCCGGGGGAGGCTCGTCATCGGGACCAGGCTCTGTGGAAACAGGGAAAACGGGTGAGTGATGGGGTTTTAGGAGTGAAACGTGAAAAGTAGGGTGGATCTTGTATGTGCGTGGAAGACTTAGCTTGTAAGTGACGGGGTTGATCTGAGAGAGGATGGTGAAGGGGCCAATGAATCTAGGACTCAGCTTCTTGCAGGGCAGTCGGAGACAGATGAAGTTTGGGGTATCTGCTCTCTTGGCGTCAGCGGCGATGCGTTGCCTCCGAACTGCCCGTTGTAGTTGTCGATGAACTGAGTTCCAAACCCTCTCACTCTCCTGGAACCAGTAATTCACGGCTGGAACTTCCGATGGTGTCCCATTCCAAGGGAAAAGAGGCGGTTGATAGCCGAGTACGCACTGGAAGGGGGTGAGTCCTGTGGCGGGTTGACGAAGTTACTCGGCCCAGGGGATGAACTGGCTCCAGGAGTGCTGACGATCGTGGCAGAAGGTACAGAGATATCTGCCTATCTCCTGGATCTTACGTTCTGTTTGTCCGTTACTCTGAGGGTGATATCCAGAGGATAGGCTGACGGTCACACCCAGGAGATGGAAGAAGGCTTTCCAGAACTTGGAGACAAATTGTGGTCCTCTATCCGAGACAATGTCCTCTGGAATCCTGAAGACCCTACAAACCTGATTGAACAGGGCTTCGGCCGTTTCTTTGGCGGAAGGAAGTCCGGCTAGGGGAACTAAATGACACGGCTTAGAAAATCTATCGACGATTACCAGGATGCAAGTGTGACCCTCGGAGCGGGGGAGATCAGTGACAAAATCCACTCCTAGGTGTGACCAGGGACTCCGGGGAATTAGAACGGGTAGGAGTTTCCCTGCTGGTAGTTGTCGAGAGGCCTTAGTGGGGGCGTAGTCCCGGCATCCTTTCACATACCTTCTGACTGATTCGGCCATATTGGGCCACCAGAAGCGCTCTTCCAATAGTGAGAGGGATTGATTGGCCCCTGGGTGACCAGTGCCCAGTGAGGTATGTACCTGGTGGATAGGAGCGTCTCGCTGCGATGTGGGGACAAAGACACAGTTTGCAGGGCACTCTGGAGGTGAGGGCTCGGTGATCCTGTTTTGCTGGATTTCTTCCTCTAACCCCCACAGAATTGGCAAGACAAACAGCTTCGAAGGGAGAATGTTTTCGGGCAATTCCTGAGTCTCTTCTACATCGTGGAGTCGGGAGAGGGCATCAGCCTTGATATTTTTTATTCCGGGCCTATACGAAATAGTGAAAATAGTGAAATCTGACCCAGACCAGATGTCCATACCTTATCATTTATTCAGGGACAATTCCAATCAGGTTGTTTCTGTACTATTCTCGGCCTTGTGTTTCAAAGCTTCAGCAAACAAGTTTAAAGCTTCTATAGTCTACATGGCACAATTACAAAACAATACATAATTAAAATGTGATATTTCCATTACAATTGACAGCTGCTATTAATATCCATACCCCGAAGAGCTCACACATTTTTCAGAGCTGTGGGTAACCATGAACCAGATAACTCACAGAACATTTAAGGTTCTAATGACATCATTGGCTGTCTGTGCCTGAGTTGCTGTTTATAGACTGTCCTTCTCCTTAGGGGGCATTGCGGGTTCAGGATGAGGTAATTAAAAGGTGAGCACACATGAACTTTACCAAAGAGGTCAAATTACATTTTACATATTACATATTAACACCAATAACCACTTTGTTTCAATAACAAAAACTCAAGCCAGCCTCCAATACAAACATGACAGCTGCTACAGGCATCTATCAACACAGCTGCCCAGGTCTCACAAAGAGACACATTTGAGGGTGATAGGCTGCTCTGACACAGTGCAATACGAAGCCATTAATCAGGGGAACTACACTATGATTTTACAAGTAAACATAAACATAAGTACATTTTTAACAGTGTGAATGTGCTGTGAATGATATCCTGTACTGTATATAAAGCCAACTGAACACTGGTAAATGGTTTAATTATTATACTGTATGTTACAGTAGATTTTTTTTCTTTTCTGATGTTTGCAGTAGTTACATATTATTAGTCTTGATTTATAAACATTTTAGTGCTTCATAATTTGGGATGTATTGTCTTGTGTAAAAAGTATGATTATGGATTACTTTCTATAATACTTACACTGGGCGAAAAGAGTCTTATTTCAAAAGCGTCAAATTATTGGCCTGTATCAAGCAAAGAAAACAGCCACAGTTAATTGTCCAGCACATTATTCAAACCTCGAAGGATGGTGGTGAAATGGTATCTTTGTGGAAGACATGTGGTTGGAATAAAATTTGAGACTAAATATCACTTTCTGGAAACACTTGGTAAAGCTGCATCATAAAAATTTACAGTAAATCACAGTTATGTTAAATACTGAAAGCCTTTCACATACAGACAATGTACAGTAAGAACAGATTTAGATACAGCAGCATGGCCATAATAAAACAATTTGTTAATGAGGCTAATCACACAAAAACAAACCACCATTTGCTGGAAAGCAAAAAGATTGAACCTTAAAGCAAAGGACAAAATTAATGTGTGTCCAGATTTTGGAATGTGCAGGAAATGATACACTATTATGCACGATGCCCACTGTACAAGCCACTGGAAGCAGTGATCTGTGTTGCTACTGTTAGTCAGGTATAGGCTCAACAAAATTATGTGTTAATAAAAGTAATAAGCTGACTACCTGAATGTACTGATCGACCATGTTATAACATGAATGTATTTTTGTTTTGTTTTTACTTCCCTGATGGCACAAAAATATTCTAGGACTCAAACTGTTCAAGTGTATGTATGACTGATAATTTTTAAACCTAAAGGCTTTGACAGGGGATGTATAAAAAACGAAACAAGCGTTTTTATAATTAAAAATCACATGTATTGAACATTTCTTTAAGACAAATACAATGGAAAACAAACAAACTTGTAAGAAAGTTTGTCATGTCAGCAGTTTGACAGCAAAACTAATTCACATTATTTGGGTTAATTATCATTTACAAGTACACATGGTTGTCTATAAAAAAAATTGCTGCTGTTGAAAATCAATACATATTCATCTTTTATAAGCTTTGAGCTATCGCTAGAAATGGTTTTGCTGCATTTGGGAGTCATGTTTAATCAATGTAATATTTTTGAGACATTTAAGGGACATTTTGGCATTTCTGCTTTTTAACATGCTTGTGATGCAAAGAACCAATGGACAAAATATTTAGTCATTCTTTGTAAATAAAAATTGCCGTATAATGTTTTTTAGTTCATTTTGTTGTTGATGGTTCATATAAAGTGAGTAGAAACATTTGCATTAAAATCTTCCTCTGTTACAGCACTTCCTTCATAGTAGAGAGCAATATGCCAGTCTTTGCACATACATGGTATATTTATGTCAGCTTTTGGCTTACCTTACTATGTATTATAATTTATATAACTAATAATAATTTTAAAAATTCCTTATTATGATGGAATTATATATAGCTTCAAAACATTTTAATTATTACAACTTTTCAGACTGGTATCTTTAAATAAAAGAATATGGTCAATTCGGTAATACTTATTTTACATTTTAATGCTAACAGTACAGTTACTATTCAGTTGTACATAATGTAACTGTTTTATAATATAAATAAATTTAGATGTATGTATTTATTTATTTATTGAAAAGCAAGCATTTCTTTAGCATAATGAAATCATAAGAACATTTGTAATTTCGTATTCTTCTTAAACAAATAGGGGAAGTATAAAGATAAATATTTTTTTACTAACATTTTCAAAAAATCAGTTGATACTTAGATGTTTTTTTTTTTCATGGTATACGTATATTGATAGAAACATCATTCGATGAATCACTAGTCAGTAAAATTGAAGCATCAGACCTTTCAATATGCACACAATCATTGTATCATTGCCAACAAATGAAAAGAAAACGGCTTTTGGTGAAGCTATAATTTTTAAAACAGAAATACACCTGAAGTGTAAAAAGGACATATAAAACAAGATGTATTTTTTGTCATCAGATATTCCCATAAGCATTGACATCACTCGCATTGATGTAGTCATCATCATCATCATCATCCTGTAAAGAAAAGAAATAGCAATGAAAACTTTACAATCTGTAAGGGTCATCTGCACTAAAGATTTTACAATGGCAGTAAATATTTACAGTAAAACATGCTATCATAATAACTACTAGAACTTTTATTTAATAATTATTTTATTTTGAAAGCATTAAACATGAAGTATAAGGAGTGTGAAGTATAAAGCATGAAATGAACATCTTTATTAAGAGTAGGTGATCGTTTTGAACAGGCAAATAAAAATGACAAATGTGTGAGAGTTACTGTACTGTACTTACGACTGAGCATCCAAAATTTACATTCACAGATTTGTTGTAGGCTTTTTTTTCTCTAGAATTTGGTGGAAAAGAAAGATTCAGATAAAAAAATTTGGTTTTACTCACAGAAAAAAAGATTATTATGTGTATAATGCGTATTGAGTTATATTAGTCAAATGTACTGTAAATAATAGTATACAAAGTATTCAAAACACGAACAATAAATTCTTAAATTAGGGCAGCATGGTCCTACAGACAATATAACATGCAAATAAGAGAGCAGCCTTATTTATGAGAAGGAGGTTACACATGTTACACACAGGTAAGGATGCTGTAAAGACGGCAATAAATTTGGGGGAAATAATGGAAAGAGACAATAAAATTAAATTAAAATGTCATGGATAATAGTTTAAATAGATCGGGATGCACAAAGGCTATGATTTGGTAGCTAATGTGTAATCAGTAACACACAATAAGCCAACATTCAACTCTAACTTGGAGTTAGGGTTGGAGAACTTATTGTGAAATAATAAAGTGCAAAATAATGCATAAAAAAGTACTCTACTGTACCTCTTTGGAGATGGAAAGTGGGGTTTTGATAATTCTGTTACTCCTGACATGGTGCTTGCACAATTGTTGGGGCTTTAAATAAAAATGTTGTAATTGGTTGAAATAGTTATCATTTGACCAACCTTTTAAAACTCAGATTTTATGTAATATTTTTACAGTTGCTGGATTTTAACAAATCACAGCGCTAACATGATCTATAGTAAGAACTCAACACAGAAAACATGCTTCTAAAATCACTTCCATTTTCTCAATTTGATTTCAATAAATCATACCTAGTCAAACACTGGTTGTCTCAACTTGAAGACAGTGGTCATTATAGAGATGTGTCTTAACTGTCGATCTTTCAACACATTTTTTAATGAAGATGTATAATACATATACTTACTTAGCACCAAGAATCCTTTTAGGCTCTTGCCTTCTTCTGGGGTGTCTTAAGGCAGTAAACAATAAATAGTCAGGTTTTGCGGTAAAAACAAATAACATTAGACAATACATATTTCAAAGGTAATATTTCTTTCTGTTGTTTTTGATTAATATTCCCAACAAATTTAATTTAACAAATTCTAATCTACAATTCTATCTCAATTACGAGACCAACACTAAGGAGGCCCTGCATCCAGTGGCTGGGTTCGGGGCCCTGGCTGGCAATCGAAGCTGAGCCTTCCACATGGTGATCAAGAGACACCAATACACATGATTGCATATTTAATGGTCTTTAGGGGCAGGCATTATAATTATAGGCATTATAATTGTGTTCTAAGAGATATACTAAAAAGCTCCAGTCTTCTTTGCAAAATAGCTGTTCTTAGTATAAGTAATGAGAGAATTTCATATTTGACAACCAATAAAAGTCACTGTGGTTCAAAAAACATTTACTTTCCTCTGATATGATGTCTTGTATAATGCTATTAAAACATTCTTTAAAATTCTGTATTTCGTCTATGATGTAGAATGTTAGACAAAATCTTATGGAAATTAACACATAAGCATTCTGAAGTATTGGTCATGAGCTTAGTTTCATTTTTCCTTCAGTAAAAGAGGAACAAACAAAAAAAGGAACAGAAAAAGTATAAAAATATAATATTGTCATTTATGTTGAACAGTTGGTTCAGAGTTCTAAGAATTTAAGGACACAAAGTTGCAATGAAAAAATGAATGAATGGGCAGTGTGATGCTGACAGACACAACAAAGTGTTACTATTACCTCCCTAAAGCAGATTGTTCTGTTCATATAATGAGATTCCAAATGAGATTTATCAACAGTTGGATTCAATGGATGGCACAAATCCATCACTTGTGATGAAGACTATGTTGAGTAGTATGTTTATATAGGGCAGGAGTTATTCTACCAACATAAGCATTTTGAATGACCTATGTAAATTAATAATAATTTTAAAAAATGTTATTACCACTTTTGATTTACTTTTATAACAGCCCTTATAGTACAAATGAAAACATTTTGTACATTTGGGTGTGCTCAGTATTATGTGTTTAATATTAGACTGTAATCATGATTACTAAAATATCCTCACCACTTCTTGAGTAAATTAGAGTCCATAAAAAACAAAGAAAAACAGTCATAATACACATGCACACTTAATAATGTTGGAATTAGATACAATTGATGCTATTTCCATTTTAAGTATATTATATTTAATCTGTTTACCAAAAACAGTCAGCCTTGTTCTTTAATTGATGTTAATTGTAAAGAGTAAATATAAAAACATGCAACAGATGAGTCTACTTAGATTATTTCTGAGGGAATCAGGTTTGGTCTCATCCATAAAATTGGCCAACTGACCGGATCCTGTTGACAACAAAAGTAAAACATCTACATCAGTTATTACAAAAAGTGTACAGACATTAACATTTAGAATAGCATCTAAATATGCTGACTTTACTGTTAGTGGTATGGAAAAACCTATACATGCTTACGTACCTGCGAGACATTCTGTTGAGACGACTCAATATCCTGTGTAGAAAAAGAAAAAAGGAAGTAAAACGCAATCTATTATTTTTAGAATAATAAATTGAATTGCAGTGTGGTCTATAGCAGAACAGGTTCTGTAGAAAAATCATGCATTGAAACTGCACTGCACTCAGTAAAGATGGAGATTTAACAGGTATTTTATCCATGAATTAGTCTTTAGTACACAACATAAATATTTGCAGAAGTAAAAAACAAAATTGTATTTAAGTCATTCTTTTAAGTTTTTGTACAGTCCATGACAGGACAGGAAATTTTCTCCTGAGGTGCTGTAACACGATTTGTACTAATGTAAAAAACTAAAAAAAATCCATTTTACAATCAACTGTTACTGTACATTGTGTAAAGCATGTACAATTGTTTTAATAAAAACTATTACCTGCTTAATTGTTTGGTTAGCCAACGAAACAAATTGCTAAAATTACTTACCGATTTGGACTTCTAGATTCAAGCTCTTGTATCTGTCTCCTGGTGGTGATGTAAAAGAGAAAGATATAAGTCTTACAGAGACCATGGCCAACGAGACGCGCACCAACAATTTGTCCTCTTTTGAACTCTGATATGACACCCATAATTTTGTGTGCATTGCAATATTTTAGGCCAAACTGTGCTATTACTCATTTCCAGTTAAACCCTCACGCTCTGCTCTTACAATCAATGAAGATTGGCCACCAGACTGGTCAAATTTAGCCATGAAACTTAAATTGGCCAGTGTTTCAGTTTCATTGTCCACCCCTATATATATAAAGTGTGTGTGTGTGTGCGTGCGTGCGTGCGTGTGTGCGTGTGTGTGTTTTAAACTATATGTTTTTCTTACTGACTCACTTGTATCTCTTGATCACAAAATAACATGCTGTTCCAAATAAAATGATGGTCCCGAGCACAGCAGCTACAGGAATAATGACAAAGTAATTTTCCCCCTCTGAAAAAGATGATGAGATATTAATGAGCATTTTAGTTATGTTCATACTGTAAGTCTATGAACTTAAGCTTAGCCTTTAATTATTTTCTTAATAATATTTGCTTTTGATTTTAATAGCATTTGGTGATGGGTGTGTTTATTTATGTAATCTATATCATGTAATGCATTAATAAGTTATGCCTAGGCTAATTTTGAAAATGCAGTATTTTTATTTGTTACCCAAGAGGTGGCCTGGGAGCAACGGGACACTAAAGAGGAGCTACTGCAAGATTCACAGTGCCTTCTCCCAAAGCTGTCCCCCAAAAAATATGCCAAGACTCTTTGAGAAGAGCAACCTTCTGGAAAGTCACCTGAAGGACTCTCAGACCATGAGAAACCATGATGTTTTTTGTTAAAGACTATTTGGCATCAATTACAGCCTCAAGTCTTTTTGAGTATGTTGCTGTAAGATGTCTTTTCTTCTGGAAGGTTTTTCTCTCTCCACAGAGATACGCTGGACTTCTTTCATCAGTCACCTCCCTGACTAATGCCCTTCTACCCTGATCGCTCAGTTTCCTGGGCGGCCTGCTCTAGGAAAATTCCTGGTTATTCCAAACTTCTTCCATTTACAGGTGACGGAGGCCAATGTGCTCATTGGGACCTTCAATGTTGCAGAAATTTTTCTGTACCCTTCCCCAGATCAGTGCTTTAATACAAAAATATCTCTGCTTAGTCTGTGCTCTGACATGCACTTCTAACTGTGGGAGCTCATATAGACAGGTGTGCCTTTCCAAATCATGTCCAATCAAGATGGATTCCAATTAGGTTGTAGAAACATCTCAAGAATGATCAGTGGAAACAGGATGCACCTCAGCTCAATTTTGAGTGTCTGTGGATACTTACTTATTGTTTGTTTGTAGATTTTTGAGAAATATAATGAATTTAATCTATGTTGGAATAAGGCTGTAACACCCAAGTGAGAGTGGTACTGTGAGGTGTAATGTTTATATGTTGGAACCAACATTAGCTAATGCCGATGCCACATACCTTAGCTATAGAAAGTATATATATATATATATATATATATATATATATATATATATATATATATATATATATATATATATATCTGTGTAGAACAGAGAACTTGAAAACTACTAACTACTGTACTGTATACGTGCCATTAAATGATGCAACTAACTTACTTTTGACTTTTAAAGTAATATGCTCTGAATCCTCTCCCTCTGTAGTTTGAGATGTGCATGTTAATGTCTTTCCATGGTCATCCCCTGATGCTTTCAGTTTTAAAGTGGAAACTGTTGCACAACTGTGGGAGAAACCCTTTTGTGTTTCAATAGAAACTGGCATGTTCTTGTAATTCCAAATTATGTTTGGCTTTTCCTTTTGACATGTGTGGTTCACAGTACAAGTAAAGCTCTTCTCAATTCCTTCTATAGCCACGTCGTGGGTTGGGCTTATTACAGGTTTGTGAATGTCACCTGAGAAAAAGTGATATCCATTAATTAATTATGGAAAAAAAATACCAAGTTTACAATGAAGTTTACAATCATATTATTTACTATTATTTCAGCTGAAAATAAAGAATTAATACTGTTTACTTCAATTTTTTCTTTTTTTTTACAGAACAAGTCTTTGCTCTGGTACACTTGCTTGAAATGACATTAGCTATGAATATATTTTTATACAGTAAGTCCCCAATATACGAGTGAGTTCCATTTCGAGAGCTTGTTCATAAGTCCAATTTGTTTGTAAATCCAACAAGCATTGTCTAGGTACTGGGATACTAACACAATTGGCTGTACACAGTATCAAACTAAAATGTTGCATGGTCTTGTCCTTGTTCTTTAGAATTATGCAGATGGTTGAATGATTCATGTTAAAAGAATGAAAAATGTCTGCCATCCTTTAAACTCGATTCATTCTCTCAATTATTTTCACTTTTGTTGTTTTACATTTGATTCCAGATATTCTGGGATGCAGACTGAACACACATAACAATGTATGCTGGACATGTGATTTAACTTCCGCGATTCAACATGTGCAAATGTTTGTACTGTTTGTTGAAAGTTTGTAACTCAACTGATCGTCTGTAGGGGACCTACTGTATACAATTTCATATAGGTGTTCCATAAAAGAATGACAGTCCAGAACATACTGTACTGTATAACCCAAATAAGCATTTATTCATACTGCTATTGTCATATGTTCTATTCTCACTCACTCACATGCATCTACATTTAGTTACCAGTAATTCTATCCTGATTAGGAATCAGTACACAGTCACCCACACCTAGTGACAATTTATTGTAGTCAGTCTACATGCTTGCATGTTTTGGAGAAGTAGGGTGAAACAAGACACTCAAAGGTAATCCATGCAAACACAGGGATAACATACAAAACTTACTGTAAACAGATATTCATATTAAATCTAGAACTGTAAGGTGGCAACTGCTGGTCATCTAAGCTCAAACTACTTTCTTTTTTCATTATCATAATCAGCATCAAAAAGTGTAATTTCATTGCCACTAAGAACACTCACTAAGGACCATTATAGCAGCTCTATACTAATACTGGCCAGGGTTTCCCCTTTGCCATTAGATTAGCATAAACTGTTTTTGTTTAATGGTGTTCTTGGAAAGGTATTGGAAACATTAAATTCTGCTGCATGGTGACATGATTGCATCATGGAATATCTGCAGATTTTTCTAGGTGGCCTTTAATGCTGTTTATTGTCTCGGGTTACTTGGCTGTAACCCTGTTCCCTGATAAAGCGGGAACGAGATGCTGCGTGAAAATGCTATGGGAACATCTCTTTGTTGCGTTTTCACGCAGCATCGAGTGTAGCTTTTGAAAGGGAACCGTCTCGGGTTACTTGGCTGTAACCCTGTTCCCTGATAAAGCGGGAACGAGATGCTGCGTGAAAACGCAACAAGGATATGTTCCCATAGTGTTTTCACGCAGCATCGAGTGTAGCTTTTGAAAGGGAATTCTCTTTATACCACATACCAAAGTTGTTCTATTGGATTCATATGTGGTGACTGAAATAGTTTCCCCGCAGTGTGTGAATGTGCATGTGAGTGTTGACTCACATTTCAAGTGACTGGATCTTTAAATTTCAGGCATGCATCACTTAACGTGCACAATCCAGTGAAACTTATGCAGTTTGGATGTGTGAACAACACATTACAGTTTAGTATTGTAGATACATGAGATTCTGCAATCTAAATACCTGTACATTGTAACTAAATCACAAGCAATATCATTCACTGATTTGGAGAATCTAGCAAATTTTCACAACAACAAACATCTAACAAACACAGATATACAGAGAGTTTATACATGGAGAATATATTTTTTGTTTGTTTTATGAACAATGCACTTTAAGATTACTTACACTTTGTACTATGTGTTTTGATAGTGGATGCAGAGAGGCCACCACTGTGTGTAACAGAACATTTAACTTTTTGTGTTTCAGACTCAACAGCCCCTTCACGTATTAACGTGATTTCCCACTTGCCATCATCAAGGGATCGCTTTTCCAATCTGTCTTCTGTTCCAATATTTTTTTCTATCCCACTCAGATTTAGAGAAGGGGGGTTGCTAGGGCAGGTGTGATACGTTTTGCACCTCACTGTAATGCGTTCCCCAATTTTACAACCACCAGAAATGTCAACTCGGGGCTTTGGTGCAGATGCTACCTTATTCAAAATGAAAGAAAGAGCAGAAAGGTGTCAGACAACACTACATTTATGTTTCAATTTTAACTGGCAGCATAACTAAAAGGGAATGTACAAATGGTAAGTGAATGTAATACTTACACTCAACATGAATTAGTGTAGTGACATCATAGAACTTGAAAGTTCTCCATCCAACATTTTCAGGGTCAATCCAAGCATATATTCTGTCTCCATGGTGGGAAAGACTAAGGTTCTCTATCAGTAGACTGCAGTTCCTATATGTCCCATTATATAAGCTGGTTCTTCCTCTGTACCTTTCAATCACTGAATTAGGGTTTTGATTGTCAAACACTAAAGGATATCCACGGCTAACATACTGATACCATACTATCCGATAAGGGTTTTGAGGTGGATAAGATGAATAGGAGAATGTACATTGGATAACAAGGCAGGATTTGTCTAGGCCATGAACAATGTGTGGCATGTGTACTGACCAGGCCCAGGTGTTTGGAAACAGGATGCCTGTTTTAAAGAATTGGTACATTAGTTCACAGCATAATGTTGAGCTATACATAAACAATGTTTAAGTTTGAAATGCACTGTACCGTAAAGTAATATATCCAGTAGCAGCAATGTTTTCATCTTTTCAGGCCAAAATGAAGGTAGAGAAAAAGACCTTTTGACTGTAAAATTGACATAATATAATGTTAATAACAACGCTGAGAATACATTATTTGTGTGTGTGTGTGTGTGTGTGTGTGTGTGTGTGTGTGTGTGTGTGTGTGTGAGAGAGAGAGAGAGAGAGAGTTTTTGAGGTTTTAAACTCACTTTATTATGTCAAATAAGTATTACAATTTAGATACAAATTATTAGTTAATATTGTGTATATACATAGAGAGAAAGAAAGAGAGAGAGAGGTAAAGAGGGAAAGAGAGATCGAGAGAGATAGAAAGATGTAGATGTAGGTAGATAGACAGATTATATATACACACAAACAAATACCTATATACTGTGTGTACACATACATGCACACACACGTACACAGACAAAATCAACATGCATACATACACACGCATTCACACAAACACACGCATAACGCACACACCCAGTATTTACATATTTACACTTTTTTTTACGCACAAACACACACACACACCCTACTATTAACAAAACTTTTTTTTCCTGTTTTTTTTTTTGTCCATTAATTGACAGTTTTATTTGCAGTTTGTTGTCTTGGTTTCAGCTGTTGTCCATTTTTTTCTTCTTTCTGAGTGTCGGTTGTTTTTTTGTTACCTGTTATGTTAGTTTTTTGCAGTTCTTTTAGCGTTTTTACTACCTGTTTCTTCTTTGTTTTTGACAGCTGTAGGAACAGGTTGACCTGCTCCTCGATGTCTACAGGTGTGTGTGCGGTGCTGCACCCGGCCTCTTCACTCTCCTGTGCCGCGGCGCTCTGAGTCTGACTCCGGGTTTTCCGCTTGGTTGTCGGTTCTGTGCTGGTCGTCTCCTCACGTTTCCTCCTCGGTTTTGTTGTCGTGGTGTCTTTGGGTGTCTGTGGCGGTGCGCTGGTCTGCGGCTGCGGTGTTTCGGTGCGGACGTTGGGGGCGTGGTCACTGTCAGCACTGAGCACTGTACCGGCGTCAGGTTCTGCGCTCGCGCTGTGTACAGTAGTACCGGTGTTGGGTTCAGGGTGTGTCTCAGTGCTGCCGGTGTGTTCAGGACTGACCCGCTGGAGTTCGGGTGTGTCGCCGAGGCCCGCTGCAGGCACGGACTCCTCGGTGCTTCCCTACTCGCTGTCCTCGCTGTGCTCGCTGTTTCCCGGCCGTGTCGCCGCGCGAGCTCCCCGGCTGCACGGCTCCGTGCGGACAGCTCAGTCTTTTATGACCGACGTCCCCGCACTCGAAACACCTCAGCGGCTCCGTGGTGGCGAAGACGGTATAGCTGTTGTTCCCGTCTTTAACTTTAAAGTTAACGTTCAGTGGTCCCTCCTGGTGGTTTAAAATCATTGGGACCTGTCTCCGGAACGACAGCACGTGCTTCACGCTTGAGCTTTTACACCCGAGTGGGATGGGCTTCATGGGGCCGGTGAATTTCCCAAAGCGCGCGAGCTCCCTCAGTATCTGCTCGTCCTTGATGAACGGGGGGACGTTGGAGACCAGCACTCGCGTTGCTGGCACAGACAGAGGGGTGACCTAGACCACGACGTCTCTCACTCGTATCCCGTTTTTTGTTGCCGTGGTCACGAGTGTTTTTTTGGTCAAAAAGACCACCAGCGCTTTGTTCATCCGGGAGGCAGAGTAAATGTTCTGGCACCCGATCTGATCTCCCATGGCCAGCAGAACTTCTTCCACCAAAACACCGTCTCCCACAACACACCTGACGCCATTCTGGAGAGACAAAGTCTCCCCACCGACCTCAGAGGCTATGGTGCCTCGCTCACTCTCTCTCACTATAAACTTTATATTTATATTCAAACTATGAACTTTACTAAATAAAAATAACTAAACACGGTCCTGAGCATTTGGCAGCACGCCAAACAGCCTTCCACGCGCTGTCTCACACCCAGCGCAGATAGAGTGAGAGAGAGAGAGAGAGAGAGAGAGAGTTTTTATACCCACTTCATTGTGAGACAGCTTAAGAAAAAAGCTATTTACATTTTCACATTTTATATATACACACATTCATATGTACAATACATACATACAGTCTTACACTCTGTGGTCATACGTGTGCAGGATCCAAGCTACTGTCCGTCTCCAGTGCTTGTTTATATCTTGGCTGAGTCGCCCCGTGAGCGCGCAGACTACACAGCTCTTTGCGGACAGCTCAGCATTTTATTTCCAACATTGCCGCATTCAAAGCACCTCAGCCTCTCCGTGGTGGCAAAGATAGTGTAACTGTTGTCACCATCCTTACATTTAAAGTTAACATTTAATGTCTCCTCCTGTTTATTTAAAATCACGCTGTTTCACGCTGTTATTCTTACACCCAAGTCAGATTGATTTCATCGAGCTGATGAACTTTCTCATGATCTGCTCGTCATTAATGAACGCTCGCTCACTCTCTCTCACTATAAACATTTTACTTTTTCAGTAACAACATTCACTAATAAAGAAAAAAGTGAGGGGGGAAAAAACACACACAGTCTTTCACAACTTGGCAAGATGCCAAACAGCCTTCCACACACTCAGCTTGTACCCAGCACATGCACAGAGAGAGAAAGAGAGAGAGAGAGAGAGAGAGAGAAACTGCCTGGCTAAAAAACTGGGTCAGAAGAGTCAAATTATTTAGCTGAATCAAGCACTGAAAACAATTAAGGAAAATTTTTAATTACTCGCATTGGGTTGTGAACAGTCCGACACAGTATTAAAACTTATATAGTTAGGACTTAAAGGACAACTTAGTGGAATGTTGAAATCATGAATGAAGATTACTTAAGCATTTTGTAAAGATGCATGGAAAAAATTTAATAGAAATCAGAGCTATGTGTAATAGTGAAAGTAAGAAATAAGTAAGTAAGAAAGCAAGCACAATGTGTTAAGAACTTAGAGAATTGAGATATAATAGCTTTTGCGGCCATAAGAAAAGCACTAATTAGTGAGACCAATCAGGAAAAACATTTGTTAGGCATCATAAACATTGGATAACATTGTGGTCGGATGGGTCCCTTTTCCAGATATATCTCCTCTGGCAGATATCATAGCGTGCCAGCTAAAAGTCTTGTCTAGTAATTCTTTACTTGGGATGTTCTCCCATTCTTCCTTGCAAAAGGCTTCTAGTTCTGTAATATTCTTTGGTCGTCTTGCATGCACAGCTCTTTTAAAATCTACCCACAAATTTTTTATGATGTTTAAATCAGGGGACTGCGATGGCCATTCCAAAACCTTCAGCTTGTGTCTCTTGAGGTATTCCATAGTGGATTTGTCAAGGTATGTCTGACCAGCATAAGAGCAGTTCTCTCCGAGAGTTTTCTTCATCTTCCAGATCTCATCTTGACCTCCACAGTACCCCTGAACTTCCATCTCTAAATTACATTTCTCACTGTGATTATATCAGTGAGAGACATGCACTAGGACTAGGAGCAGGGGAGACGATTACCCACAATTCCGCAGCATGTGAGAGAGAAAAACCATTGGCTCAGTTGTGATTATGTGACTCTCAGCATCAAAACAAGTAGCGCATGCATTGCCTCATGATACTTGGTACTCGTTAGCTAAGACTTGCTCGTTTTTCAAGTCAAAATTTGTTAAAAATTTTTGGTCGTCTTGCGGAACACTTGCAATCCGACGTTTCACTGTATGTATTTACACACTACAGCTTTAAAAATCAGGAATGTCCAAGGAGTTAGAGCTGTTGTGTGGGTATGTATACACACACGTGCACTACAGTTCTAACTCCATGGTCAATTTAAATTAATTATTTTTTCCGAAGGCATACAGACCATGCAATAATTTCCTTTGTACTGTTAATGTTTAATATCTGTTAAATACTTCATGTAATACATATATATGGCCTCTATATATCACTATGGCCTCTTTTTGGAATAAAGTCAGGTGTGTTTTGAAGGACGGAGTACAGGTAGAGGAGCTTCTCTTAGCAATGCAGAGCAGGTAGGGTGTGAGAACATTTACTCTGCCTCACGGAAAGATAAAACTCGTAAGCAACCTAGTAAAAAATACAATACGAGTGTGAGGTCCCATGGTCCAGGTTACCCCTCTGTCTCCCCCAGCTAAGTGGTGATCTCAATGTCACCCGTTCATTAATGACGAGCAGATCATGAGGAAGTTCATCAGCTCGATGAAATCAATCTGACTTGGGTGTAAGAATAACAGCGTGAAACAGCGTGATTTTAAATAAACAGGAGGAGACATTAAATGTTAACTTTAAATGTAAGGATGGTGACAACAGTTACACTATTTTCGCCACCACGTGAGTGGCACAGAGATGATTTAAATTCAGCAATGTTGGACATAATGTTTGCAACAGCAATGCGGTGACGGCCAGCGGGAAAACGCCGGGGAGCCCGAGTCTGGAGTAAGCCTTACCAAAACCCAGAGCACCGACACACCACAGTCTCCATTTAAACAGTGACCATGGAGTTAGAGCTGTAGTTTGCGCGTATGCTAAAACTGAAAAGCCTGATTTTAGATCACAATAATTTATTAGGATGGTGTAGGGCCTCCTTTTGTGGCCAATACAGCATCATTTCGTCTTGGGAATGACAGATACAGTACAAGACCTGCACAGTAGCCAGAGTTATTTTGAGCCATTCTTCTTGCAGAATAATGGCCAGGTCACTACGTGATGTTGCTGGAGGAAAATGTTGACCTGACTCGCTCCTCCTCTAAATAATATTTAGATCTGGGAGATATTTAATTTCACTTCACTTTCATCTCTCACTCTTTCATCTTTCATCACCACTCTGTCACCAGTCCTGCTGTGTGTATTGGTGCATTATCATCCTGATACACGGCACCTTTGGGATACAATGTTTGAACCACTGAGTGCACATGGTTCTCCAGAATGGTTCGGTAGTCCTTGGCAGTGATGCGCCCATCTAGCACAAGTATTGGGCCTAGGGAATGCCATGATATTGAAGCCCAAACCATCACTCATTTTGGGAATGCAACAGTCTGGGTGGTACGCTTCTTTGGGGCTTCTCCGCACCGTAACTCTCCCGGATGTGCGAAAGACAATGAAGGTGACTCATCAGAGAAGAATACATGTTTCACATTGTACACACCCCAAGATTTTCGTTGCTGGCACCATTGAAACCAATGTTTGGCATTGGCAAAAGTTTGGCTATAGCAGCCTGGTGACGTAAATTGACCCTGTGGAGCTCCTGATGAACAGTTTTGATGGAAACAGGAGAGTTGAGGTGCACATTTAATTCTGCAGTGCAATCCGGGTTAGCACCTGGACATCGCTTTCAGACTGCTTCCTCTTGCGTCCACAGTTACTCCTGTTGGATGTGGTTCGTCCTTCTTGGTGGTATGCTGACATTACCCTAGATACCGTGGCTCTTGGTAACTCACAAAGACTTGCTGTCTTGGTCACAGATGCGAAAGCGAGACGCGCACCAATAATTTGTCCTCTTTTGAACTCTGATATGTCACCCATAATGTTGTGTGCATTGCAATATTTTAGGCAAAACTGTGCTATTACTCATCACCAATTAAACCTTCACACTCTGCTCTTACAATCAATGAAGATTGGCCACCAGACTGGTCAGATTTAGCCATGAAACCTCCAACACTAAATTGGCCAGTGTTTCAGTTTCATTGTCTACCCCTATATATATAAAGTGTGTGTGTGTGTGTGTGTGTGTGTGTGTGTGTGTGTGTGTGTGTGTGTGTGTGTGTGTGTAGAGCAGTGGCAGTCTGTCACTTAATAGATGTTAAGTGAGTAAAGTTTGTGTTACAGGAAACATTTGCCTTTCATAGAAAATCATTCATTTATAGAAAAAAAAAAACTAATTCTAAAAGCTCAATTTAGATGATATGTCGGTTTCTTCCAATATGATTAGACATTCCTAAAAAAAATTTGAGGACCTGGAACTATTATATATACTGTAGTATATTTGTACTTTCTTTAATGTTGTTGTAGCTGCCAAATGAAATCACTATTAATTCAGTCCGCATTCACTATGACTTAAAGATTGTCCTGTTAAACAGTTTACATTTAGAGCTTTTCAGGGAAACATAATTGTGATGAAAGTCCTATCCTGTGGTCATGGAAATTATGTTACTATGTTTCAGAACGGTCAATTTAATGCCTTGCAAAGCGTCATGTTGGGAAATGTCCAACTTATTATTAAACGCTATCTTTCAACCACCCATAATGAGACACAAACACACAGGCTTGAGATTAAATATCTGTATTGCTCTAAGATCGTCACTTCAATTAGTCAGGTCTAGGCTCAGCAATATGTAAAAATGTGTGGCAATAAAATGAAGTCAGCTGATTACCTGAATGTACTGAACGACCAAGGTATCAAATCAACTGATTTCTTTTCTTCCCTGATGGCATAACTTTTTTCTCTTTTTGGCGATGCAGTGTTAATAAATAATCACATTGAACAAATGTAAAATAAACATATAGCACAGAATTACAGAAATGCAAAGATTGTTTAGAAAGAGATTATATAATTATACAAATAGAGGAAAAAAAAACAACTTACCTTTTGGCTGTTGGATGCTGAAAACCTACAGACTGTCACTGCTCTACAAATAAGCAGGTGACTTTGTAGAAGAATGATGTACAAGGAAACATCAGGCCCACAACCCAACTGTGTATTTTTAAAAGGTGTGAAGTCCTTCAGGAAACAGAAATACATGCTGATGCATCCTGTGTGTGTGTGTGTGTGTGTGTGTGTGTGTGTGTGTGTGTGTGTGTGTGTGTGTGTGTGTGTGTGTGTGTGTGTGTTAAGTTGTCGAAAGTTATGACTCAAGTGCGTTATAAATGAGGAAAACTAATCTCTAAAGAGAGAAGAGGAAAAAAATCAACTTTGCAAAAACAAACTGAAAAATGTAAAAAGCTATGAGAAAATTAAGCCCACAAAAGATTAAACAGTAATCAATTGATTAATTGAAAACGGAAAGCCAACTATCTTCAGTGAAGATATTTCTTTAAAAGAAGCCAAGTTAAACTAGAAAGCCTCTTAGAAAACAAATGATGGAAGTTTAGAGGCAAATAGTGGAAGTTATAAAAAGCCTATTACAACTTTCTATTTCTGTGGTAGAAAGTTGTGTTTGCACTCCAACCTACTCTGAGATACCGTCTTATGCACTGAATGAGTTGATCACTGCCTTTCTGAGGCTGAAACAGTGGATTGCAATAATTCTGAGTAAATTTCAACAGTGGGACACATGCTGTCTGAAATGGCAAATTACAGCCATTCTACTATTTTAAATGAGGAAATTCAATTACAACCTATAAAAAAGACACAGAACAGGGATTTTAATATAACTTAGTAGCAACTAAGGAGGAGTAACAGGTTGCAATTAACAATCAAACTAAGCTAAATTTGTGAACATAGTAAACTTGCCAAATGATCTAACATTTGGCAAGCATCTAGCATCAAGTCGAATTTATTTGCGCAGGACCAAGTGTTAACGCTGAGAGTTAGTTAATCATAAAAAGGCTGTATTTAAAATTAATGGAAGAGGGTTTAACTTTTTTATTAAATGACATAAATGGAATTGTTGAGTGAGTAACAAGAGTATTATTCAACAGTCTCAATTATAAGTGGAGCACTTTCACCATCTTTGGACCTCGCAATGGTCTCCCAATGCCTGTTATATCCTAAATTCTGGTTTCTCCATCTGTAGAAGTTTGAAAATGAATTTTTCTTTGTTCTAAGTTAGGACAACTGTGGATAACTTAGGCAAAAAAAAGTATTCCAGGGGGCGCTGTTGAGCTCGTGATGGAGTAGGACATGGTTTGGAAGGCTCCGGAGGATTATTGTTAAAATTGCTATTAAATTGCGCTTTCCAGTTGTAATTTTACTGTTATTCTTCCCCGTTAACAGTTTTATTTGTATATTCATCTTTAGAGGTGGTTACAATGTCCGGTAAAAACACCAAAACCTGTAGCACAACGCAGTCACAACTGAGGCCTAATCCACAGGTCACAGCCTCAGTTTCGCGTGATTCGCTACCTTCTATGACCCCCCTTTTCACCAGGCAGTTTCTGTGATTGACACGGGTGCACTGAAGCTCGTGATTCTTCCCTCATTGAAATTGCGGATATCTTTAAGGCGGAATTACGTGCTGCATTAGGACATGTCTTGTCCACTTGTCCAGAATTACAGGCTGTAAAGACACAACTGGCTGATGATAAGGCCACCATCGATGCCGGACTGGCTGCGCTAAGGTGAGATGGAGCGTTCGCTCTTTGATTGTACCGATGACATCACTGAAATGCAAAGTAAGATACAATGTCTTGCTGCAGATTTAGTTAAACTGGATAATAAATGTGAAGATTTGGACGCCAGATCACGGCATAATAATATTCGCATAACCTGTGTTCCTGAGGGTCCTAACAGTTGTACTACCTATAGCATCGCTGCATTGCTTAAAGAGGCACGCAGCCTGGAGAAGGAGCCGACCTTGGACAGATCTCACCGCACTCTTCAGCCTGTACCAAAACCTGGTGAACAATCTCGAACTGTTGTGGCCAGATTTCACTACCACGGTGAATGCCTTGATGTTTTACGTCGGGCCAGAGAGTTAAAGCAGATTAAATTCAAGGAATTGAGTATTTCAGTTTTTCCAGACCACACAGCAAAAATAGCAAAAGCTCGTGCTTCTTTTAATGAGGTCCAGCGACAGCTCCGTGGCATTGAGGGCGTGCGCTATGGTCTCTTTTACAAAGCATGGCTAAGGATCACCTACAAAGGAAAAGATTTTCTTTGCTGATGAAGCAAAAGTCTATATTAAAACTATTCAAGCTGCATGAACTGTGTTAGTATTCATGCAGTTGTGTTAATTAGTTCTTCATATATAGCGAAAAGTGTGATCTGTTTGCATGTTCTGATGCTACCTCTGACTATGCAGGCTTCTAATTTAGCAATGTTGTTGTTTTTGTTTTGATTTATTGCACTCCAGCTCCAAGGTCGTCTTGGGACCCAAATATTTAACTTATGCCAAATATGTATCATTATGCATGTTTGGGGAATGTGATCCTATTCACTTCTAGAGTTTAGCTTTTTTTGTCGCTGTTGTTTTTCTCTCATCTATTTTCTTCTTCTTCTTCTTCTTCTTCTTCTTTCAAGTTGGTTATCATTATACAATACAATCCAACCTTGTAAGCTGGGGATGAGAAGACTTAAGTTACTTCCATTTGCGCATTATTTTTGCTGTAATTAATCTATGGTAGCCCTTTTGTTTTCCTTTGTTTTGTTTTTTTCCTTTTACATTCTCACTCTCTGAGTCGTGGTCACAGTTAGTTAGGTTATTTTGCTGTCTCCTAGAGGATGGAGACTCGTGTGTGTGTGTGTGTGTGTGTGTGTGTGTGTGTGTGTGTGTGTGTGTGTGTGTGTGTGTGTGTGTGTGTTTCATATGAATTCATATGAAGATGAAGTCAAAAGTTTTGCTAGTCTGTCCTCTGAGTATGAGCTTCCTGCAGCTGATTTCTTCACTAACCTGCAAGTTCGCAAGTTTGTACCCAAATGTTTTCCTAATTTTCCTTCTATACATTCCAAGCAGCCCTGGAAAAGTCTAATCACATTTAATTTGTATGAGCGTGATGTGATTTACAGAATATATAATTATATTTTATCATTTGGTGATTGTAAAATCACTAAAACCAGATCTGCTTGGGAAAATTAATTGGGATTGCAGTTGACTGAAGAATGTTGGGAGAAAGCCATACACAGAATACGCTCCAACTCATCTTGCGCCTGCCTCAGTCTTGTTCAGCTTAAGGTTCTGCACAGAGTCCATTATTCCAAATCAAAGCTAGCTGAAATATTTCCTGATGTTGAGGATAGAGGTGACAGGTGCCGTGCCTCTCCCTGGAATTTAAGTCATATGTTCTTTTTGTGCCCAAACTTGCACAACTTTTGGACAGGTTCTTTCCATCTTATGTCCACTATACTTGGGATACAGTTGAAACCATGTCCATTAACTGCTATATTTGGCTTTACAGAGGATTCAGTTCTTTTGAGTTCTGCACATACTATAAAGACGTTATCGCCTTCTCATCTTTTTGGGCCAGACATTCCATACTTTCACATTGGAAGTTCACTAAGTATCCATCTATCTCTCAGCGGATTAATGATTTTTGTCTTAAGCTAGAGAAGATAAAATACACACTGAGAGGTTCTACTAATACTGTACTGTATGTTCTTACTGTACTGTACAGTATGTACTGAAGGATGCAGGTGTGTGTGTACAGTATGTGTATACTCTATGTGTGTAGGTTTTAGTGTATGTTTGGGGTGGGGAATTGTTCGTTTTTCTTCTTATTTGATTTATAATAGTCATAATAATACATTTAATAAAATTTTTATGATTGTGTATGTCAATTGTTCAATGAAGAAATTTTTGAAAAAAAAAAAGTATTTAAAATTAAGCCAAGGGCAGTGTTGTAAAGTTTACACCTCACAAGCACTAGCTCAAAGTTCAGTTCATGCACATTAAAATGAACTAGTTCACATAATTCACAATTTTTAACCAAATTCGCAGCTCAAAAAATTACTTAGTTCACTTTGATTTGACACTATAATGTTACTTTTTCCCCCTCTTTCTACCCATCTATTCCCTATCTACATGCACAGTACCTAATTGAAAAAATCATGCTGGAAGCAGAACTGTGCACAGTGTACTGTACCAAACACCAGCCTGCATTGTGTGTTTTCATCCCATGGGAAATCTCATTCTAACTGGTAGAATCTAAAAGGAAAATCTCTATCTGGCTGGTTTGACTAAAAAGATTTATAGCTTCTTTCCTCAGCTCAGAAAATATTATCAGACATCCCACCTTGCAGGATTCATCAATACCACAACACACACACACACACACACACATACACACACACACACACACACACACACACACTGCTTCCTGACAGAAAGAGAAAAATGTGGTTGGAAAAGGTACAAAAGCAACAAGGATGATCGCAGCCTTAAGAAGATGCAAAAGCAATTTAAGACCTTGAGTCAGTGCATCAAGAGCCACCACACACAGACAACTTCAGGTAATAGGCTACAATTATTGCATTTCTAGTATCAAGCCACTCCTGAACCAGAGACAAGGTCAGAAGCATCTTACTGTACCTGAGCCTAGACAAAAAGCTGTTGCTGAGTGATCTGGAGGAAAAGTAAACTGCCAAAAATCCAAATTTCTTAAAGTCCAATCTGAAGTTTCCACAGTGGGTGATGATTTGGGGTGCCATTTCATTTACTGGTTCTGGTCCTCTGTGTTGTATCAAGTCTAAAGGCAATGCACTTGTCTACTAGAGAATTTTAGATTCTATCTGCTGACAAAACTACCACTTACTGCTTTGCTAACCATGATATTACTGAGCTGCACTGACCAGCCAACTCACCTGTCGAAGCTAACCCCATAGAGAAGACATCCCAAAAAATGTCCTGAAAATGAGTTGAAATGAGTTGAAGGTTGCTTTCCAAGCAATCTGGTCGTCAATAATGCCGTAGCAGAGTGGACTATTTTGAGATACTGGACTTTTTTTTTTTTTTTTAATGAGCTGTAAAACCATAATTATCACAAATAAAATAAAAAGGGGTTGAAATATTTTACTTTGTGTGTAATAAATCTACAATGTATGAGTTTTTTTTTTTTTATTAAAATGCAAAAAATTAATTTTCCATGATATTCCAGTGTTTTACAATGCATTATTTATATAGAGTTTGACTGAGCTATAGCTGTCATGACAAAATTTGCCAGTTTATTTTGGTGTTATTTCCAAGTGACAGTGAAATGTACAAAAATCAGCTGATTAACAACTGATTCAACTGATTGAAACCTACAAAATTTCAACTGATGATGATTGTGTTTATAAAAGAGTAACAGAATTGGGAATAATCATAAAAGTTAGTTGAGGTCAGATATATGTTTTATATATATTATACCAGTCGACCAGCCAAAACTGTGAAATAACACATCTGTAAAATAACAAATACAGTATGGAATCATTAGGTAATTCAGTAAGATAAAAGTAATAATAATAATAATAATAATAATAATAATAATATCTCAAGTTGCACTTGAATTTTAAATATTCCATTTTAGGTTTTTATGTAAACGTTGGACATCTTCAATGTAATTTTCATTTTAGTTGTTGAAAAGGGCAAAGATCTACTCTTTCTGATAGTAATATTTCATGTAGTTCATCTTGCGAAAAACTATCCAACCCTTTCTGGATCACTGTAGTGACTGAAAAATCCAAGAACTGTGAGTTCTCTGAGCGATTATACCCCTACTTCAAACCAATTACAATCAAACATTTCTAATGAAGACCATAAGGAATGTGTGACTGTACCTCACAATAATTTGTACTTACAGTACAAACTATTTTTTTTAACTGATCATGGAATCCATAGTTCAGAAATAAATTCAAGGGAAAAGGTAGAGCACTTGCTTCCTGAAATCACAAATCACAGCAAGTCCAAATAGGACAGCATGGGGTTTCTACATATAGGAATATTGTATGAGGCACAAGGCAGGTTGTGATTGTGACTTTCCAATTCCATGTGAAAAAATGGAAGCCATTGCTGAAGACGAGCTAAAATTAGTAGCAACAGGGGGGAAGTAACTGGCTGCTTTCAACAAAACAAATATGTAGGAATTTTATGACATCTCCAACATAGGTTGAGAATAACCAATGACAAATCCTGTCAAAGGATTTCAAAGCAAAAAAAAAAAAAAGGATCAGCAGTATATATATATATCAAACACCAAATATGTCATCACTTTATTACTTAAATGACATGAAATGTTTGACAGCAATAGGTCAAAAGTAAAAGAGTCTTTATCTGTATAAAATTTCTTTGTTATTTTTGTGATGTTTATGATGCCTGTGATGTTTATAAAGCAAAAGATATATAAAAACATGAAAAAGCAACACAAGCATCAATAAAAGGCACATACAGTAAGGTTACATTTAAGACATATAAGCATAGAATTTGTGTACAGCTAATACTACTGGCCTTATAACTTCTATTTTGCCAAGTCAATTCAATGTCATGGAGTCTCTGAGAACTGCATATGGTAAGATATGTTTTTGCAAGTCTGAACATATATTAATTGCATAATAATCTCTAGATTTTCACATTTGCAAAAAAAAAAAAAAAAACATGTTTTAGTGTTCCTCTAATATGACACTAATATGAAATTACATTCATGGTGCAGTGACATATAAACAAGCACCAACTGAGTCTGCATAGAGGATCTGTTGCTCATGCTCCTTATTCAGTTCACTGATCTGGCCCTGCTGATTACAGGAAACAAGCACAACAACCATTATTTAAAAAATTATAGTAGAACCTTGGATTACAAGCATAATTTGTTCCGGAAGCGGGCTCGTATTCCAAAACACTCAAATCAAAGCAAATTTTCCCATAAGAAATAATGGAAACTCTAATTATTCATTCCACAGCCCAAAAAAATTAATGAATAAAAAGATTTACTGTGTTTTTTGCTGTGTGTGTGTGTGTGTGTGTGTGTGTGTGTGTGTGTGTGTGTGTGTGTGTGTGTGTAAAACTGAGAGATCCATTTGCTCCTTCTCTGTATTAGCTTGTCTCAATGTGTGTGTGCACGCGTAATTTGACACCGTGCCCCTTTACACACGCACACAGTCTCTCTCTCTCTCTCTCTCTCTCTCTCTCTCGCGCCTTTATGCGCTCAGGAGCTGTGTGTGTGTGTGTGTGTGTGTGTGTGTGTGTGTGTGTGTGTGTGTGTGTGTGTGTGTGTGTGTGTGTGTGTGAAACACATGTAAATGTACAGTGGAACCTTAGATTGCAAGTAACTTGATCTGCGCGTGTTTTGCAAGACAAGCAAAATGAAAAAATAAATTTTAACTTATTAAACTAGCAAGGTCTTGATATACGTGTACTGTAATACATATACGATTTGTCTGCCGAGCGTAACGTGATCCCAATAAAGCCAATGGTTCTTCTCTCACGCACTGTGAGATTGTGGGTAATCTCCCATGCTTAGTCGTATAGTCAACATCCATGCATGCGTGTATTGTTTACTATAACATTGTGACCACGTGATGCTTTTTCCATCGTCTAACACCAGTTCTACCACCAGTTTTTTTCAAAGGTAAAGTGCAGGTTAATTGGTTTATTTTTACTTTATATTTTGTATTAATTATTTTTATATGAACATTTTGGTGCTGTTGAACAAATCATCAGAGTTTCCATTATTTTTTACCAAGAAATTCACTTTGATATAGAAGTGTTTTGATATACAAGCATGGTTCCGGAATGAATTATGCTTGCAATCTAAACTGTGTATATAACTGTAACATGCAAAAATATATTATGCACATTTTATCAGCTTAAAATGTTTAGTTTATTTAGACTCACTTATATCCTCTGATCACAAAGAAACAACCAATTCCAACAATGGTTCCAATCACAGCAGCCACAGGAATAATGATGTGAAAGTAGTTTTCTTGATCTAAAAAAAAATATATATATATAAATATAAATATAACAAGTCAGTTGAAATAAGGCCATTGAATTAGAAGGTGTGTCCAAACTTTTGACTGGTACTGTATATAATTGACAAGTAATGTTAATACATTAAATTCATGTTGGGTTAATGTTATGGCTAATCAGAGTATATACACTGGTGGATAAATGTATTAAGAAATAATTCCCCCCTTTAAACAAAACAGGTGATTTCTTTAATTAGTTTTAGTCTAGCTGAAGGGCTGTGCTAATCAACTGAAAAACCAGTGAAGATCTGGTTATGTATCAAGCAATATCACATGAGAGGGAGTGATGTAGTGCTGTTATCAGCACAGCTGTGATGTGGTTGTAGGCACAACGGTGGACCTTGAGTGTCATATTGCTTTTAAACAACAGTTCCACAAACAATATTTATTTTCAACAGATTATGGTTTGTTTGTTTAATTAACCAGTTATTTTGCTCTACCAAACACATATCCTTCAGCAGACTGGCAGAGTTAGCAAACAACAGTTAGCAACCGACAGCTGCGACTAAAGGGTACATCACAACATGACCATCTCAAGTTTGTTCATTTATTCCAGTTATTTCACTCTGCCAACACATATCTTCCATGACTGGCAGAACTAACTAACCACAACTACCCGAGCTGGTGAGCAACAGTTAGTTGATATTGAGTGCAATTGTGTAAAAGTATTTTACAGAGCAATTTGGAATTTTGTCATGTTAGAAGCTAAAAGCTTTCTAGCTTGACTTAGGCATGAATTAAACAGGACAGAGTTAACATTTCAGAACAAAGTGAAGACAAGACAAAGTGTTTAGCGTATTTAACGATTGTACAGCACCTGGGATGTAGTGTGATACAAACGTACCAGTGGTGGCATAGTCTGTAATCACAACTGCTGGAATGCCTCTTATCCAATCAATTTGCTCAGTCATAACTAACGGTTGTATAAGAGTATTCAGCTTCTTCACCATTCAGAATGATTCTTCAACTATTCAGAATCATCTCCAGACCTAAACCCAATAGAAAACTGTTCGATAATTGTGAAGAAGGCAGTAGCCTATCAAGAAACCTCTTGATGTACTTCTGTACATGATCTTTAGGAAGCAATCAAGCAGGCATGGGCTGAGCGAGTGGCACCAGAGACACTGCAGATATTTATTTGATGCTATTCCATTCTGGATCCAGCAGGTTTTGACTTCATACTAAATATTGATTGTATTTGCAATTTAAGTGCATAAAATATAAAATATATATGATTTATGATCTTGATCATAATTATTTTAAAAAGGTTATTAAATTGAGAATGTCATTAAAACATTGAATTTCACTTTCATTTTAGCCACCACTGTATATTATGTTTGTATATACAGTCATTTTTTGAACATTTGTCCTCTGTACATCACTACATTAAATTTAAAATGAGCAAAGTCAAAACTTTTTAGTCAGCTTTAATTAAAGTTGTTGGACAAAAGTGTGGGCATTATCCATTCAGATTCAATTACAGTAGTTTTCATATACAGGCCCATTTTCAGGCCCAACATAATTACAAACATTAAGATTCCCTTTAATACCTTATGTAATATTTCTTGAATTAAAGCTTGTAAAATGTATTAGCCTGACTGTATATACTGTCCATTTAAATAAATAGAATATCATATAGCTCATGAAAACCAAACAAAATCCAGTATCTCAAAACATTAGAATTTTGCATTTCTAGTATGAGTAAACTACTAGGCACACAATAAATACCATGAATATCTTGATATTTATCTCTCTTAGTTCAGTACTACATTTGTAGCATTCCAAGCCACACAACACACAACAAAACAAGAAGCATCACACCTGGCCTGAGAAGAAAAAGAACTGGCCTGTCGAAAGTCCAGATGAAATAAATTTTGTATTTCATCTGTAAATCATAAAATAAAATCATGAATTTGAAGGAAATATGAAAAAAAAAAAAATTAAAATGCGTGAAATTTAGTGTGATCTTTCAGTGTGAACTTCACCACAGGCTGATCAGCTTCATGCCATGCCACATTGATGCAGTAATTCATGCTAAACGAGAACCTACCAAGTACTGAGTACATAACTGAATATAATTTTTCAGAATTTTTCTATTTTATTTTTTATTGATCCAATCAAATACTTTAATATTTGTTATACTGGATTTTTATTTTCATGAACTCTAAGCTGTAATTATCAAAATTATATTTAAAAAAGAAATCTATAATATACTGTATGAGTTTGAATAAAAAAATAATAACTTAAGAAAATCAGTTCTATATAAAGTTCAAATTGTTTAAGATGCTGTAAAACTTAAAAATGTAAACATAATCAATCAATCTTCAATCAGCTCAAATTAGCATATTTTAAGAAAGGGATGGTTAATGAAAAAAACACAACCTAACTTGACTTACGTCTTACATATATGTTGCTAGTGACTGCAGTTTTTTTCACGTCACCATAATAAGTGACAGTGCAGGTGATGTTTGTGTGATCATCCTTCTCTGTGGCAGTGAAAGTCAGGAGAGACTCCACCTCCCATACTCCATGACCCTGGTCCTTATAGGACAAATGGGTTTTAACATCTTTACGGCTCCATTCAATAGTTGGGTGGTGAGTGGGACAGGTGTGTTTGACAGAACACTTAAAGATGGCAGCTGTTCCCTCCGTTAAGGATTCTTCATTATCCAGATGTGGTTTCTCAGGTTCAGCTGTGCCAAATACAATGACATAGTTATTACTATTAAATAAAAAGATAATCTCAACTTCAATCAAACCTATTTAATTTTATAATGCTATTGCTATTAAAGCCTAACAGGCTGGTTATCTACTGCAATCTAGTCTAAGAAGAGTTTTTATTTATAATAATAATAATAATAATAATAATAATAATAATAATAATTGGCCATAAAGGAAAATATTTAGAATATAATTTTATCAAAGCAAATTTTTCAAAAAGTATTAAAATAATGATGCTACAACATTAAGCTTTCTTGATGTCAAATAATTGATAATAATTGATTACTCCAGTGATTTAAGCACGCACTGCGCGCTGCTTAAATCGCTGGATTATTGAGTGTTTTTTCGCCTTGATTCTCTCGCGGTTTGTTTCATCGTCTTCACGTTGCCAAGTTTATTTTGATTTCCTCGGTCTCTCGCCTCACATTTTGGATTGTGTTCGGCTCGCTGCTTGATTTCCCGGCTTTGATCTCGCGCTTCCTTTGACCACGGCTCTCGTTTAACGTTTTGTTTAAACTGTCGCTTCGCTGATTGATTTCCCGGTTTCCGATCTCGCGCTTCTCCCCTCCACTACGGCTCTCGTTTGCGATTTGGCTTTTTACGCTCCGCTGACTGATCCTCCGGCTTTTGACCCGTGCATCCACACGCCGACCACGCCCCCTCCGATTAGCGCTGCGGTCATTCATCTGCGCTTGGATTCGTCTCGCTCCGCGTCACCCGTGACAGTAAACACTGCCAGTCAAATTTTTTTTTTTTACTTTTTATTGCACTAAATTATGGTACAAGGCAGTGTTGTACCAGCTGATGTTTACCATCAAACACACTTACCACCTCAACTTGACTTCTCTGAGCCCATTGCTCTGTTCATGTGGTAAATTGAGAAGAACTTGGCTTTATGGATGTGGTGTTGCAGTATCACTGGTTTAAGCCAAGTCAAAGAATTGTGGATAAGTTCTTGCTGAGTAAGTTTCTTTTTACCACTTGTATTTTTGAATAAAATATTTTTAGTATTTCTAATTCAACAACAATTTATTCAAAACCTACTTTTAGTACTTGAAACTATTTCTATGGAGTTTAAATAAACATGCTAATACTTTTGACTGGCAGTGTATGTCCCTTTATCTGCAGTTGAATTTAATTTATTGTATCATTATTTATAATTATTATTTCCAAGAACACAACACACAAAGAATCTAAAAACCAAACTCACGCTTCATGATGATGTTCACACATTGCTCCACGAAGGAGAACTTATCTTTATCTGGAATTTCAATTCTGAAACAGAACGGGCCGTTGTCATGGTCTTTTACATCATCTATCTCCAGTGAGCAGTTTTTCTCACTCAGTCGGCCAATTAGCCTTGTGCGATCCTTGAAGCTATCTGCAATGTTCGTGGAATCTTCATCGTAGATTCGTCGGTCTCTGCCTGTCTTTTCATGCCAGATTCCCTTCATTCGAGAGTCAGGGAGTTCCATGCCGGGGTAATTAAACTTACAGGGCAACACAACACAAGATGAGACAAGTGCTGTCATTTGGGGTTCAATTTCTGCCTTCCACATATCCGACAAAACAGAGGCAAAGATCACTGTGGAAGATGATCAAATTAGTACACCCTTATTTTTACTTGTAATATGCAGCAAAATTTAATAAAAAGCAAAGAAATAAACCAAATAAATGTTATTGTGTACCTTGAAGACAAAACCAGCAGAGCAGTGTTTTCGACTGTGGAGCCATACTGCAACTTTAACTGTCACAAAATATAAGCAACTGATGTTAGTAATTGTTTTGAAATCAAATAAAACATTTACTTTACTACATAATACAGTGGAACCAAGACGAGCAAAATTTCTTAATTAATTTTGACTTGGAAAAACAAGCAAGTCTTGGTTTATGAATACAGAGTTTCATGTAGCATACTTGTGCTTCTTGTTTTGATGCCGAGTGTCAAATGATCGCAACTGAGCCAATGTTTTTTCTCTTTTGCGGTGCAGAATTGTGGGTAATCGCCTCTCCTGCTTGGTCTTAGTGCTTTTCTCTCACTGGTATAATCAACATCCATGTTCCTGTATTGTTTACTATAACACTGTGACCACGTGTGTGTGTAAAGCATCTTTTATTTTGAGTATGTGTGTACAGCGTGCATGTACTGTTTATAACACACGTGTGCACGCGTGTAAAGCAAAAGCAAGTCTCACTATAGAACTTAAAGATCCATTTTCTCTCTCTCAGCCTGCACTGATTCCGTTAGTGTGTGTTTATTCACGTCATTGAAGCATGCCCATTCCCTCCTCCCTCCTTTAGACATACATACACACGATTCTTTCAAATGTAAAGTGCAGGTTAATTTGTTTTATTTTTACGTTACAGCAGTGAGTCCGTTAGTTTGTCCGAGCACCCGAGTGTCAGGTGTTTCTTCTTAATTTTACCGACAAGGCCATGCTTCCGTTAATGTGTGTTTGCGCGTGTGTGAAAGTCGTCCCGCACGGAGGTCCTCCCCCTTCTCAAATAAGAGAGGTGGAAGGGTTACTGTGTAAGATGGGAAGAGGGAGAGGGTGTCGTTCCTCACCTTCTCTTACTTTAGCTTCACACCCGCACACACAAACACACGCACGCACACGCATACACAGCGCACATGGAAACACTGTCGAGATTTAGCTTTACTTTTTTCAAAGTTAAAGTGCAGGTTAATTTGTTTTATTTTTACCTTATATTTTGTACTGTGTAACTAACTGGTACATTACATGTAGTCAGTATGCAAAAAAATCTTGCTAGTGATTACATGTATATAAAATCAGACACTGGAGTAGTTAAAATGTGTGTTACATATTAAGATATAAACATACACTGTACAGTACATACACTACCAGTCAAAAATTTGGACACATCTTTTGTTTGGGATAGAACAACTGCATATAATTTAAACTATATAAAATAGTTCCATAATATATATATAATAACTATACAAATCATAATAATTAATAAAATTATGCCCTCTGCATGACCAGTTACTACACATTTTAGAAAATTATGCTAATTAATTATTATTCCGACGTGCTTTGTAGGTCTAGGAAACGTAACAGTTGGAAATACCTCCATTCGACATTGTAATCGCACATATTGGCCGTATGGTGAGAATCGCACTTGCGATGGAAATCGTTCATGTTCCGCCATCCATCCTGGGGCACAAGGGACCACAATGATGCCGTTAAACTGGTTCTGGGTGTGCGGTACATCTGTTTATACGTTCTTACCTGAGCATTGGTCTGGCACCTGTGCTCCTACCCAATTTAGAGGTTTCCTTTTGATAGTCACACAAAACCCACATGGAAGCCAAAATCACCATCGTACTCGCAGATCGACTGATGACTCTTTTCCGCCTCCTGAACATCGACTCCAGCCCAAGCTCAATAAAATTTGGCAGGCCATGTTTCCCCATTATGGCGTGACTCAGTTATGGAATCAGATCGAAGTAACACATTATAGGTTAGCCACTTTTGCTAATGCCACGAATCTTGCCATAAAAGGCATAAAGGAGGAGCTCACTGCCCTCCGACTGACCACTGTTCAAAACCGCATGGCTCTCGACAACCTCCTGGCCAAAGAAGGGGGCGTCTGCGCCATGGTAGGAGATAGTTGTCATACCTATGTCCCCGCGAACGATGACGAACATGGACAGATAACCACCGCTCTGGAAGAAATGCAGCGGGTAGCAGAGCAGTTGCGTGATGATGAAAAGGGACAAGTGGGATGGGGTTTGTGGTATACTCTTTTTGGCCAGTGGGCCCCGTATGTGTCTTTAGTGGTTCCAGTAATGTGTGTGTTCTTGTTGATTTTCTTTTGTGGCCCATGTATCTTGAGATGTTTTCGGTCACTTATGTATTGCTTTGCAGACAGACTGGCTTGCAGAGAGAAACAAATAAAGAAAAACCCCAACAATAAATGTGCAAAGTCATAATACACCACCATCCATGACACTGACACTACCTAACAATATTTATGCACTTATGTATTTATTTGTTTGTTTATTTATTTATTTTTTATTATATATTACATTAATTATATTAATTATAATGTCAGTAGTCATATCTCATTTTTATACTATAATTATACTGTCACTAGTCATTTCTCATTTTTATTTATTTCTACATGGTAAAACAATGCTGAAGGTGGTTTCAGCCAGTTTCATCATTTTGCTTGATATCTTTTGAAAACGCGCTTGACAATACCATTCTTGCAACTATTCCAAAGCAGACCTTTGTGTCAAAAAAATAATGACTGACCATTGTTGTTATTTAAATACCTAATGCTATATGTGTTATTTCATTGTTTTAAAAAAATCCATTATTGTTAATATAATGTAGAAAATAAATCTAAACTTATGTCCTAACCTTTGACTGGTACTGTATGTGGCATAAAATTGCAATGTACCTTCACATACATTTATTTAAGAGTGGGTTTTTGTTATTGATCAAGACTAAAAAATGAACACATGAAATTGTACACATTTAGCTGAATGGGTTTCTACATAACAGCAGCTGGTAATATGAGGTCATTTGTGATGGTTGCCAAATGGTGTGGCCCAATTACATTATATGAAAAGAAGTTATTTCATGCTTTTTAGGTTTCATAATATTTTTTATCTTTTTAACCTGACACACTCCTTAACACTGTGGATAACATTACAGCAGAAACTGAATTTAAAGCCGTAGTTCTCTTCACTTATGAAAAGGCCACACCCTGTAGGCAATGATTTTCACTAAAGTAGTATGAATATTGGGAGCAAGAAAAGTTTTTTTAATTGTATTATAATAAACATTAAACTCTAGACTTGTTATGCATCATTTATTCATGCTTCAGAAAGTACTCCATGAGAAAGTGTTTTGCAATAGAAAGTAAAAGTAGAAACTAAATTTTAACTACTCACATGCCATGTCCCAAATCCCATAAACACATTATGTAAGGAATAACCCAGGACTGAACATTTTTTTCTGCTTAGAATCTGCTACTTGTGTCATAAAGAGTTTCACTTACCAGTCTCTGTATATTATCGCAATGAAGTTGGCTTGAAGATCTTTGAAAGCGCTCCAGGCTCCACACTCTTCGGCAACAGCACTTCGCCTACTGCAGAGGTTAGGGATTGTCTATAAATTACTGTCTGACTACAGTAATTACACACCCTGATTACAGGGTGTGTGAGCATAAAGAATGTAACAAAAATATAAACATATATTATATTAAAAATAAATAAAAGCTTATATATATAATTGTATTTAAAAAAAAAACTTCTGGTAGATACAAACAAATATTTGAATGCAATTATATAATTATAAATGGTTAAACTGGTGTGTCTAATGCCACAACATAAATTGTTTTTTTTATATAAATTACATAAATTATTCTTTTTAGCATAGTTTTATGGAAGTACTTTATGCTCACTCTATATTACTATGCAGATAATAACACGATAGATTAACCATAGACAATTACTTTATTTCTATTGTGCCAGCGTTGTAAAATGACAATGAACGTAAAGATAATGTTACTGTGTAAAAAGTAAGGCCAGCTAATTTAACAGGAATTCTGACCCCTACTCACTTCCTTTTCTTACAAGCAACTGGATCCAAGAGGACTGTAAGAGAAAAAAAAAAGACATTAAAGAAGAACATAAAATAAATGTGAATATACATAACTTCATTATGACTCTTTAGGATCTCAGTAATTTTATGATTTTTTATAAAAGTTTAAATGTATTACATGCTGACTTCATGTCCAGTCAGAAAAATTGTAATGGTAAATGGTAATTAAAAGGAGAGCACACGTGAAGTTCACCACAAGGTCAAATTACATATTACATATTAATACCAATGACAACTGTGTTTCAATAACAAAAACTTAAGCAGGCAGTAAGATTTTATGATAATTATTATTGATGATTCTTCAGTTCTTTTTTTCATCAGGGTAAAATAACTTCTTGTTATGGATGATACAATGAATATATTAAAACCTTTCTGACCAAACCACTTGAAGACTTTCTATGTTGTAACTACAATTTCCAAATATGCGCTTCAATGATTATTAATAAGTCCTTAATAAGATGCTTGAGAGTTTGGAGATGACATTTTTATAAGGAAAAAACTTACAGAAAAAGAAAAAAGTTGAAGGCATGACACAGATTTCTTTTACCTAATTATTTGATTCATCAACCTTTAAATCTTTTTACTTTGCCTTGCTGAAAGAACTTGAATATTCTTAATTTTGTATCACTGAGTCTGGGTTAGGTTAATTAATCTTTATGATACATAAAGGTATACACCAGAAATACACAACTAATTAGAATGTTTGAATCCCTAAGTTTTTATAAAAGAAACCTATTTATGTGTGCAGTGTTTAATTGTCTAATGTAACTTAGTAATTAAAAACTACAGTATGTACTGTAGATGATAAGCTCTCAGAGCCACCAAGCACAGCACTTTTCAGCACATTTGAAAACAGTGAGAAAGTAAGTCCTTAATGAGGAAGCCATGGTTTGTAGTGGCAAGGAAAAAATTTCCTGCGATGTCAACAGAAAAAAAGTTTTAAGAGGAAACAGGAAACCTATCCCTAATTTTGTGATATTGGATAGCAGGGATTGCTCGGCAGTCCTACAGTGTGATAAGAGTCAGGAAGTTTAGTATTGTCATGTGTTTGCTAGAAAAGGCAGACGCAGATGCAGGGTGCTCAACTTATAATATTTCTTTTTTTCTTTTTCTTTACTTTTACGTTTAGGAGTTCAAAAAGTCAAACAAGAACAAAGAAAATAATCAACAAACAAACGCTTCTGGCTGGAGCTGCAGTCGGACACGCGGATGAAATCCCGGAGGTTTCACAGTCTCTCCGAAAGGGGTGAAAACAACACAAAACGCAAAGAGTCTCTCCGTCATGAACTTGACCTGGGAACAGGTGATTGTCCCGCTCTGCAGCTACGGTTTAGTCCTGGGGGAGCCAATGTTTTTTCTCTTTTGCGGTGCAGAATTGTGGGTAATCGCCTCTCCTGCTTGGTCTTAGTGCTTTTCTCTCACTGGTATAATCAACATCCATGTTCCTGTATTGTTTACTATAACACTGTGACCACGTGTGTGTGTAAAGCATCTTTTATTTTGAGTATGTGTGTACAGCGTGCATGTACTGTTTATAACACACGTGTGCACGCGTGTAAAGCAAAAGCAAGTCTCACTATAGAACTTAAAGATCCATTTTCTCTCTCTCAGCCTGCACTGATTCCGTTAGTGTGTGTTTATTCACGTCATTGAAGCATGCCCATTCCCTCCTCCCTCCTTTAGACATACATACACACGATTCTTTCAAATGTAAAGTGCAGGTTAATTTGTTTTATTTTTACGTTACAGCAGTGAGTCCGTTAGTTTGTCCGAGCACCCGAGTGTCAGGTGTTTCTTCTTAATTTTACCGACAAGGCCATGCTTCCGTTAATGTGTGTTTGCGCGTGTGTGAAAGTCGTCCCGCACGGAGGTCCTCCCCCTTCTCAAATAAGAGAGGTGGAAGGGTTACTGTGTAAGATGGGAAGAGGGAGAGGGTGTCGTTCCTCACCTTCTCTTACTTTAGCTTCACACCCGCACACACAAACACACGCACGCACACGCATACACAGCGCACATGGAAACACTGTCGAGATTTAGCTTTACTTTTTTCAAAGTTAAAGTGCAGGTTAATTTGTTTTATTTTTACCTTATATTTTGTACTGTGTAACTAACTGGTACATTACATGTAGTCAGTATGCAAAAAAATCTTGCTAGTGATTACATGTATATAAAATCAGACACTGGAGTAGTTAAAATGTGTGTTACATATTAAGATATAAACATACACTGTACAGTACATACACTACCAGTCAAAAATTTGGACACATCTTTTGTTTGGGATAGAACAACTGCATATAATTTAAACTATATAAAATAGTTCCATAATATATATATAATAACTATACAAATCATAATAATTAATAAAATTATGCCCTCTGCATGACCAGTTACTACACATTTTAGAAAATTATGCTAATTAATTATTATTCCGACGTGCTTTGTAGGTCTAGGAAACGTAACAGTTGGAAATACCTCCATTCGACATTGTAATCGCACATATTGGCCGTATGGTGAGAATCGCACTTGCGATGGAAATCGTTCATGTTCCGCCATCCATCCTGGGGCACAAGGGACCACAATGATGCCGTTAAACTGGTTCTGGGTGTGCGGTACATCTGTTTATACGTTCTTACCTGAGCATTGGTCTGGCACCTGTGCTCCTACCCAATTTAGAGGTTTCCTTTTGATAGTCACACAAAACCCACATGGAAGCCAAAATCACCATCGTACTCGCAGATCGACTGATGACTCTTTTCCGCCTCCTGAACATCGACTCCAGCCCAAGCTCAATAAAATTTGGCAGGCCATGTTTCCCCATTATGGCGTGACTCAGTTATGGAATCAGATCGAAGTAACACATTATAGGTTAGCCACTTTTGCTAATGCCACGAATCTTGCCATAAAAGGCATAAAGGAGGAGCTCACTGCCCTCCGACTGACCACTGTTCAAAACCGCATGGCTCTCGACAACCTCCTGGCCAAAGAAGGGGGCGTCTGCGCCATGGTAGGAGATAGTTGTCATACCTATGTCCCCGCGAACGATGACGAACATGGACAGATAACCACCGCTCTGGAAGAAATGCAGCGGGTAGCAGAGCAGTTGCGTGATGATGAAAAGGGACAAGTGGGATGGGGTTTGTGGTATACTCTTTTTGGCCAGTGGGCCCCGTATGTGTCTTTAGTGGTTCCAGTAATGTGTGTGTTCTTGTTGATTTTCTTTTGTGGCCCATGTATCTTGAGATGTTTTCGGTCACTTATGTATTGCTTTGCAGACAGACTGGCTTGCAGAGAGAAACAAATAAAGAAAAACCCCAACAATAAATGTGCAAAGTCATAATACACCACCATCCATGACACTGACACTACCTAACAATATTTATGCACTTATGTATTTATTTGTTTGTTTATTTATTTATTTTTTATTATATATTACATTAATTATATTAATTATAATGTCAGTAGTCATATCTCATTTTTATACTATAATTATACTGTCACTAGTCATTTCTCATTTTTATTTATTTCTACATGGTAAAACAATGCTGAAGGTGGTTTCAGCCAGTTTCATCATTTTGCTTGATATCTTTTGAAAACGCGCTTGACAATACCATTCTTGCAACTATTCCAAAGCAGACCTTTGTGTCAAAAAAATAATGACTGACCATTGTTGTTATTTAAATACCTAATGCTATATGTGTTATTTCATTGTTTTAAAAAAATCCATTATTGTTAATATAATGTAGAAAATAAATCTAAACTTATGTCCTAACCTTTGACTGGTACTGTATGTGGCATAAAATTGCAATGTACCTTCACATACATTTATTTAAGAGTGGGTTTTTGTTATTGATCAAGACTAAAAAATGAACACATGAAATTGTACACATTTAGCTGAATGGGTTTCTACATAACAGCAGCTGGTAATATGAGGTCATTTGTGATGGTTGCCAAATGGTGTGGCCCAATTACATTATATGAAAAGAAGTTATTTCATGCTTTTTAGGTTTCATAATATTTTTTATCTTTTTAACCTGACACACTCCTTAACACTGTGGATAACATTACAGCAGAAACTGAATTTAAAGCCGTAGTTCTCTTCACTTATGAAAAGGCCACACCCTGTAGGCAATGATTTTCACTAAAGTAGTATGAATATTGGGAGCAAGAAAAGTTTTTTTAATTGTATTATAATAAACATTAAACTCTAGACTTGTTATGCATCATTTATTCATGCTTCAGAAAGTACTCCATGAGAAAGTGTTTTGCAATAGAAAGTAAAAGTAGAAACTAAATTTTAACTACTCACATGCCATGTCCCAAATCCCATAAACACATTATGTAAGGAATAACCCAGGACTGAACATTTTTTTCTGCTTAGAATCTGCTACTTGTGTCATAAAGAGTTTCACTTACCAGTCTCTGTATATTATCGCAATGAAGTTGGCTTGAAGATCTTTGAAAGCGCTCCAGGCTCCACACTCTTCGGCAACAGCACTTCGCCTACTGCAGAGGTTAGGGATTGTCTATAAATTACTGTCTGACTGAAATTAATATTATATATAATAATAATAAAAAGAAACAAATAAATACAAAAATGCATAAATATTGTTAGTTAGTATCATGGATGGTGGTGTACTATGACTTCGCACATTATCACTTTTCATATTTATTAATAATTAATTTATTATTTTATTTTAATAACTTCCAGGTCATGTGATCTGTTGGCATAAAATATTTTCTAAAATGTGTCATGCTGGTCATGCGGAGGGCAAAATCTTTTTTATTAAGTATTATGATTTTTATATCTATTAATACATTTTATATGCATATTTTACATAGCTTATATTATATGCCATAATTTGTTATAAACATGTCTTTCTTTTTATGATATATATTATGCAATTTTTTTTTATTAATGATTATAAGCAATATTGTTTTTGTTATTGTTGTTTTTACTTCTCATTACATCATTTGCCTTTCACTGGAAACTTGACAAACTCCTTTTAGGTTTTGTCTTTTGATAGGTTGTGTCTTTATTTTGAAAAAAATATCAGGTAGGCATTTACAGATGAACAGTCTTAAAATTGTATCACTTTACAACGGAATAAACACTTCAATTTGTTTTTCTTTTATACACACATTAGCACAAGGAACACAGTATGTAATTATTTACACAAGGGACATTTCCAACTTTCTTGTCTGGTGTGACCTTAAACTATGCAGGTTTCATACACAAGCACCGAACATTGAACATCATAATGGACCTGCTGTAAGAAACTGTGGTAATTTATTACAGGGTGTGTGAGCATAAAGAATGTAACAAAAATATAAACATATATTATATTAAAAATAAATAAAAGCTTATATATATAATTGTATTTAAAAAAAAAACTTCTGGTAGATACAAACAAATATTTGAATGCAATTATATAATTATAAATGGTTAAACTGGTGTGTCTAATGCCACAACATAAATTGTTTTTTTTATATAAATTACATAAATTATTCTTTTTAGCATAGTTTTATGGAAGTACTTTATGCTCACTCTATATTACTATGCAGATAATAACACGATAGATTAACCATAGACAATTACTTTATTTCTATTGTGCCAGCGTTGTAAAATGACAATGAACGTAAAGATAATGTTACTGTGTAAAAAGTAAGGCCAGCTAATTTAACAGGAATTCTGACCCCTACTCACTTCCTTTTCTTACAAGCAACTGGATCCAAGAGGACTGTAAGAGAAAAAAAAAAGACATTAAAGAAGAACATAAAATAAATGTGAATATACATAACTTCATTATGACTCTTTAGGATCTCAGTAATTTTATGATTTTTTATAAAAGTTTAAATGTATTACATGCTGACTTCATGTCCAGTCAGAAAAATTGTAATGGTAAATGGTAATTAAAAGGAGAGCACACGTGAAGTTCACCACAAGGTCAAATTACATATTACATATTAATACCAATGACAACTGTGTTTCAATAACAAAAACTTAAGCAGGCAGTAAGATTTTATGATAATTATTATTGATGATTCTTCAGTTCTTTTTTTCATCAGGGTAAAATAACTTCTTGTTATGGATGATACAATGAATATATTAAAACCTTTCTGACCAAACCACTTGAAGACTTTCTATGTTGTAACTACAATTTCCAAATATGCGCTTCAATGATTATTAATAAGTCCTTAATAAGATGCTTGAGAGTTTGGAGATGACATTTTTATAAGGAAAAAACTTACAGAAAAAGAAAAAAGTTGAAGGCATGACACAGATTTCTTTTACCTAATTATTTGATTCATCAACCTTTAAATCTTTTTACTTTGCCTTGCTGAAAGAACTTGAATATTCTTAATTTTGTATCACTGAGTCTGGGTTAGGTTAATTAATCTTTATGATACATAAAGGTATACACCAGAAATACACAACTAATTAGAATGTTTGAATCCCTAAGTTTTTATAAAAGAAACCTATTTATGTGTGCAGTGTTTAATTGTCTAATGTAACTTAGTAATTAAAAACTACAGTATGTACTGTAGATGATAAGCTCTCAGAGCCACCAAGCACAGCACTTATCAGCACATTTGAAAACAGTGAGAAAGTAAGTCCTTAATGAGGAAGCCATGGTTTGTAGTGGCAAGGAAAAAATTTCCTGCGATGTCAACAGAAAAAAAGTTTTAAGAGGAAACAGGAAACCTATCCCTAATTTTGTGATATTGGATAGCAGGGATTGCTCGGCAGTCCTACAGTGTGATAAGAGTCAGGAAGTTTAGTATTGTCATGTGTTTGCTAGAAAAGACAGACGCAGATGCAGGGTGCTCAACTTATAATATTTCTTTTTTTCTTTTTCTTTACTTTTACGTTTAGGAGTTCAAAAAGTCAAACAAGAACAAAGAAAATAATCAACAAACAAACGCTTCTGGCTGGAGCTGCAGTCGGACACGCGGATGAAATCCCGGAGGTTTCACAGTCTCTCCGAAAGGGGTGAAAACAACACAAAACGCAAAGAGTCTCTCCGTCATGAACTTGACCTGGGAACAGGTGATTGTCCCGCTCTGCAGCTACGGTTTAGTCCTGGGGGAGGAAAAAAAGAAATCCCGTGACGGCACAAGCACACACAACATAGATGTGAACAAACAGTGAACAGACAAAGGGCTATGGGGCCGGCTGGTATAAATAGGAAGATACATGGGGAAGACACAGGTGAACTTGATTTTGTGCTAATGTGAAACATATACACGTGTAGACACACTAGGGTGAGACAAAGTAGCGGCTCAGTAATCCGGTGAGCCAGATCTTATTCCCAGAGACTGCGGTGGCATAGGTGTGACAAGTATGGAGTGGAAAGTTAACATCGCTGTGTTACACAGAGTTCTCTCATGTGTTAGCTTCAGGGGCTGCTTAGTTACTCTCACTATTGAATATTTTGCATTACACACAGATTCAATGTCATTGTCACTTTCATGCTGCTCTTTGCACAATTACTTTTTTGCACTATTAATATTATTTGCACTGTCGTCACTTTGGACATCATGCCAAATTGTTGCCAAATTGGACATCATGGTTACACTGCAATTAACTTTTTATTTATTATTTATATGCTTTTTTATATACTTGATATAAATCTTGTAGTTTGTGTTATTAGAATTGCACTCCTACTCCAAACTTCATACTTTATGCATCTTGTAGTTTTTGTTTTTAGCATTGCACTAGTCACTTCTAGTGGGTTCTAACATTACATTGTGTATACTGACAATATGTTAGATATACAGTGTGCAATCTAAAACCTGTCTTCTGTTACTGTCATCCTGTCTCTGTTGCTGCAAGATGTCTAAAATTTCCTTCAGTATCAATAAAATATCTATCTATCCATCTATCTATCTATCTATCCATCCATCCATCCATCCATCCATTCAGCCGTTCTGAATTATTGAGTGACTGCAGTCACAAATCATCAGAAAACAGCTGTCTGTCTATCAGCTGATTCCAAGTCAATCTTAATGCTAAAGCGGAACTGCCCACAGTCACCAAACGCCCCCAAGCAGCCCACACAGGAGACTTCTTTAGCTGGAGCCTCCATACGACAAGGTCTCCAATCAGAGAGATCTAGAGAGCAGAAGTGGTCTGGATCACTGGCAACTCAAGAGCACAACCATCAGACCCAGTCCAATTGATAAAGCCAGGCAAACAAACTTTTAACCAGGTTAATTAGTGCTGCCAAACAAACCCTGTTTTGTGATGGCACAGAGGAGCTACTAGCTGTAGTCAATCATTAGCATTAACAGAAAGTTGAGATTCTTTGGGCCTGGCAACTTGCTATGAAAATGCTATGAGGAATTCAGCACTACCTAATTTAATAATCACTATATTACCAAATTTGATGCATTAAAGATGTATGTTGTTCAACCATTCTGCTCCAGAAAGGCCAATTTTACCAGACATAGGCATATTCCACATTACACTAGTTGTTGATCAAAAGTTATCTGGTTTTGAATCCTCCTAACAGGGTAGTTTTTTTACATGTGAATGCAAATGCACTGATCTACAAGCATTTAGAAATTTTAGGTCCCACCTGCAATTGCTTTTTTGCACAATATTTATTAACTGTTATTTGCACAAGAACTCTTTTCTATCCTAGCTGATCGGCTGACCTTTCATCAACACAGGTATAGTTGAGCCTTGGATGCCCATGATCATGTCACAAGTTCATTGATATACTACCAGTCAAAAGTTTTGACACACCTCCTACTGTATTTCAATGCTTTGTTTTTAGTGGTTTATTTTCTGCATTCTACAACCCGATTTCCAGTAGATTTTAAAAATATATTTAATAAAATATTTTTTAGTCTCTAATTTATTTGCAAATTATATATGCTAGCATTGCAACATTAAATAAAATGGCTAAACTAACCGCAACATGTTTCCTCAGGTTAGATGTCGAGTTTTTATATGCTGAAATGTCAGTCTGTTTTGGCAGACAGAAAAGACACTACATTATGAAGCTGTTCTTTTGCACTGTGTAAGCGAAACATGCTTTGTATACTTTGAGGCCAGGGGTGTTTATCCTCTTCTGTTGTAGCATTGGGGACAGATGCCTCTGCCATTTTTTTTGCTTGTTTGTTTGTTTGTTTGTTTGTTTGTTTGTTTGTTTGTTTGTTTGTTTTTATTGTTTACCACGACTAAAGATTTTTTCCCGCTATGCCCCCAGTTGGTGTGTGATCATTTGACTAGATGTCATTGTTATTGTGATTGCGACTGATTGGTCATATGATTATTGTTGTTAAATCGTATTGGTGAAACACAGTCATGTGGTAGATCCACCGGCTGCTTTTCTCTGGCAAAAATAAAGAATATCTAATTCGTAGAATAAATGGTTAGAAAAGTAACGAGTCGAGTGGAGCCTATTGTAGTGGAGTAAGAGTAGCGTTTCTGCTTCACAAATCTCACTCACTCATCATCTATACCGCTTAATCCTGTATTCAGGGTCACGGGGGCCTGGAGCCTATCCCAGGAGACTTAGGGCACATGGCAGGGTACACCCTGGACAGGGTTCCAATCCATCGCAGGTCCCAGACACACACACATACACTCACTCATTCACACACTACAGACAATTTGGGAACACCAATTAGCCTAACTTACATGTCTTTGGACTGTGGGAGGAAACCCACCAAGCATGGGGAGAACATGCAAACTCCATGCACCGGCTGGCCGGGGATCGAACCCGGACCCTGGCGGTGCAAGGCGACAGTGCTAACCACTACACCACTGTGCCGCCGCTTCACAAATCTACTTAAGTAAAAATAAAAAGTATTATTTCTTTAAAGTTACTTTCGTAACTGAAACGGAGTAAATGTAACTTGCTACTACCCACCTCTGTTTAAATCATATGATCCAATATTTTATTCAAAATAGAACATAGAGAAAATAAATGTTTAAACACTGACGTTTTACACTATTTTTCCACTAAATGAGCTCATTTAAAATGGCATGCTTGCTAGAAATGAATAGACATCAGGTCTGTAACATGATTAGCTATAAAAAGGGATGTCTTAGAGAGGCAGAGTCTCTTACTGTAAGTACAAGCATTAGGGTTACATTTGTTTCATTCCAAGTATCAAGCCACTCCTGAAAGAGACAACTTGAGAAGCATCATACCTGGGCTAAGGAGGAAAATAACTTGACCATCTAAAGTCCTCATTACAGATAAAAGCAAAATGACAGTAGGAAACTTCGAATGTTGGCAGAGAGGCCAGACTGAGGTGGTTTGGACATCTTTTGAAGAGAGATTGCGAGCATATTGGTAGAAAGATGCTGAGGTTGGAACTGCCAGGCAGGAGGTCTAGAGGAAGAGCAAAGAGGAGATTTATGGAGGCAGTGAGAGAGGACTTGAAGTTAGTTGGTGGAGAGAAAAGAATGCAGATCATAGGGTTAGATGAAGGCAGGTGATTCGCTGTGGCGACCCTTGAAAGGGAAGAGCCAGAGGACAAAAAAGAAGATCTGGAAATCAAGGTCCCAGAGTCTTGTGTAAGAGTAGAGAGGTACATAAAATTAGCTAATTGAAGTTCAGTGTGAAGTTTCCACTGTCTGTGATGGTTTGAGGTGTCAGATCATCTGCTGGTGCTGGTCCAAACAATTTAGACAAGCTGAAGGCTCTTATCTAAGCAACTAGATCACCACAGACTGTTCACCTCCATGCCATGCCACATTGATGCAGTAATTCATGCTAAACGAGAACCTACCAAGTACTGAGTACATAACAGAATGTAATTTTTCAGTTTTACTGATCTTATCAAATATTCAAATATTTTGTTATACTGGATTTTTATTATCATGAACTAATTACTAAGCTGTAATTATCAAAGTTAAATATAAAACAGGAATCTACAATATATTGTATATATTGTAATGAAAAGAATATTTTTAACAGTATTCAAATTGTTAAAGATGGTGTAAATATCTTTTGGTAAACAGATAAGCCAATTGTAAGAAAGGGATGATTCATGAAGAACACACAGAAAGTTGTCTTACATTTTATGTACTGTATATCTTGCTAGTGACTGCAGTTCTTCTGTCACCATAATAAGTGACAGTGCAGGTGATGTTCGTGTGATTGTCCTTCTCTGTAACAGTGACGGCCAGGAGAGACTCCACCTCCCACATTCCATGGACCTGGTCCTTATAGAACAACTGGGTTTTAACATCTTTACGACTCCATTCAATAGTTGTGTGGTGAGTGGGACAGGTGTTTAACAGAACACTTTAAGTTGGCAGCTGTTTCTTCCACAAGGTATTCTTCCTTATCCAAATGTGGTTTGTCAGGTTCAGCTGTCCCAAATACATGTAGAAACTAAACTTCAACTACTGCCACTCAACCCGTACTGACACAAATCCCATAAACTCATTATTATTACCACGATGAAGTTGGCTTGAAGTTATTCCAAATATTCGAGTATTCGAAACGCTCCAGGCTCCAGACTTCAATCTGTGGCGAAGAGCGTTACCTCGCCTACTGCAGGGGTTAGGGACCATCTATAAATTACTGTCTGACTGAAATTTATATAATATTTAATAATAATATTAATAAAGATGAAACATTAAAACCAACAAAAGCATTTCCAAAAAAAAAAAAACTTATTATGACACATCTTCCTCCAGAGATCTCAAATCCTGTTTGTGGCCTTTTTTGAACCGGACCTTTTCAGGACAGGTGACTACGAACTTTAGAAATAAATTTGTGCCAACAGATCACATGACCTGGCCGTTATTGAAATAAAATAATTCATATTTCTTTTAAAATATTTATAAATGTACAAAGTTATAACACTTAATTAAAAAGGTTGTCCCCCCTGCATGAGAGGTAACCACACATTTTTTAAGATATTTTTTGCCAGCATGACATGAACTGGAAGTTTTTAAAATAAAATATTGAATTTTCACTCATTCATTATAAATAAGTTGTATAATTAATAAAAGTGATAACATGCTAAAATGATAAATGATAATGTAGCACCATCCATATTGACACTAACAGTGACAAAACATTTGAATGTGTATATTATTATTATTATTATTCGTATTTGAATCGTACAGTAATTTATAGACGGTCCCTAACCCGCGCAGTACTGTCGCCGGACGTGAATAATCGATGAGAGTCTGGAGCGCTTTCGCATATCCAGCCTCCAACTTCAAATTGTAAATAAATAAATAAAAACGTTTCACGTGACCAAGACAGCAGGATTATTTTCTTATGTTGGTAAATGCAAATCAAAATAACTAAATACAAGATGAAAGACATTTAAGAATGTAAAATAATTTAATGTTTCATTATAGGTTGCAAAATATTTCGTGTTGTAGAGGCTTTGCTCGATATAGATTATGCTAATTTAATTTAAAACTGATGTTTTATGTCTGTTTTCAGCAATGGTTATTAATGTGGCTCTCCCTGATCCTCTACCACTCTAATCCTCTAACTCTAACCCTGTTCCTGCAGGACAGGATCTCCTTTCAGGACTAATATGGACCAGAACATGCTCCGCAATATTTCCAAATTATAGCGAGTTACTCTAGAGCTCTCAATTGTACTTCTTTGTGGATGCAAAAATGTGAAAGCAACATTAAACTGTCTTTCTGTAAAATAAGCGTCCCCTAGAGGTCAGTGTTACGCTCTTCATCTGCGTCTTGTTTTTCCCCCAGTCTAAGATCTGAGCACGCTTCTTAATAATTCCAAATGATGCTTTCTCCACTCATCAGTCAGTGAAACAAGTGTTGTATACAGTAGATGTATAGGTGTGTAATATTAGGAAACCATGCATTATTGTTGTTGGTAAAGGAAATTGTATTTTTTTATGTAAGGTAACAATATTTTTAATAATAATAATAATAATAATAACAATAATAATAATAATAATGGTAAAATTGAGTAAAACTGATCATAGCTGCTCAAGACCAGTGAATTAAGACTAACTGTTATCGAAACAAGATCTTAAAAGATGGCATCAGTCCAATGTGCAGGCTACGCAACAAAGAACAAGAGACAGTAGATCATCTAGTACCTACAACTGCACAAAACAGCAGTATACTGTACCTCCATTGAGCAATCTGGACATGAGTGTTAAGCACCATAACATGAGTGTCAACTTCATGATGTAGTCTACTTACTTTAATAAAACCTGCTGAATGATCATGATCTGATCAGATACAGATCATTTTCATTCATTACTTTCATTTTCTCAAAAGGAAAAGTGAAAACAGCTAGTTTAACAGGAATCCTGACTTGTTTCTAATAACACCTACTCACTTCCTTTTTTTTTACAAGCAACTGGATCCAAGAGGATATTAACAGAAAAACAAAGAAATTAAAGGAGAACATGAAAAAAAAATGAGGTACACAGAATATCTCATTATGACTCTTTAGAAGCACAGTACATATGACTTTTTACATATGTATTACATGCTGGCTTTATGTACAGTCAGAAATATGGTCATTTAAAGGCGAGCATACATAAATTTGACCACAAGGTCAAATTTCCTATTACATATTAATATGAATGACAGCTGTGTTTCAATAACAAAAACTCAATCCGGCCACCAATATGAGCATGACAGCTACAGCAGGCATTAAGATTAAATTAGAATTATTCTTGGTAATTGTTTAGTTCTTTTTTTCACTTCTTGTTATAAATGATACAATAAATATATTGAAGCCACAGCAGTTTTTACATGCTTCTGGCTTTTTTTTACCAAACCACATAAACACACTCCATGTTGTAACTACAACCACCAAACTCACATTTCAATTTCAAGTGCTTAATAAGATGCTTATGAGTTTGGAGTTGATAGTTTTGAATGACAGGAATGGGAAAGAAATAGAAGGCATGACATGGATTTATTTTTATTAGTTATTTGTCATCCACCAGGAATTAGTATAACTGAATCAAACAAAGAAAATCGATCTAAGCACATCTCATCATATTCTATCAGTGGGATTCCATTTACAGTAGGTCACAGATATGTGTGTCCTCAACTTGACAAGGCTGCAGCAGTTGTGCCCTGCCCAAGATCTAACACCAAAAAATGGGAATAACGGTTTCTATAGGGGCAGACCTATAAATTTTTCATATGTCACCAGCCTGCTGATTGCAGACTGCAGTCCTACAGTGTGATAAGATTCAGGAAGTTCAGTATAACAAGAAAGGTGTTTAAGTTAAGTTAAGTGGATCACTGACTAACTCAGGCGCCCAAGCACTACAGTAGATCCAGTCCAATGAATAAAGCCAGGCAAACAGCTTTTTAACCAGGTAAATTAGTGCTAGCTGTAGTCAATCATTATCATTAATGGATGTTTAGATTCTTTGGTCTTGGCAAATAAAGTTTAAAAAGCTGTAAAGAATGAAGCACCCCTAAACCTAATAATCATGATTGGTGTATCACCAAATTTGTGGTGTTCTTCAATCATTCTGCCCCAGAAAGGCCAATATTGCAATGGCATAGACATAAACAGCATCTTGACAACAATCGTCTGGTTAAAACAGCAACTTACTGGAGCTTCTTCCAGATGTTAAAGGAGCCCAGTCTTATCCTAAAGATCAGGCCTTTAAGACCTTTATAAAACGTAGACCTGTGATCATTGTCCATTTTGCCATTTGGCTGCAGGTAGAGACACAGAGACACTATCTGGGCAAACATGGACCAGCAAAAGTCAATCAGCATCTCCATGGTTATGGTGGCGTTCAGCTAAATATATCTACATGGTTAGTTACCATTCCACAGCAAATGCCACTCGAACAAAAGTACTCTTTACTGAGTTGTTTTTCTTAGCCTTGGTTGTAGTCATTACCACTTCCTATTTTCTTCACACAAAAAACAGGTGTTATTGTTCAGAAACATTAAATGTGCAATGAATTTTCACACAACTGTGCTGCATTTACATTTGCACTCTCACACACATTTACTGCATACAATCAAGTCCATAAGTGCATACATTTTTTGTACATAGTTCCTCCATTTTCGTTACAAATATTTTTAATACTTGGATACAAAAACTATCCAGTTAAAGGTACTATATCTAAGACATCTATAACCCATGGATGTCAACAAATGTTAAGTTTCCTCCATGAGCTGCTTTGCCAGGCATTTGCCAGACTGCATGCACCTTCACTTTTGTCTTCAGGAAGTGAAAGACATTCTCATGAGGGTTAAGGTCAGAAAAACTAACTTGTCGCGTTAGGAACATTTTATTTCTTTGCCTTCTATTGTTGTTACTATTCAAAAAGTCTCTCTCTCTCTCTTTCTCTCTCTCTCTCTGTCTCTCTTTCTCTCTGTCTCTCAATAATTATTTGTCAAGCAGTGATTCTGAGACAAATAGGAAGTGCTGATGACTATAAATAAGTCTAAGACAAAAAAAAAACGGAACATCGGAAAGTACTGTACTCAAAGACAGTTCACTTGTGATCAAGGATAGTACCACATGGTGTGGGAGGTAAGTAACCACATTTACATTTCAAAGTAACACTGCTTCAAACATGGTTTTCTTATATATTTATAAAAATAATAATTTTATAAATCTAAAATGCTATTAAAATTAATGATATAATCATGTTTTCAGCTTCATAAGTAATAGGAGAGGAAGATGCCGTTTAGTCGCTGGATGTTGTGCATCTATGCACTCTGGCTCAAAGGTGTGTGCAGCAAACTCTATATGTATTTTGATTTATTATTGTACATAACATGTATGAAACATAAATGTGTATAGAAAGAAATTACACTGTAAAATCTTCAGTGTTGTCTTACGTAGCATTTTCAGACTTCATTTGAGTCAAACTGGACCTACTGTATATAAACCAAAATATGTAAAAAAAAAAAAAAAAAAAAAAATTTTAAAGCATAAGAAAACAGCAGTTTATTGTATTGTATATTTTTCAATACTGTGTTTATTTATTGATATTAATGCATCAAATACTTGTTTATATTACCTAATATAATAATGGATTGTGTGTTAATAATTCACTGCTTTAATAACTTCTAAACTGTGTAGGCTTGCAAGAAAGCCCAACTGTGGTATATTTTGACCCTTATAAAGATGTATATTTTCATTACTGTAGCTTTTTTTCAAGGCCCTAATTGAAGGCAGCTATGCCAGTGCAAGAGATCATTTGTGAATTTTTTTTTAATTAAGGTTAATCTAAAAACCTGCTAATAATGCATCTTATCCAAACTATTTTAGCATGTATGTAAGACCGTATTTTTATTCCAAAGTTTTTCAGAAGACATTTGAGGTTATAAAAAATATGAGCCCAAGTCACCTGATGATTACTGTTTGTCATTGTCACAGTCTGGATCTAAAAACAACACTGGAAAACTGACCTATATTCATATGTTGCCACTGCAGTGTCTCCAATACAGAGCGGGTCATGGAGTGCAGAGGTTCCTCAAACTGTGGTTGGTCTAGAAGGCTCATGTGTGGTGATTCCCTGTCTATATAAGTATCCTGGTGCAGATCGCAAGGCTTCACACATCACAGGAATCTGGTTGACCAATTCTAATGACAATGCCTTCCATTCAGATAGCTCCAAAATCAGCAGCGCCTATCAGCAGCGTACAAGCCTTTTGGGTGAATTAAGTCACCGAAACTGCTCTCTGAGAATCAACCCTTTGCGTCATAGTGATGGTGGCCCATTCATGTTCCGGATTGAGATTGAAGATTTCAACAAGTACTCTTATGGTCACAGTAAAGTGTCTATTACAATAAAAGGTGAGTGTTATTCATTAAAGATGTATTTGCATCTATTATTAAGATGACATTTATTGAACTTGGATGTATAGGACTTATTTAAAATGTGCATCTCTCTCTCTCTCTCTCTCTCTATGGGAAATATTCATGAGAGAACTTAATGAAAACTCTGAATATATTGAATGAAACGTGAGAATATTGAATGGATTCCGAATATATTGATTGAAATATATATATATTGAATGAATTCTGAATATATGGATTGAAAACTGATATATTGAATGAAAAGTCTGAATATATTGAATGAAAAGTCTGAATATATTGAATGAAACATGACGTCATCAAAACACAGCACCATCTTTAGGAAGGATGAGTGAGTCGGCGAGAAACTTGGTTGCTGCAATTGTGAGAAATGGAGAGATGGTCAACTCTTTGATGAGTGCGTGTACGGCCCAAAGTGGTGGCACAAGCAGCACTCAGTATCAGATTACGGATGAAGACATATATTCGCTATTTCACCGCGGATGACCGGTGTTATGCGCTAGAATGCCCCCCTGCCACAGATTGCACCCCTACATAATTTCTATCAAATATTATATTAGAACAGAAATTTCTAGGTTTATGATTTAGAAATTACAAATTAGACCAAATGGATTTGATTATAAAATAAGCATTATAAAAAAATTACATGTGGTATAGGGAAAAAATATAAATTATTATTTTTTATATACAAGATGTATTTTTGATATTGCTTATTTAATAATGAAAATCATTTCGTTAAATTTTTCATCATAAATATTTATTTAGTGCAAGCATTTTTGTATTACATGACAAATCCCTGTAAAATAAATGTGCCACAAAATAAACATTATATGAGAATTATGGTCTCGACACCTGTCCCGTGCCAAGGGTTAATTATAATAGTTTAATCATATTTGATAACAATAAACCTATGAATTTATGTTGTAATATAATATTTGATAGAGATTATTTTTCTACTTTTCATTCAATATATCAGTTTTCAATCCATATATACAGAATTCATTCAATATATATATATTTTTCAATCAATATATTCGGAATCCATTCAATATTCTCACGTTTCATTCAATATATTCAGAGTTTTCATTAAGTTCTCTCATGAATATTTTCCTAAACGGCATGCCATAATATGTGTGTGTATATGTATATATATATATATATATATATATATATATATACAACACACACACACGTGGACAAAATTGTTGGTACCCTTCGGTCAATGAAAGAAAAACTCACAATGGTCACAGAAATAACTTTAATCTGACAAAAGTAATAATTTAAAAAAAATTCTATGAATGTTAAGCAATGAAAGTCAGACATTGCTTTTCAACCATGCTTCAACAAAATGATAAAAAAAATTAAAAAAAAAGAACTCATTGAAGTTCATGGAACAGGCCTGGACAAAAATGATTGTACCCCTAACTTAATAGTTTGTTGCACAACCTTTTGAGGCAATCACTGCAATCAAACGATTCCTGTAACTGTCAATGAGACTTCTGCACCTCTCTGCAGGTATTTTGGCCCACTCCTCATGAGCAAGCTGCTCCAGTTGTTTCCGGTTTGAAGGGTGCCTTTTCCAGACAGCATGTTTCAGCTCCTTCCAAAGATGCTCAATAGGACTGAGGTCAGGGCTCATAGAAGGCCACTTTAGAATAGTCCAATGTTTTCCTCTTAGCCATTCTTGGGTGTTTTTAGCTGTGTGTTTTGGGTCATTGTCCTGTTGCAAGACCCATGACCTGCGACTGAGACCCAGCTTTCTGACACTGGCCAGCACATTTCTCTCTAGAATCCCTTGATAGTCTTGAGATTTCATTGCACCCTGCACAGATTCAAGACACCCTGTGCCAGATGCAGCAAAGCAGCCCCAGAACATAACAGAGCCTCCTCCATGTTTCACAGTAGGGACAGTGTTCTTTTCTTGATATGCTTCATTTTTCCATCTGTGAACATAGAGCTGATGTGCCTTGGCAAAAAGTTCCATTTTTGTCTCATCTGTCCATAGGACATTCTCCCAGAAGCTTTGTGGCTTGTCAACATGTAGTTTGACATATTCCAGTCTGGCTTTTTCTGATTTGTTTTCAACAATGATGTCCTCCTTGGTCGTCTCCCATGTAGTCCACTTTGGCTCAAACAACGAAGGATGGTGCGATCTGACACTGATGTTCCTTGAGCATGAAGTTCACCTTGGATCTCTTTAGAAGTCTTTCTGGGCTCTTTTGTTACCATTGGGATTATCCGTCTCTTTGATTTGTCATGAATTTTCCTCGTGCGGCCACGTCCAGGGAGGTTGGCTACAGTCCCATGGATCTTAAATTTCTGAATAATATGTGCAACTGTAGTCACAGGAACATCTAGCTGCTTGGAAATGGTCTTATAGCCTTTACCTTTAACATGCTTGTCTATAATTTTCTTTCGAATCTCCTGAGACAACTCTTTCCTTCGCTTCCTCTGGTCCATGTTGAGTGTGGTACATACCATGTCACCAAACAACACAGTGACTACCTGGAGCCCTATATATAGGCCCACTGACTGATTACAAGATTGTAGACACCTGTGATGCTAATTAGTGGACACACCTTGAATTAACATGTCCCTTTGGTCACATTATTTTCAGTATTTTCTAGGGTACCATCATTTTTGTCCAGGCCTGTTCCATGAGTTTATTTTTTTAAATAATTCTGTTGAAGCATGGTTGAAAAGCAATGTCTGACTTTCATTGGTTAACATTCATAGAATTTTTTTAAATTATTACTTTTGTCAGATTAAAGTTATTTCTGTGACCATTGTGAGTTTTTCTTTCATTGACCAAAGGGTACCAACAATTTTGTCCACGTGTGTATATATATATATATATATATATATAGTAAACAAAACCAAAAAAATATTTTATTTTAAATTTGCCTAAACACATATATATATATATATATGTGTGTGTGTGTGTGTGTGTGTGTGTGTGTGTGTGTGTGTGTGTGTGTTTACTATACTATAGCCATTTCTTGAACTAAAAAGCAGATGAAAAAGATGTTATCTTTAATTTTTAATTTGCCTAAACATAAAGGGAAACAACAGTCAATTTAAAAAAAGGGATTGACAATAAGCGTATGCAGACAGCTGTGTGTCTTACATACCAGACATTTGCAGAAGTTGTAGCGAGTTTCGTTTCACTTTTGGGGTGGATCACAAGCTCATACAGTAGCACCAAACCTTCACCAACTCATTTGATTAAGGTTTATACTTAACATAATTACATTTTGCTAGGCGTTCATCCTCCCTGATGCTTAAATCCTAGAATCAACATTGTTTTAAACCATACTACTGTAGTGATGTTTTTGTTAGTTAATGTTAAAAAATACTTCAATGTATTTTTAAAAGGTGACCCCCACCCACCACCCACCACCCCCACATGGTGTGTATGGCTGCGTCAGTGTTTTAACTGTGGCTTTAGGCCCAGTAACACAAAGAAAATTTAATCAAATAAATGGTTTATGAAGGGTGAACAGGATTTTACATTTTTTAAATAAATATTTTGCCGTTTGTTTTCATATTCTCTATTCTCTATAATAATACTAGCATATTATTGAGTAAACATTATGTTCATGCATATGGTTGCAATATATTTTTCTTGCTATTTTTTACTTAATTTTGTTGTTGTTTTACATTCAACTGCAGATTCTCCAGAACAGCCTACTCTATCCATCCCTGAGGGAATAAGTTCAGGGAAGAGGGTTACTGTCACCTGTTCAGTGTTGCACTCTTGTCCTTCTAACCCACCCAACTTTACCTGGAGCCACAAAGGGACAGTTAGCAGCCAATCACTCCCCCAGACCAATGGCCAGTGGAAGATCATATCATCTCTGAGTTTTACACCCTCCAAAACAGACCACAAGAGAACTCTAACTTGTACAGCTGTGTTTCAAGGAGGCAAGAAAGCTATCAGCATGGCAATTCTTGAAGTAAAATGTAAGTAAAATATTTAGAGTTAAATATTTGTTAGTTTCTCCAAAGAAAGTTAGCAGAAGGGAGAACATTTACAAAAGTTAATTTGCAAAAATAAAAGCACCTCCATGGGCTTTCATGCGTGGCGAGATGCTTGTTATTTTGTATTACTTGTTACCCAGTTTAGATAATAATTTGTTAGCAAGCCATAGGAGAACTCATTTATCTCCAAATTCTTACTGTTAAATTCCAATATTTTGCTCAGTTACAAACCCTACTGGCTCAAATAACACACAGTATTGTAATCTATAAATAGTTGTACACATGCTGTGCTTTTAAATTCTCCAGGCTTGTAATGCTTCATGAAGCATCATTTCCTGTAACAGAAGCTGCTTTATGGGCAGTTGTCTGATGGGGATGATGTGGTTGGCATTAGTAGTTAAGCAACCTAACTAGGAAAAATAGCACATACGTCAGCATGAGAAGTCATGTGGTTGGGTTTGGTTTGTCTGATGATTCTTAAGAAATATTTTTCGAACAGTATTTTTTTTTTGCCATTGTTGTGTTTTGACCAGCTAGATTTATGCTTAAAAATCAACATCCATCAACATCAAACACTCTGGCTCACGTGAGTGTTCAAAGCTCTCCACATAACAAAAAAAAAAAGAAAGAAAGAAATAATGACTACAGAAATACACGCTGGATGGAATATTACCCTTACACATATATAGCACTTCTGTTTAGTTCTGTTTAGTGGTTAGCACTGTTGCCTCACACCTCAGCGTAGGGGGTTTGAATCTAACCTCCTGGCTGTTGAGTTTGCATGCTCTCTCTCTGCTGGTTAGATTTCTTCAGGGTGCTCTGATTTCCTTCCACAGTTTAAAGTGATGCTTTGTAGGCTAATCATTGTTGCTAAAGTACCAATAATGAACAATTGGATGATTGTGTACTTCATTTCTTGAGATCCAGACAATTGTGACCCTATGCAGTATCAGCGGTACGAGAAATGGTTGGTTGGATGAATATAGATGAATCAGTGTTGGACTGCTGATTGGACTGTCCCTGGTTTTGGTCCCAGCTAGTTTATAGTCACAGTTACACAAACTTGATAATAATTTTTCCAGCTATTTAGGGCTTTTGGTAATATAAATTCTGGCAAAAAATGAATGAGTGCTTTATTAACTGTATTAAAATCTGTAAAAAAAAAAAAATATATATATACATTTGCTCAGTAAACTCAAATAAATTTGTGTATTTGTGATAGATGCTCCAGAGAACGTTGCAGTGATTTCAGATGTTTCAGTGGTTGAGGGCGGCACCTTGAACCTGACCTGCTCCAGTGATAGTAATCCTTTTCCACACACCTACCAGTGGTCTACTGGGGCTGGAACCTTGCTGTCAGAAGGACACACATTTACACTGAGGAATGTGTCCAGACACATAGAAGCCATCTACTGTACAGCCATTAACACAGAAGGACAAGCTAACTCCAGTCCGAAACAGCTCAGCATATTGTGTGAGTAAACTTACACAAGGAATGCATGTTGATTTCTTTAAACATATTTAATATGCATTGAATCTTATTCACGTGCAATTCAGGTGGATAATCCTGCATTTACTTATAATATAATATATATTACTTAAAATATTTTGTACCTTGCAAGAGATATAACTCTAGACATGTTTGTACATTTCCCCGTAGATCCTCCTGAGATTAAAGCTGGCTCCTCTTGTACTTTGGACACTTCAAAAGTGACATGTACATGTATAGTAGATTCCCATCCAGTCAGTGAAATCAAGTTGTGGGGTACAGATCCATCAATGGAGCTGCGCAGATCTCACGAAGAGAAACATGGCACTCTGACTATTGTGACCCTACAGGGGGCGCTGGGCTTCTCCGACGTGGTGCACTGCCAGGCAACTAACAGTCAGGGGAATTACACCATGACTCTACAAGTGTCACACAGCGATGAGACACACAGCAGTGAGAAATCCTAATTTAGCTAACGATTTGTAACTATGCTAATGTGCTTTGTATTGTGTTTAGTCCTGGCGTACAGTTGAAGGATAGTCAGTTGGCACTGGTAGTGTGGATAATGTAGAGTAAATTGGAAAATATTCGTTTTTTTTTTTTATTATTATTGTAATTGAAATTGTATGTAAACGTGAGGGTTAAAATAAAATATGAAGTATTAAACTTTAATGTTGAACTTCAAACATAAAACCTCACCCCACTATGTTGATATCTTTTATCAGCCAAGATCCTGTACATTTCAATTGCTGCCATTGCCTTTCTTCTGACAGTCACTGGCCTCTCATTGTGGATTACAAAAAGCTGGTAAGAATGTTTAATAATTTTCAAGTACCTACTGTACATTCAGATGTATTGTATGCATTTCTAAATAAATATTCACAGTAGGAGGAATGAGTCTCTCATAACACCACAGCCAAAGACAGAACTGAATGTGACCAGCCAGTCTGAGGCAAAAAGGTATTTGTGTTCCTGTTTTACACAGGAGATATTTCTGCATACAGTACATGTATTTCATTTGAATCACAGTTAATAATGTTTACTAAAATTATAATAGATTTTGAATATATTGGAGAGAAGCCCAGAAGCCCAGTATCTCCACTTTACATAAATTTAGTTCAGTTACTTGTCATTAAATCCGCAGGAAATGCAAAGATGTGAGCCCATGCTATGATGGAAGTCAGCATGTGTACGGCAACATGGAAGTAAGTTCACTGTATCTTTTCTCTTATTTAAGGCTATTTTGTAAAATATTCTAAATAAACCGTACCATACAGAAGTGAGTGCACTTTACCCCTGTGCAGTATCACTTCTACTTTGTGAAGTCATACCACCTTTCAATAATTGCATTATTATTATTATACAAGTTCTTCAATTAGAGTTTTCCTCTTATGAGCAATTAAATGTGTGAAACCAAATACAAAAAGTTCCTAAGTGCAAAAGGTGTTGGGGTGATGGCATTTATAGAGTATACCATGAATGTCTGTGGATATGCTGAAATCCTGGATATACTAATATCTTCCATGCCAAGGTGGATTAAATATTTAAAAAGAATATAAAAATAATAATAATTAAAGTCCACTAATAAAGACTTATACAAAATAAAATAGAAGTTGAAAATATGTTAGCAGTAAGGTGAAAATATTTTAATTAATTTGACATTTAACTCAACATTTGAGCAATTGATATTGCACAGGGATGTACTCACATCCTGGCAGGGATTTTTGGTTGTTAAACTATTGTTGCAATGTTCATTTGGCAATGTTTATGAACGTTGGAACACCACTGGTATTAAGGTGCTTTTGACTGTTAGACTCACTAACACAACTCCAACACAACATGTTTATGCAAATATGATTTCAAAACAACATTTATTTATACACTATTTCTTAACTCAAGAAACCTTCTGAAAGGCTCATTTTGCTCGTGCTAGTATTTGTCTTTGGGCAACTGAATCAGTTCTCGGACCGAAAATCAATCTGAGGCCACTGCATGCTAGCCACTAGTCCTCCATGGAACATACTGTACTGCCACTGCTAATTAATGCATGTATATTGTTTTGTATGATATACCTTTCACTGATGGTTCTATTTTTGTTCTAACACTCAGTAGATGTGTGATTGTGTGATCGTACTGGGTGAGGGGACAAAGTGTGGGTACATTCACTGCATCACATTGTCTGACTGGAATTTCTGAACTCTTATCTCTGAAATTAGAGTCTAGATATAACGTACAGTACCAGTCACAAGCTTGGATTTTCTACATTCTAGAACAATACAGGATTTAAAAAAATTATTATTATGAAATAAAACATATGCCATTAGGAAATGAAGTAGCATCAACAACAGTAAGATGCTATTTTAAGACATAAGGGTCAGCTGTTCTGGAATTGTCCTTGGAATAACAGTATTGTATATAAGTGCATTTGCGAAGCCCATCAAGCACCATGATGAAACTGCCTCTCATGAGGACCATCCCAGGAAAGCAAGACCAAAACTTACCTCTACTACAGAGATCATTTAGTGTCACCTGTCATGGGACGGAGCAGAACGAGGTGAATCCAAGTGCAGATGGATTAAGCACAGCACATGCTTAAATCCTGGAGTAATCAGTGGCGGATTCAAGACAGGTGTGCTGACGGGGAGGAAATGGGCGTGGGAAAGGATAGAGAAGGGCTAAGGAAAACATGTAAGTACCCGCCTTACGAACGTCTCTGGGCGTTAGAGCGGGTAGCTTCTGGGAAGCGTTTATGAAAGTCAGAAATTTGGGCACTTAATGGGCATGAGGCGAGACGGCGTAGCTGGGACGTAACGAGGGGGAAAGCTTGCGAGAAGAGATATTTAGAGGGAGATCTCTGGTGGAAATCATGACTCTCTGCCCTATTTTAATATTTTAATATATTAATCCTGTATTTGGGGGCCTGAGAGCGCGCCTATGGCCTGCTTGCTTCTTGTAGGCTCTGTCTAGTCGTAGCATCGTTTTCCTGCAGATAAAGGTTTCGGCAGAAGGGATGCTGACCTCCTCGTCCTAAGACAAGGGTGGAACAAGGGTGGTTGATAACCCAGGCAGCACTGGAAGGGGGACAACCCTGTAGAAGACTAGACTAGGGAGTTGTGGGCATATTCGACCCAGGGCAGGAATCTGCTCCAAGAGGTGACATCCCCTCCGTCTGCCCATTGGATTGTGGGTGAAATCCCAACGACAGACTAGGGGTGGCTCTAATGAGCTTACAGAATGCCTTTCAGAACTGAGGTGGACCAAGATCAGAGACAATGTCCTTGGGGAGGTGATGAACCTTGAAAACATGGAGAATCAGGAGTTCTATCTCCTTTGCAGGTGGAAGTTTAGGTAGGTGGATAAAGTGGGCTGCCTTAGAAAATCGGTCAACTCCAGTCATAATACAGGTGTAGCCATCAGAGGTGGGTAATCCTTTAACAAAAGTGTTGACGTGCTTGCAAATTACACAGACACCGCATGCTGCCAACGCTGGTCTGGGAGTCTTTTTGAAGTCGCACCCTGTAGCGCTCCCAGTTGAACTAGAGGGCTCCTCCTCTTAACTGGACAGAACTTGAGTTGGTGATCTGACCTTCCGCAGTAGAAACAGGCCTCCTCCACTATGCGTCATCATCGCTTCTCTGGGGAGATGAGGGTCCTGCCCAATTACATGGGCTCCTCTTGTTCGTGGGCTCGTGGTGAGGGGGGTTTTGAAGTGACTTTAAGTGGTGTCCTGGCTGATCCTTGAAGATGAAGATGTGAATCCACTTGGCCAGCCAGATCCATGAGCTGCTGGAGCGAGGAGGGGAGTTCCTGGGAGAGTAGTTTGTCTTTAAGAGCTTCTATCTTCCATCCACAGCGCATGCTTAAATCCTGGAGTGATCAGTGGCGAATTCGAAACTGGGGTACCGACGGGCCGGAAACAGGGGGCATGGGAAAGGACACAGACCAGCTAAGGAAAACATGAGCACAGAGTGACAGCATGGGAAAGAACGGGGCAGACAGGGCATAACTCATGACAGTCACGAGCTTCAAAAATCATTAACAGCACCTCAGATTAGAGCCAATATAAAGGCTTAAGGGAGTATAAGTAGCGGACACATGTCAATATCAACAGTTCAAAGAAGATTATTTTACCATTTAGAAAGAAAGCTGTCAGACATGGTGTGAGCAAACATTAACCGATGTAAACGCTATGCTATTCCAGTGTTATTTTATTGAAAGAATTTCTACTTTTAAAACTCATTAGGGATAGACTGATAATTATAAGTTATACTTTTTTGCTTACATTTTTCAAATTTCTTAATATATTTTTTTTATTCTGTACAGATGTAAAACTTTTAATTCTGTAAAGCTGTAAAGCTGTAAATTCTGTAAAGCTGCGACAATGACAATTATTAAAAACGATATACAAATAAAATTAAAAAATCAACATGGTCTGATGTATTTCAGGCAGCGGCCAGTGATTGTATCGTGTGTGTGTGTGTGTGTGTGTGTGTGTGTGTGTGTGTGTGTGTGTGTGTGTGTGTGTGTGTGTCTGTGTGTGTGTGTGTGTGTGTTAATAACATTGCAAAATAAGTACAGTCATAAAATGTGAGGGTGTTTGCTCCACTGTGTTTTATACTGGTTGTGCAAAAACCTTTACATCAAAATGGGTAAAAAATTATTATTTACAAAAGGTATAGCACATAAAACAAGCTTTATGCATTACAGGTTTTGCATGTGGTGTTTATGTGCATGTTAATCTTAATTTATTTGTTTTGACACTACCAGATATGGATTGGATTACAATGATCCTTGGCAGTTCAGTGTTAGTAAAGACAAAGCTACTCCTTCTGCTGTATTTCTCACATGTAAAAGTGGAAGGAGGATTAGAACTTCAATTACGTTGTCTGTTGTAAAAAGAAATACCTTTTGATTTGACATAAAGAGAAAGAGGGATTAATTATTCCTGTTCGTTTGGACAGTGAGTAAGGATAACCATTTTAAAACAGTTTGAAGAGTTTTATACTTAAAAACTTGCTGTATATACAGTAGTAAAAATGGAAGCAGAGTACATAAAATATCTGCTTAATTTTTTTCTTGACCTTTTCAGTTTGAAGAGCCATATGAAGAGGAGTACCCATATGAACATGCTGGTGAATATGAAGCAACATATGCTAATATGTGAATACCGGAGAGTTCATAAAATTTTAATCTGTATTTGAAGTCAACCTTAGAGAACATTGTGTATAATTTATTATATTTTAATAAGAATGCAGTAAAACACTTTATATTTATAGTAATAGTAACAATAAAGTATTTAAGACTGGAAATTTTAACAATGCAAATTAAAATTATCATTATGTTAGGAAATTTGAAATACTTCGTACAACCACTGATCAATGTATGACATATACATTACATTACATTTTTTATTTTATCCTGTATATTATGTATACTGTATATATTCTATTATTCCACTCATTCTTCATTAAAAATCTTTACAGAGAGGGCGTTTGCAGTGGGTAAAAAGTATTTTCACACAAAAAAGTGCAAAGCATAGTTTCTATGTTCCGCACAAGTGGAGTCCAGTATCTTAAGTGAGTTTCAGTTGCAGAGTAGTATGTTGCAAAATACCGGGTTGTACGTACATTTTTTTTAGAACATGACATTTTAAAAACAGACAGGAAATCAAAAGCAGAACCAGAAATATCAGGAAAAACGTTTGATACTTAAATAAAATGTGAATGCAATATAAATAGTACAAGATAAAAATTATTTACCTTTCATTTCCTTATAAGGACCCTGCCTTCTACTGTATGTTCTGAACTAGCTGCAATATATTTAAAGAGTCAACACATATTATTGCCATCCAATAAAGATTGAATGCATAAAGTATGCTGATTTCTCAGTGTCTCATACATATTTTTTTCTGTTACATCTGACAATATTTTATTTGTTTATTTACAAGTTGAAATATCCATTTGAGATTTGAGGAAAAACAAGCGAATGCATTGCAATCACATTCTATGACGCTTAGGAGACTGTCCCACATTCCCAAATTAGATCGTAAACTTGTGTAGTCTTAAGACCATAGAATATTTATGGGGTTTTGTACAGACGTTTGTTTGACTGTGGTACGTAAAAATAAATAAATAAATAAATAAATGTCGTTGCTTATTGAAAATGGCATGGAAAGTTTTCCCTCTCCGACTAGTTGATGTTGCCATTCTCAAGTCATTAAACAACTTACTAGTATACACTAATAAATGCACTACAAATGTTGGCATTTATTACGGAAATGCACAGCAGCTTATATATGCAGGTATATATAGTTTTTGTATCCAGATCTCTGTTAACAAGTGAGAAATCGCAGAATTTCTTGACAAGTCTGGACATTTCAAAGCTGAAAATCCCCGTCTTATAGTGTAGTGGGTTCTTTGTATGTAAAGAGTGTATGCTTTGTTATGAGGTTGGGATATGTAACAGAGTTGTAGGTGATTGCATCATAATTGTAAGTTAATCATAGCATTTCTATAGTTAGCCCAGTGAATAAAAAATACACTTTTGTGTATTACAAATATATTGTAATACACAATATACAGTATAGTACATTGCAAAACATACTAACAAAAAGTGTTAAAGTGAAAGGTTGGTCTAATTTCCAAAGCACACTTATTTTAAACTTTGTTTTTCAATGTATTTTTGGTATATTTCTAAAAATATATGCTCAAAACAATTGTTGTAACAATGTAAAGAAAGTATGCATTAAAACACAAATTTTAATCTAGTAGTCTCAGTATATTTTCATTTGAATTTAAATGTACTTATTCATATATACTCATTTATGTTTGTATTTAGTGCACTATTCCCTAGAGCATGCGCTTTTCAGCCTGAATCTCTCTCTAGCGGGCTTTCAAACTTGTTTTTGCATGCTGAAAATCACATTTGCGCGTTCAAGATAATTTATGTTTGACCTCGCTCTATTCTGTGCGCTCACTATCATAAAGCTGGTGTGCACTTGCACGAGCTGCAGCATCGTTATACACCGCAACACTAGCCAATCAGAAACTGGAGACGGGCAGCTTCGGACTGTCTGTTTTCTGATTGGCTCCCCAGTCCTCCGCTTCTAGTTTGAATTCACGGCTGGAAGCTGCATCGATGCATGCGTTAGTCTGTATCGTTATTCTGTTATTATTATTCATTTCAATTTCATGTTTTTTGCTAGGTAGTTTGAAATTAAATAAATAGTTTAACCTATATAATGCATTGTCTAATGTGTTATTGCTAAATCTTATGTACTTTGCTTCTGGTATAATGCTCTGTTGCAAGCTCTAATGCTCTGAGTAACAGCAAGAATCAATACACCAGGTTTAAATTATTACTGTACCTGTATATTATAATACTAATGTCTGTCTTTGTTCATACAACAGTTAAAATTTTAGTTTGTGTTTGTAAGACAACCTGATGTTTTGTTGAATAATCTATAGTACTATTTTTTGTAACTTTGTGCAAATGAAGTCTGTTGAACTCATGAATAAAATCTGCCTCTATATTATATTACTGACGTAGAAGTATAACAGCTTGCTACTGCTGCGATGAGAACATAGTATATTACCCTGTATTTGTAACACAGTAAAGGTTGATGTACTTATAATACATTAAATATAAATTTAAATTAAGTAATTACTGTCAGGTATGTATGTTAGCACACACACGCACACACACAGTCATATACGTTAAGTGTACTAAGTATTCTTAAAGTTGTTCCACTTTAGCACACAAAAGTATACTTAATACACTTAAAATTGTGCTGTTATACTATTTAAGCAAAACTTAAATGCACTTAATACAAAATTAGTGGTTCCAAAATAGCAAACTTCAAGTATACTAGTCATTAGTCTGGAGCAAGTATACTGAAGTATGCTTTGGCATTCTAGGATTTAATATACTTAGCATACTTCTTTTTTTTTACTCGGGTAATGCTTAGCCATTTTGAAAGCGATGCAAAGTATGTGTCACCGCAATGACAAGCAACTCAAGAATTACAATTTTGGACAGTATTACACTTTAGCAAATAGTGTGAGTAAGCCAACTTATATTTACAAAAGCAGAACATAAAGCATAATATATGATTAATATTGATGTATTTTAATACAATATGATTACACTGTCTTAAAGTCTAACTATTTTAACTTCTAACTATTTGTGTTTCTGTGTTTCATAGTTAATATTACAGTAGATATTTTCAGATCTATCAGCCGCCGCACTTGCCCCCTGAGTACATTCATGCTGTAAGAGAAAAAAACAGCTCAGCTTTTAAAATGGTATTAGTATGAAAAAGTGCTCTTTTTTTTTCTAAACTACAACTGTAGCATTATTTAACATCACTGAAACGTTGGTGTCAAAGGAAAAAGGCATTTGTCCAATGTTGTCATGTTGTTTAAATAGAAACAATCTAGAAAATCTGACATGACAAACATATTAGGAACCATGTTTTAAAGGCTGAAACTGTAAAATTATACGTATTTTAATATCTAATTTTTAACTTCATATTTTGTTGCAGTGTATAATAAAATTTTTATCAACATTATAAATGTAAGTATAAAGTATTTATGACATAAGCCCATATCCTTATTCACCCTCAGTTTCCAATCCATAAAATACATTAAATACCTGGTTCAGATTAATTGGATAATTAATTAATTGTAATATATATATATAATATAAATATAATAATTGATCATAATTAATTTGATTTAATTTTTAAAATATATCTTTTTACTTTACATTAGCTACAGTACCTGGACATTGATGTAAATTGGGTCCTCTTTCTGTGGTAACTGTGGCTCTGGCTTGTCATCATCCTTCGCCTTTTCTGACGATTTATACCTGATGGCAAGATGGCAGTGTAATGATTCTTATCTTTGATCTTTTATGTGCTAATAAGTATATAATGTTTCGATATTAGCATGCCAAAAATTAAGGCACTTTCTTCGTACATCCTCCCTCAGACTCCTTAAAGCCTGCCAGTAAAAGTCACCATTGATGACCTGGCCCCTGGTGATAAATTCTCGATATACAGTACAATGCCGCAAATGTTGAAAAAGACGATGAGCACTCACTTGGTCGAGCGGCAAACCTGCCTCTACTTTTTGGGTGGTGAAGATGATGGGCTCTTTACTGTGAAGACAGTTGTTTTGTCTCAGGTCCAATGCCCATCATCTCAAGCTTTGTAACTGGTAATATCCTCGATATGAAGGACGAGTCATGCACGGTGCACTGACAGTTCTTGGCAGATTTCATCATGATGTTCCTACTGTTCCTGGGTCAACAGCCTGGAGATGAACTTGGCACAAACATGGCACTGGACTGTTCCATATGATATATTGACAAGGGCAGCACCATTGTTGGTTGTTCTCTGACAAACATGAGCACAAGTAGGACAATGGTTTTCGGAGTTGAGCTCATTGAGGGTCTTCTTAATCTCTCACCAACTTTCAGTGTTTTTTTCTCTCCTGAAGCGCACGTGCCACTCAGAACACCTTGAACGACTCCAGCATCAAACGTCTCTGTGGCAAATTTGCCCAGTTTCTCACAGAATTTCATGTTTGCTCTTTGTTCTAACTTGCTATCTATGATGAAATAGTAGACGTGGTAACGCACATGGTTAGAAGAGAACCAGCTGCACAACTCCCCATGTACACAGAATGATGTCTTTTAGCACACTGACTTAAGAAGGTCGTGCTCCCTGTGAGCCTTGTGCTGCCATCTGTTGGCGAAAGTAGTCTCGAAACTTCTTGATATCGCCTTGTATTAACATTTAGAATAGGTATGAAAGAAAGTTGTAACAGAAACGGCAAATTTGATCTGGTATGTAAACACAAGTGACACTGCACGAAGAATTGGACTGTTTCATCACTAGTTTCAAACTGAAGTTACACTGGGTTCAGAGATTTGCTCTTGTTTTTGGGGTTGTGGTCATCAGTAGATTGCTAGAAGACAAGGCCTGAGTCTGCCATCTGCACAGTTATACTTATATATACTGTACATATACACACATACTGTATTAAAGCATTGTCTTACCCATTACGTTCCATTGAACGAAAAACATCAGAATTTCCATAGTAGACCGACTCCTGTTGTATAAGCCGTCCTCCCCTACAAGTAAATTTAAAGGTCTGTAAATACCCATTTGTTCATTCGTTTTTTGTCCTTTCACAGGTAAGAGACATGGTTTGATAAACATTTGATTATGAATATTAAAAATCTGCTATAACCTTGCAAAAATAATATTTTGACTTTCTGAAAAGTGGCTGGTTATGAACGGTTTGGAATCTAAATGTTTTCAAAATGTTGCTCACACAATGTGTCATAAATTTTATATTATGCACACATTTCGTGGAAAGCTTTCTATAATGGAAAATATTAAGAATGTTATTAAAAAGAAATGTAAAAAAATACATCCTGAACGTTACACAGTTACAAGTCAATGACAGAAACAAAAACAATATAGACTGTAACATTTGAAAGATATATATATATATTCTACATTTTCTTGTTATTATTTGTTTTATATTTATTTATTTATTTATTTATTTATTTTTATGGTTTCCTTTTAATATTTGTAATCAGTAATAATATTTTTGAAAAATTTAATGTAATACAAAGTTCTGCATTCATTTGCATTGTGAAATATTATATCCTGTATCTGAAGACATACTGTAATCACACTTCTCTCACTGAGGTAAACATGCAGTCAGTTATTTAGTTAATTTATAAATTAATTAATTATTAAATTAAAATGCACAAATCTGATTAAATAAAACCAACCTTTTTTGTCTGTAGATTAAGACCAGCACCGTAATGATAATAGCTGCTATCACAGTGAGGGTTATACAGATGCTAATGATCATCCCCACTGTTCAACAAAAATATAAACACAAAAGGCACATAAATAACTATATTTTACAATATTGCTGCTCTTACTGGAATATTTTGCATATTGGTATAATTTAAGTTTTGGTAAGAAAGACAGGTCAAGGTTTTCCTCAGCCATTTAAGCAAAAAATTAATCAATTAAAATTAAGCAAGATCTCACTTTAGGTTGTGTTGTTGCGCTGAATAATGTGATTCGTCATAGGCACAAGGCTGCAGCCCGAGTGCCAAAGGCATCACAGCCATGCTGATATTTAGAACAGCAGCATAACCTCAAGTGTGATATTGCTTTTATACAACAGTTCCACAAATACCATCTATTATATGCAGATTATGACTTGTTTCTTTATATAACCTGTTATTTTGCTTTACCAACACATATCCTTCAGAGACTGGCAGAGCTGGTGACCGACAGTTAGCAACTAACATGGAGTGTAATTAACAGAGGTGAAAGTAGTTTTAAATTCTTTTCGGTATTATGTGGCCAAAAGGTGAGGAGAATAAACCATGATGGTGGCGGACAGTAGTGATGGGTCGTTTATGAACGATTCATTCTTTTTGAAGAGTCTTTAACGTGACTCAGAAGAATGGGTGGTCTCGGAGAGTGAGTCGTTCATTCATGCATGCGCAAAACATCGCAAAATCTCCATAGGTTATGTACAGGAAACAGAAGTTAGTAGTTACCATTAAGTCTTTCGGTCCAAATAATTCGTTCTTTTCTCCTGTAGACGCTATACAGTGCAGTACACAGAAAACAGAATTGAACGGTTCTTCTCAATGAATCTGCTAGTCCTAGTCATTCGTTCTTTTGTCACTTGACCCCCATAGATGCAAAATAGTCTATGGGGGTCACGTGCAATATATTCAAAAGAACAAACAACTTGGACTAGAAGATTTAAGAGGTGAGCTGTTCATTCTGTTTATAATATGTCCTTAGCAAAAATTTGTGTATGTAGACATGTTGGGGGTCTGTTTATTGAAAATGTAACATTTTATTTTATTTCTGAAGAAAAGAATAAAATGAACTAAATGACTCAAAAAAAGATTTGTTTTATTTGATGAACGAGATTCAAAGAACCGAGTCACTAAAATTATTCAAACTTCCCACCACTTTTGGACAATCCTATAAAACGCACAGGTTTATCTTTATTTTGCTTTAGAATATCAGCTCCATTAACTTCTCAGTTCTCGTGGGTGAATCCCAAATAGCTTTAAATGGAAAACTAATGCAGTAGGATGTACAATCCCTTGTCCCACTCACCAAGTAGTGCCCTTGATTAAGTGTTATAGAGGGATTTGGGATTCAACATTGAGGTAGTGATGACCTACGTTCATCCATGCTGTGACCAACAGTTATTGTAATTCTTGTAATAAACGTAAATATTGTACAAAACATGTTAGGTGGAGTGGCATATAGTTAAACATCCTGTCCATTTGTTCAGTGATGGATGCATTTGGTCAATGTTGAATGAATCAATTTGTTACCATCCATTATCACCATTGGTAAGGATGTCCAATCAGATTACTTTGTCAGAATTAACTGTGACATAATTTAGGTTAATGTCTTGCACTCTGCAAAGTGAAAGTGTGCACCGCAGGTTCACGCAAACATTTTACATTTGCTAAAAGACATATTCGCAACCACATTGGTGCTGCTCACATCAGCATACACGTTCAGTTCGTTTATTTAGCGATTATATATTTGTGCTTTACTGTTTTTATGGGGTACTATTATTGATTTTCCATTTCGGCTGCTTTAAAAAAGCAACTGAACGCTGCTGATATTAGCCTTATAAGTAGTGCATTTACAGTAGGAATATTTATGTGAAAATATTAGGAACATTTTTGGTTTCTTTAGTCAACCCCTTCTTGTTCTGTTGGACACAGGCATGCATCAACACATCACTGCTTTGTAAGGAAATGCACAATTAGCATTTACTTACATCTGAATAGAATAATGTGCATAAATCTTGCATGTGAATGGTTCGCTAACCATGGGGGTGGGTCTTCTATCCGCGTGCAGACGTGAATCTGACATACATCTGTTTTTGTCGTTGTTGTTGTTGTTGTAACATTAATTTAATAACAAACATTTATTTGGCAATAGAAAACAACATTTATAGTTTGTGTACGTACTGTATATATATAAATACATAAATACATATATGTAACAACCTATATTGGTTGTTACACTATAGTTTAATTTACAAAAACACTCGCAAAGAAAAAAAAAGTGATTGGCATCGCTGACAATTTACCCCTAACGATCGTAACTAATTTAACTGTGGGTACATAAAACATCTTTATATTTATCAAGGTTTATTAGTCTCTTGGTGTTGACCACATCTGTATGAAATGTACAGCATGACCCTGATTGAGTCACCTCCATGATACACAATAACCTGCAGACAGGAATCAGTAAGCTGCATCAGTGTCAAACATACAGTACTTTTCTAAACAAAAAGCACAGTCTTGGACTTGGACTTACTGTATATTGCCACAAAAGACCGTACTTTTAGAAGACATATCTTCATGTACTACAAGCTATTTTACTTTGCCTTCTCACACTAAATAACTCAAGTATTATTGGCCTACAGTATACACAGCATATTCAGTCCTGCCCAGGTGTCTCACATTTCCTTTTTACATAATAAACCAGCTCTGGTCATGTACATTATTACATTCAAATAAATATAAATATTGTTTTTTGCTTATTTAGTTATTACAAATTATTCTAACACTATTAATCTATTATCAAACATCAACTTCCCTTTTCTTTTCTTTTGGGTGGTGCACTGTGACTTCAGCTGATTCAACGGATACTTTGATGCTCTTAGATACATAATAACAGACCTTGTGTTGTTTTTGAAGTGCCTTCTGTAAAAAAAGAAACATAAAACATTACTTAATTATTTTTGATAAATGTTTATTATTGTTTGATAAATGGCCTTTGCCCTATGATGCTAGCCAGAAAACTGAAACAAAAATGTTCATCTATTGTAATGATGTAAACCGATATATGATCAGACTAACCTTGAGATGTCGTTGCCGCAGCAGTAGCATTACTGAAAACTATATACATAACAAGGAGGGATTAGAAGAATTTTCAGCATATCTGATAATATATTAGCATGTTCATCAAAATAGACACAAGAGAAGAAAGATTGTCAGGATTCTGAGTCAGAAAACCAACAAATTGAAAGGCATATGATTACTATTCCTCAAACTCTACTTTTATTAAAATTACTTTGTAGAAATCTCAAGTCATGTGACTAAGTATGCCTTCCATAAAATTTGTTCAGAAATATTTGTAAAGAAATTGCATTTTTTTTAAAACGATTGCGTTTATTTTTGAGTGCTGTCATGTCATTGTTTCTAAGAAATTAATATGTGCAGTGTTAACCTTTAGCTATTCTTCAAGATAGAATATAAGCAAAATACAGCTTCCCATTTTCTAACACATACATTGCAGGATACATTTTTAAAATGTTATTACAGTAATTGTAAAAAATAAAAAAATAAATAAATAAAAGGGATTACCTGATGGAGCAACTAGCAAATTGTTGTGATATAAGAGAAATAAAACATAAAACATTTCAATTATAGGAAAGACATTTTTGAACATTAACATTACTTTGAGTATGGCCACATTATACAATGTCGTGATTAATTTTTTACTCGTTAGTTGTAAAAAAAAAAAAAAAAAAATCAATATCTTACCTGTAGAACTGGTGCACTTACAGAACATGCAGAATATACTAATTATTCTTATCCATAGTGGAACTTCCATCTATAGACAATTAATTGGTAAAAACCCAGTGAGTAACACAAAATAATTGAAAATTGAAAGTGGACTGTTTCAAATACTTAAACACTTATAGAACACTTTATATTCCTCATTAAATATTTAAACCTTTAAACCTTTTAAAAGTATATGCCTAAATGGTTTAATAAGTCACACTTTTGTAAATATGTATTTTATGTAAGGTTAAAAAGAGGAAACTCACACTGAAGAGAAGAGAGGTCTAAAGCTGGGCAGCCACAAGTCCTTTATATTGCAAGATTTACTTGACAAGGTTTTTCTGTCTCTTTTTGCTGTAAACTTCCTGTTTCTCCATAACCACATGAGTTATGAAACACCCAGGAAGTGCTTGATAGTTTAAAAGTGAAAAAGAAAAACTCAAAATCTTTAGAATTTTTGATCATACACAGCTGAACCTGCTCACTATGTAAATACTGATTATGTGATCATCCCTGAGATCACACATTTCTCGCTCTTTATGGGTTGCGCAACAGTGTGACAGATTTGTTATATGCAGCTCAAGAAGGAAACGGTATCTTGCTTTCACGGAGGTGTAAAAGCCCCCATCATATGTGACATTTGCTCCCTCAAAGCACAGGTTTTAAATAGGCAGATAACGGTTTGCAACAAAAAGCTCTGTTTTTGGAGGGAAAATAGGTAAGTCATGATTTTAAACTAGACATATGTACATACAACTTGAATTAAATACACAGTCTATCACAGCAACTGGATTTTGAAACGCACATTTTGTCAAGCTGATTGTTTCGGTGTACGGCAGGTACACGGGACACACACTGCACTTGGCATGTCTGTGTGATCACTATTAAGTTATGCCAAGTGTACAGTATTTACAGTCAGAAGAAAAGGCCACATCCGGCTTTGCTTTTTCTGATAAAAAATTGCTCAAAGATGTTTGTCAAAAAGTGACTCCGAAGAACAACTGAACAACCTTTTGTTTTGAAATTTAACTGAAGTTTTTACTGAAATAACATTTTCTAGCCTACTTTTGCTTTAAAAAAATTCAGCACTGTTCTTTTCAATATTCAATATGCACAAAAAAGTCAAATCACATGCAATCAAAACGAAAGTATCAGAAGCTTATCTGATAATCGATGTAAAGTCCGATTGTAAACAGGGCCTGGATTGTTTTATCTGCAAGTTGCTCTGGTGTTTACAGTCACTTTATTTCAGTCGGGATGCATTTCTGGAATTAACACAAATGTGTGGTTCCCGTTTCTGCTTATACACCAAGAAGTAATGTTTATGGCTATAGCAGGATGATGTTTTATGATTTGATCATTCGGAAAATGTTGTCTTTTCTTTTATTTAGGGAGAGATGCTACCTAATGAGTTCCTTTTTGCTGTAATTCATCTTTCAGGTAATCTGTATGGCTATATTATAACGTGCATATGTGAATTTATGAAAAAATCACCTAAATTTCATTTGTAATTCTGTGAATATATGAACGATATATACGCATTACACATGTGAAAAAAACACATGACTATAAAAAGATTGTTTGGGGAACAACACATGTGAAACATTGATATTCATAGAAAGTAATTATCAAGAAAAAGGAAATTTCACTATATATGAAAACAAACAAACCAGTTAGCATATGAATGTTAAAGTAAAGTTGGTGTCACTTTTCTCTAAAAGGGTCTTTTTTTGGCAAATGGGGGTTAATAACGACAGCCAGCTTCCAATATAAAGATTAAATTGCTGTTTTTGCAATGAGAAATTATGAAAATATGCAATCTTAAATATTAAATGTGAATTCATGCTCTATGTGCCCAACTCTAGCCTTTGTCAGTGGTCACATATGTGTGGAACAGCAGCCATCCATTGTACATCTCACAGAGGGAGAAAATGTTACCCTGTCATGTAACATCCGTGGAAATGGAGGGGAGAAAATTTCTAAATTCCATGTAGAATGGTACAGGCAAGGTGCTGGAGGAAAACTACACGAGATCGTAAACCTTTCTCAGCTCAGAGGAAGGTTTCATGAAAACACTAATAGAAATCAACAAAGTGCAAGCTTGTCAATCACCATGCTCGAGCTAAACGACACCGGCAGGTACTTCTGCAATTTCATCTACCAGATTGACCAGAAAATACTGCAGCATTATGCAAACGGCACAAGCATCATTGTCCAAGAGGAAGTGACTACAGTTATGACCATCCTCAGTACCACAGATAATGTTGGAAATACTACTGGTAAGTCGTATGTTATTGTTTATTATTATTGTTATTATTAGTAGTAATAGTAGTAGTACTAGTTAAAATATTAGTAGTATTAGGGGTCTAAGTACAGAAAGTGCCGAAACTATGTTGCTTTGCTTGAGGGTTTTTTTGTTTGTCTGTCTGTCTATAGTAAAAGCATAAGTCATACCAACATTAATCATGGTCATTATCTAGAACTTCCTCTTAATTTTCAACTGGTCTGATGGTTGCACTAGTGCAAGGTTTTATACTTTTGCCCATATAATAAAATTATGTTGTTTTCCCTATTTATGCCAAATATAACTACCAAAAGTAATTGAGCTCTGCTTACTTAGATTTTGAGTTTCTTTGTATAATAGGTGAAGCCTACTTTTTTGCAAACTAGTCCAAGCATATAGCATATATAAATATAATTATAAAAATCATGTGCCAATCATTCCCAGTCTGCATATATATTGTGGAGTTTGAAAAAAGAGGCAGGTGCGACAAAGTCCTCAAAAGGACCGTTGCTGGATTGACAGTATGTTCAGTAAAACTAAGCAATTCATTTCCTCTAAAAACTGCACAAATTGTCTCTCAGACTGTTTTTTTTTTTTTTGTGTGTGTGTGTGCTGTGTGTGTAGATTGTAGTGTGTGTGTGTGTGTGTGTGTGTGTGTGTGTGTGTGTGTGTGTGTATACTGTTTACTGCTTTCTATGGTACTTTTTTAAATGTAGAACCTTTTTTTCTCTACAGCAGACCTTTGTGCGGTCGTGTAATTCATGACATACTTAATAGATTCACACACAAAAAAATTAACAAAACAACGTTTTGGTCAAGATTTGATTTAGATGAAATTTACTAGATTAAAGTAAATCACATAGACTTGGAATTTGGTGTACTATATCTTCATGGTAACTGGGTTAAAAATAAAACAAGGCCACTGTCAGCCAATCAGTTTACTTGTGTAACTAGTATATTTGTTTTATAAATGTGCAACAAGTGGACACAAGTGGACACTGCTTGCAATCCAAGGGTATTTGGACCCCACATTTACGACGTTCCTTATTATTATAATTTTATTAGGATTATTATTATTATTATTATTATTATTATTATTTACAGATGCTGATACTGAGAACACCACCACAGAAAGTATCCTTCTCACATTCTTTCTTTCTCTTCTATTATCATTAAAGTTTGTAGCAGCTGTATTCATATGGTTTTATACTTTGTTTTCTGATAAAACAATTGTTATTACTTGTCCTGGTTTACTTAAGAGGTGACGTCTTCCTTCCAGGCCTGTCTGTTCTGTTTTTCACCTAACAAACATGAACCATATGACTCATAAACACCCACAGATGATCATACCAAAAGGTCCTTTTATGCATAAATATTATAATTGTCATAATCATTAAGGTCTGGTCTGGATTGCAACCTCTCTCACGTGTTCTCAGTTATGAACAAATGTCAAATGTGTGTCAGCGAAGGAAAGTTGCTATAGACAGATGCATTATTTCTTTTTTTTTTTATTCTCAGCTGAAGGTGACATTAATGTATATGAGTTGTTTCCAGCACTGTTGTTTTTCCTCTTTGTGTTAAGCCATGTCATGATGAAGATTTTTAACCCTTCATAAAAAAAAAATATGAGGAAGACCCTTTACTTTATAAATCCATGAGTCTCTAATGCTTGTTAATAGCACTTCTGATGTGTCTGTGAGTGTCTGTATCTGAGATTATTGTTATTGCTCATAAACCTTGATTGTTTTTGAATGGAATAAAATGTGTCAAATATGCTTCATAATTTAATCAAAAGAAGACTTCTACATTCATTAAAATACAAATAAATACAAATTCTATATAAATTTGAAGCAAATTTGATCTGAAATGCCAATGATTAAATTCCATGTTCATTTTCCATTTTAATACATTTAGTAGTCAATATAAACTTAAACACTGAATAGTAATTACTTTTTTTTAAGGACTGTGGCCATAATTTTTTTTTCTTTTTTTTTTTTTTGTAAGTGTCCTGGAGAACAAAAGTTGTCCAGTCGAGGGGGCCAGTGCATTATATTATGAAATAGCATCCCTGGAAAGTAAAAGAATGATATCTGAGTAAAAAATCAAAAGGTTTATAATACCATTCAATTCCAATAGTTAAAGAATAACAAAAAAATAAATAAGATAAAGCACTGATTCTGTCACAAAATTGCAAACCTTGCAAATTTTCAGAATATTTCCACACTTATGAGTAATCTTTGTTGACCCCCTAAGATGGAAAAATTTATATGACTCATTACTAAAGCAGACATTACAATATTACAATTTTTGCAACTCTTAAGCACCACTATTCATGACCAATTTCGTCTTCGGGCATCTCTGTGTGCAAACAGATCATTACAACTATAGACATAAAAAATTATGAATATTATATAATTGTTGTTTGATAATCATTTAGGTAATTTAAGGACATATGACAGAGCAGTCAACTTTGCTGCCACTGCAATATCTTATACTAGAGTATAGTATGCATATAATCAATACAATTAGCAATATCTTATACTGTACTAGAGCACACTGTGCATATATAATTTAAAAACTACAATTAGAAATCAAAAGTGAGAGAAATAAAAATTCTTGACAACATATACATTTTTGCTTAGAATGATCAGTGAATCACTGCTATGGTAAGTTCTTGTTTAGATCCAATTTTAATATATTTTTTTATATACCCAGAAAAAAAATATTTGCATGTTTGATTTATCCTGATAAAGGTATTAAAACATATCCAATCATGGGAAGAAGAAAGTGCAACATCCGTATGTCTTATGGTTTTAATGACCAGGGCTCTTTGTACAGTTGCCACTGTTCTCAGGAGTATGCATCATAGCAAATTCAATCCACGGTGAGATTGTTTAATGCTCATGGATATAAAGGAAAAACTGAGAGCTTCATCGTGTTACATACAGACCAGTGTATTATTATGTTTATGTTCATAACAGCACACAAAGGTGGTGGAGGTGGTTTGTTTAGCAGACACAGGACCTGAGAAACTTCCATTAACCAACACAAAAATGACCTCCACTTTATATTAGAATATTCTTGACGCAAATGTGAAGTAATTTGTCAAGCAGCTTAAGCTAGTCTCAAACACACCAGCAAATCGGCATCTAAATGGCCGAGGAAGAAATGATTTGATTGTTCATAGAAGGATTGTGTAAATATGGATGTGCACGGTGCCTTGCGATAGCACGGCATTCTACCCATCGTGTATCCTCACCTCATGTTCAATGTTCTGGACACCGTTTTTAGAATTTAGATAGTCACAGATTGTGTGCAGTGTTAATCATGACAAACAGGATTATCCTAATGACATATGGTCACCCTATTGCCACTATAACAACTTCCACTTTTCTTGGAAGGCTTTCCACAAGATTCTGGAGTGTTTCTGAGGGTCTTTGTGCCCATTAATTCTGTAGAGCATTTATGAGGTCAGACGCTGATGTTGGACGAGAAGGCCTGGCTCTCAATCTTTATTCCAGTTCATCCCAAAGGTTCTCGATGGGGTTGAGATCAGGGCTCTGTGCAGGGCTCAAGTTATTACTTCCACACCAAACTCATCAAATCAAACCATGTCTTTTACATGTGGTCCTTGTATTGGGCACTGTGGTACAGTCATTTTGAAAAAGAAAAGGGCCTTCCCCTAACTGTTGCCACAAAGTTTGAAGCATAGTATTGTCCAAGATGTCTTGGTATGCTGAGGCATTAAGATTGCACTTCACTGGGGAAAAGGGGATTGATTGAAACACCCGAATAACAGGTCTGGTCCGTACAGCACTTTTGTCCATATAGTGTAGATCAGATGAGATCAAATATAAAGCAGAAGATCTGACCAGCAGAGGGGGTAAAAAAAATTTCCAATAAGCCTGAGCTCTGAACCCTGAGGAAATGGCAGTTTGCTGTCATGTGACAGGAGGAGTGCAAAGTTTGCTTTAATCCTGTCAGTTTACAGCCAGTGGTGATATCTCAGTGCGTCGACCAAGCCAGGGCACAGTTAAGCTTTTAATTACTATTCTGATTTAACCCTGATGCAGGTGGCTGGGGACTTTGTATGAATTTTCAGACGGAGAATGGAGAGCAGGGATTCAAAGACGGACAATTCCCCCGTTGCGTCTCTGTTGGCGGGGGAAATTTCATTCCGCCCGGAGTGGGAAGAACACAGAAACAGAGAATGTGGCTCTTCACAGGTAGGAAAGTCACTGAGAACTGAAAGCAAGATGCCGCACGTGTCACGTGTCGCCCCCGTGACGTCACCCACATCCGCTTCTCAGCGCGTGAACCTGCCCGGTGTGATGGACGCAGAGGGGAGAGTGGACGAGTCCAGGTTGCGGGTGTACATATTTACACACGGTAACATTACACCAGTGGTGATTTGTTCCATTGTATTAGGAATACGTAGCGTGTATTGTATCTGCCCTATGAGTGTCTGAACCTAAAGTGGACGTGGTGTAAAACTTTTTTTTTAAACGAAGCTTTTTTTTTCTCCTTTTAAAGTAAATATGAAGACTACCACTCTACGCCCCCCCACACACACCTAAATACCCCTAGATTCCAGCATGTTCTATCAGTTGCAGCACTGATCACTCAAGTTCTTAAATAGTCTTTTATAGACAACAGAGACATGTAATTATACAGACATAATTAAACATGACTAAGCAGAAATATGGGTCACACAGGCAAAGAATTAGGAAGACACACATGAGCACCAGTTTTTCAGTTGTTTCTATGACCAAAAAATCTACATTTTTGCAACGTCATTCCCATTTTCTGGTACTTTACGCATTATTAAAGTAATGATAACCTTCGTTCTACCTGACATATACAAAAACACACATACACAGTTTGATGTCTGAAGCCCCCCCATTAACATACATAAGCGAGGCTTCCAAATAAGCACTTTTATTTTTTTTAATCGTCATTAACTTATGCTATGTTTCCTCTTGGATTTAAAGAGATGAGCAAAGAAAGAGAGGGTTGTTCGAAACCGATCTGCAAACAGCATAAAGGCATCTTCTAGAAGACCCAGGTCCACCATGTTGTAACTGCATTGTTGTTGTAACTGAAATTTTATTATGGTATAATTCTACAACAGTAGAAAGCAATAGTTCAAGATTCCTACAGTACAATAGGTACTGTATTTGTCTCTGGGACAGTCCCTCAGACTGACCAACAAGCTGCCATCTTTAATAAAAAAATGTAAATTTCTTTTAAAAAACACATTTTGTTGCACACATTGAACTATAAATCAATAGTTGTTTGTTTGTTTGTTTGTTTGTTTGTTTGTTTGTTTTTTAGTAGCTGCAACATTTTCTAATCATTACTTCATTACTTCAACCCTGACCATTATGCAAAGGATGCTATCAGTGCATTGCACCATGCCGTCTCGCTTTCATTACAATACATTACATTTTTACTTCAAATCTGAACACTCGCACACAACCACGAGAAAGTGACATTTCCATCTTGCAAAACTTTTTTTTTTTTTTAAGTTATGAAAAAGTCTTGTTTTGGGCTACATCTGAACTATACTAACTAACTTTTTATTATTGTACTGTTTATGACAAAAACCTTTTATGCCATCTCTTTAAGATCTAATAATGGGAAAACAAACCGATGTTAAATACTGTTTTCTCCATCTTCTTTGCACATTGTGTCATTTGTGTTAACAAACACAAAGCCTTATTCTTATAATATGAATTATAAGAATTATACAGATTAGAACTGCCCCATTACCTGAAAACATTAGATTACATTTTAGAAAATCTCTCACAGTTATATGACAGCTGATGTTGTGCAGATATCAGATGTCAGATGTTAAATTTGTGAGTCCATAATGTTGCAGAAAAGGACTATGACTACTCTGCCAATGCACAAGCATAGTGCACAACACTTCTCAGTTTATCATATATGCACAAACTAATAGAAGAGATTTCATGAAAAAGCTGACCACAGAACAACTCATTTATGACAAGTGAAATGATCCAGCTGTATCATCAGTTCATGCACTGGAATGAATATTCTTATAATACTTGCTGGCCTAGGTCCACCACACATCCAGATGAGAAATTCCCAACAATTCACATCGGTTATTCTGGTCCTTTGCTTTTACATTACTGTGAAAATTTTAGGGCGGTGGATGAGTGTGTAGTGTGAATTCATGTGATACACTACCTCAGGGGACTCAAACATTAAAGCCTCCAAACATTGCTGCATGGAATATAGCACAAAATAATTGGAGAACTGAAATATGGAGAAAGATCAGTGTAAAACATTATAGGTATGACAATAAGTACTGTATGTTGCAAAATTTGGAAAATATGTTTTTGGTTATGACTTTTGCTTGAATGTAATTTTTAATATAGGCAAGTTTTCTGTGAGTCAACTCTTTTTAAGCACTTTTGGAAAGAGTCTCCAGCTTTGTAACAGCCAGACAAGCTGTAACTAACGTTTGTGACAAGACAGAATTTTAGGTTTGCATTAGAGGTTTTTTGTTTTTGTTTTTTTTATTTCATTGATTTATTTTTCGAATCAAGTATACTTAGATTTAACCTGCTAAGAGATCACAGAGCACCCTTTAAAGAAATTCCTGTTGTGTGTTTTGCTTAAAAACTGGTAATAACGCTGTATTTTATGTTTTGATAATTCGAGTTTTGGACAAATCTTATTTCACTTACAATGCCAAAGAACTTACACTGAATAAAAATGACTTGTAATTGTTCTTTTCTCTTTTATGCTCAACATGCCTCTTATATTTTAATCTGTGTAATTAAATTCACAGCACATAAGCCTTCCATAATAAGATTTCTTTAAGAACTTTAAGGAGGGGATAAAGTCCAGAAAGAGGATTGCATGTTTGGTTTAGTTTTTTTGTTGACTTGGTTCTACTGGAAAACAGTTTATACTGTTTTCTAAATTGGATTTACTGATATCCCGAATTAGATCAATGTCTCTATCTAGACTGAGACAGAGGTATATTTAAGAAGATCTGGATGTTGTATTTGCAATTTAAAGATTGTTTTCAACCCAGTGTTAAGAATATTTTCATAAATGTATATACATAATTTTATATATGGCAAAAAAATGTGCTTGTGTTACTTTAAATATATTTAAAAGTAATAAAGCTGCTGTTATTCATACTTTATTTGTCCATTTTATGGTTTGCAATATTTGGACCCCCTGCTGTCTGTGATGTAGATAGCAACTGCAATTAAGAGATTGAAAAGCTTCCCTGCTTACACAACAGTACTAAATTAATCTGAAGAAACTGTATAAATTATGTAATGCTCATACATTGGTGGCCAAAAATATTGTGACAAAATTGAAATTGTGTTAATTGTGTTATTTGTTAAAACTACATTATAATTACATTCTCTTTTCTTTTTCTTTAATAATGACAGTCAAGCTAACAAGAATAATTTGTTATTTTACATTTACATTACATTTAGGTATTTGGCAAACACTCTTATTCGAAATGACTTACAAAAAGTGTATGTAATGAAATTGCTATACAGTAATCAATGTTTAATATTAAGTCCTTTATTAAGTCCTTTATTAAGTCCCTGGGCATAAAGTCAAAAAGATACCTGTAGGACCTTTATTAGGTCCTTTATTAACTCTGTAGGGTTTCACTCACTCAATCAATGCCTGTTTGATTGCTGCCTGAAGATCATGGTTTCTGGACTGCTACTGCCCTTTTTATCATTGTCTCCTCTTTACAATTGTTTCCTATTGGGTTTAGGTTGTGACATGAACAAGGCCATGGCTCCAGAATCTGAATGTCATTTTCACTTTTTCCTTTTTGTTAATTAGCACAACTCTTCAGCCAAACAGACCAAAACTAATTAGTGAAATCAGCTCTATTGTTTACAGGGAGACCTATAATACTAAAATCTTCTGTAAAGATTTACTCTTGGGAGCTGCAAAAATATAAACAGAAGCTTGATAGAGACATTTTATTTTCTTTTTTTATATATATCATTAGGATAGATTAGAATAGATTAATTAAAGTCAGCTAAACTGTTTTGTTGTTTGTTTGTTTATTTATTTGTTTTGTTTTTAAAAGTCTGATACCTTTCCTTAAACATTGTTGAATACTTAAAGTGTTTTAGCTTTTACATTGCCAGTAACAGTTTTCTATAACATTTTCAAAGCCATCAGCTCTAAATGGCTTACTAAAACTTTTTGGTGTGTATATGTGTTTAGGTGGTGTGTCTCCAGAGGAGAGAGGCATGGTGTGGCGTTTCTTATTTGGAATGTACCCGTGCAGCTCTACAATACTGGAGCGCACCCTGTTGCTGGAACAGATGTCAATACGTTACCATGTTATGAAGAGGAAGTGGCAACGTCTGCTTCCTGGAGCTGTTAGTTTGCGACTTAATGGCACTGATGGTAAACCTCATTCAAAACATCATACCATTCATACCATTCGTTTCTGTAACGAAATAGGGACTAAGGGACTATCCGACCACTTTGATTCGTACACATTCACATTTCATCCAAACTTAAATAATTATTTTGATTGTGTAAAGCTGCTTTGTGACAATGACAATTGTTAAAAGCGCTATACAAATAAAATTTAATTGAATTAATGGATTATTAGATTCTGTGCTTCAAGTTATATTTTTATCCCTTAATTATACTAACTTATCCCTTTGCACTTTTATACAGATGTGACCATTTTTCCCTCTCCTTATTTCCTCAGCTGAGTTGGCAGCAGCCGTGCAGTATTTTGAGCAAAGACAGGAGAGAGAAAGAGAAACACTGCAGCATCAGTACAAGTCCAAGGAGGTCAAGGACAAGATTTCCTTCCTGGAGCTTCAGGCACAGGTAAACCTAACATCCCTGTAAACAAAACTACCAGCTATAGCTGGTAAAGCTTTGCGGCACCAGCTATAGCCCGGTTTACTGAACAATATTTTTGCCATTAGTTCTTTGGAAGTGAATAAGGCATGTGGCATGCATATGCTGCAGGAGACAATATAATACGCTGTCAATATAGCAATTAAAAGCTGAACTGAGATTCAGAGAATGGTATCATATTCGCCCAGTATTACACATAACAATAATTAGATGTGAGTGATATTATCATAAGAAAAATTCAATACGTACTTGTACCTCTTTTGTAAAAATGAAGTAAGACATTAGGTGCTGTGGGGTGTGCTGTTATAGCAACATTAATAAATAAATGTTATAGATGTGATGTGGGCTAAAGCAGGTGCTGACCCGAACAGCACACCCCAGAAATCTGTGCTAACTTTTTTTTCTTTTTTTTTTTCATTTAGAATTATGTTTAATATTATGGAACATCACGAAAAGAGTTTTGACCATATGAGCTATAAACGTGTATTCATAGTTCAAAAATCTGTTTATGTGTTGCACCTGTGATATGAGTATTAGCCAGCATTATTCTCAGAGCTACTGTTATAGAAACTGAATAATCATCCCTTAGAATCAGGAATTCAGTGGGCCTGTGAAATAAGATTTCTTGGGATGAACACATAGGCCATTTAAATGTGACAGCACTGTTTTGCTTTTATATTGTGTTACTGTAACTCATATACTATAACATATTACTTAATTTTTGTCTACCTAACAAAAAAGTCACTGATTTACTAGAAATATTGATTTGACATACCATTTAGTTTGCGTTAGATTGAACATGGATATGATTACTTTGTGTGTCTTTTATACCAGCTTGAATAAACCAGGCATTTAACAAATGTCAACTATTGGGAAAAAAAACTTTTTTTTTTAAAGAGGCCACCGTTGTTAGCTGATTTTTTACTTATTTATTATGAGAAAAGACTATCAATGGGAAAGTAAAAGAAAAAACACCTCTGTGGCTTAGTAACAGTTGTGAGAAAGCACCTTACCACACTTTCACAAACCACATTTTCTACCGTGTATGAAAGAAGAACTGATACAACTGTACGTCCAAAGGTAAAATTTTGGTTTACACCAACAATTCATACTGTATATACTTTCTAACCACTGCATTCATTGGTTAAAAACCAAGGCTGTGGATGTGTATTTGAATACCAAGTAAACTTTTGCTGCAACAGAACATAAATAATGAGATGATGCAACTATTTTGCCCTTTGTTTACCAAAAGTTAGTAAGAAAATATGAAAAAAGATAAGCTGTGTCTGGCAATATTTTATGCATAAAGTAGTCTGCAGGTTACAGTGGATTAAAAACTCTTGAGATTATTTTACTCATGCAGGCAGGAGTAGGAGGCCAGTCACAATGATCAAAAGATAAAGAGGAAATATTTTCAATATTGTTTCGTACGCCTACTTTAAAAATCTAAAAAGAAAAATCAGCTACAACCTATTTGATGAAGATTTTGGCATGTCACAAAGGCTCTATAATACATTTGCTAGGTTTGTACTCTAAACCGGTGTTAATATAAAATATAATAAAAAAATTTTGTCCAATTTATTGTGGGTAAAGTTTATTGGTGAAAAGAGCTTTAAAGGATTAGTTCAGTGTTTTTTCAAGTCTGCCTTATATCAAAATGTAAGTGCATGTAAGTACATTACAATAGGTCTTTCCTGCTCTGCACACCAACTGTGGAAATTCCACAATTCTGATTACATGCAGTAATGCATCCCAAAGTTCAGCTGAGACTCATAGGAAGATTCTGCCTGAGCTAAATCAAATTAAGCTATAATAAACTCTTTTCTTTCCTTGAAACTAGTTGCACTCAGCCCTGTGGCTAGTTCTGTAGAGAAAAAGGAGTTTTACTTGTATTAAATACATCATAACTTTGAAGCATACTTACTTGATTTAGATCAGTGGGACTGCAGAAGGTTCATCAGAGTCTCAGCTGAACTTTGGAATGCATTTGTGCATGGAATGGGGTTGTGGAATTACTTATTCTGATTACTTACATTGTACTCATGCTCAAACAAACTTGTGACAAAGTTCAGAGCAGAAAATCAGATAATGACCAAGATCTTTTGTCATGTACTTATATGCACATCAATTCTGATTTAAACAGACTTGAAAAAATAAACTATCTGACCTGGACTTCAAGCAATTTGGATTCTGTGCATCATCACTTTTTCTCCAGACTCTGGGAGCTTGATTTCTAAATAAAATGCACTGAGTTGCTCTTCCTTCCTTTTTACTGTAGTGTGTATTTTTCTTATCTTCCATTTTAGTGCCACACGTAGGAGTTTAAAATATGAAACCATTTTTTTATTTACTTTTAAATAATTTTACATTTTTATACTTTTAATTTTATGTACTTTTTCGGCATCTTTGGAGGTCCTGTTTGAAAGGGTGACTTTTGACCTGGAAGAACTTCAGGAGGCTATACGGATCATTGACAAAGATGTCCCAAGAACTGATAGAGGCCTGGCCTACTACACGTATGTCCTGTCAATTTCTTTCTTTCTAGGAAATTCCTGTAACCCAACTGTGTGGCAGTAAATTATTTACAATGTCTGAGTCTGCTGGTGGTTCTCTCGCTGAAGTCACAATGTCTCTCATATTATCTGATAAGATCAAGGAAGGACTTTATGCTTACTCTGTATCTTAGTAGATGTTTTAACTGCAAACAGCTGTTATTGACATACTACCGGCATGTCCTTCCTGCCACACCACTATATCAAACAAGCTTGGAATTAAAATTAAAAAATATACACACACATTAAGGCCCAATATACTGCAATGAAAGAGCTTTTAAATAATTGTTTCAATAATGCTTGTTATATAAAGAAATAAAGATATAAAGGAATTAATATGCTGCACTTTGTATGAATTCACTTTGTATGCTGCAGTACTTATTAAGGAAACATATTTGCATTGATATTTGCAAATACAGTTACAGTAACTGTTAACTGTTTGAAACATTATAGTGTCTTTTAACAGTTTGACATACAAAACGACGACACAAGCAATGCCTAGAGGCATGCCTCCAGTGCATACAAACACAAACCAACATGCAAGTTAATCCATTACACGTAACAACATCTAAGGTAAATGCACACTGTGGAAGAAACAGCACAATTTCTAGGCATATACAGTACATTATATCTTTGAGTTGCTACTCATCTTTCAGCATAAATAACCATTTAGACGAAATTGAAGTTTTTCTTTATGTACCACAAGGTACATAAAGTTACAAGGTATAATACACTCTTAGTACAGTGAACAGAAGGCAGCAACAGCACACAGTTAGAGAAACCATTCAGGAAAACCTTTAACCATCTATTTCCTCCACATGACAGGATATTTAAGGCCAGTTCATCGTCACCCAATCATAAGGCATCTTTGCAGAAGGGTTACTGGTAGTGTCTATCAGGGCTTTGCTTGAGGCAAACTTAAGAAAAAGAGCAGTAAAAGTAGAAAGTGAAAATAAACATAAAGAAGAAAAGATAACAGAGAATTAAGACTTGAAAGAAAGAAAGAAATATGATCATTCAGATTATATATACTTTCTACTGTATAAAATCCATCAAAATAAATTAGAATATTGTGAAAAGTGCAACTCTCATATATTGTAGATTCATTACACTCACTCACTCTCTCTCACACATCATCTGTACCGCTTAATCCTGTATTCAGGGTCACGTGGGGCCTGGAGCCTATCCAAGGAGACTTAGGGCACATGGCAGGGTACACCCTGTACAGGGTGCCAATCCATTGCAGTGCACAGACACACATACATACACTGACTCATTCACAAACTACGAGCAATTTGGGAACGCCAATTAGCCTAACCTACATGTCTTTGGACTGTGGGAGGAAACCGGAGTACCCGGAGGAAACCCACCAAGCATGGGGAGAACATGCAAACTCCATGCACACAGAGACGGGAATCGACCCTGGACCCTGGCCGTGCAAGGCGACAGTGGTAACCACTACACCACCGTGCCGCCCTAGATTCATGTTTTGTTTCAATTTTAATGATTATGTTTTAGAGCTCATTACAGCAATGGCTTAAAGTTCAGTAAAAAGAAAAAATCTAAATCTCACTATGTCAAAATATTAAAATATTTCCTAAGGTCAATCAAAAAAAGACAATACAAAAATGTACAACTTCAGAAAAATATGTTCATTTATGTACTCAGAACTTGGTCCGAGCTCCTTTAGCAAAACTTATTGTATCAGTGTGGGATGAACAGAGGCAATGTGGCACTGTTGAGGCATCAGCATGACGTCCTCTAAAATCTCCTGGTAGATTCTCCAGGATTAACTTTGGACTTTGATAAAACACAACTGACCAACACCAGAATATGAAATGGCATCCCGAATCATAACCAACTTTGGAAACGTCCCACTGGACTTCAAGCAACTTGGATTCTGTGCATCGCCACTTTTTCTCCAGACTCTGGGATCTTGATTTCCAAAGGAAATGCAAAAATAACTATGCTAAAAAAAAGGACTTTGGACCACTAAGCAACAATCTAGTTCTTTTTCTCCTTAGACCAGGTTAGACACTTCTGATGTTGTCTCTGGTTTAGGAGTGGCTTGATACTAGGAATGCAACAGTTGTCACCGATTTCCTAAAGACATCTGTGTGGTGGCTCTTGATGCACTGACTCCAGCCTCACTCCACTCCTCATGAAAATCTTCTTAATGCTGCAGTTATCCCAGTTGACTTGTGCACTTTTTTTTTTCTACAACACTTTTTGCTTCACACTCTGCAACAGCCAGTCCTTTCAGCAATGAGCTCTGTGTCTTAGTGCTCATTTTCACTTTACACGTAGTGAGCCTAGAATATATAGGGGTTTAATTTTTTTAATTAAATTGAAAAAAAAAATTCCACAATCTCACAATAATCACAGTAGATCATATGCTTCAAAGCCATGAGATGCCTGCGTAGTCAAGTGCACTGATCACAACCCTCCCTCTCAGTTCACTTCCATAAATCTTGCCAGTGTCACACGGGAACGTGGGGGTGAAGGATCCAAGTGCAGGATGAGCGCTACTGTGACTCTGAATGACCTCTGAAGTGGGGAGCCGGCGTGTGTGGAGATCACTTGTGGTCAGGAAGAGTCAGGAGAGAGTCGCGAATACAAGTTCGTTGTCAAAAGACAATCCCGATACTATATGTCCAATGGGAGACCGTGGAGCCAGAAGACGTGGGAGATGAGGAGTTCAGCCGTTTCCTTGGTGGATGGAAGCTTGGGTAGCGCGATGAAATGATGAAACCGGTCGACCACTGGAGATCACTGTTGGTTGTGAAATGGGCAGGGGGCAAAACCAGTGAGTCGAGAGAGTCCATAATCCAAGTTCGTAGTCGAGAAACAATTCTAGAGGTCGGCAACAGTAAACTCAGTTGAGTGAAGTCCAGTCAATGTGAGCGTTATGCAGTCTTAACCATGGGAAACCGAGAACCATTGGTGATGAGGAAAGTAATGGTTTCAGCGTGGTCAACGGAAAACTGCTGTGTGTACAACTGCAGGTTCGTACAACATGTCCAATCTGACCACAGTAGAAGCATGCATCGTTGTCCTTTCTTCTTCGGGTGAGATGTGCACACGGTCGACCTGCATGGGTTCTTGGTTAAAGCTTCGGTAGGGCCAGGTTAAAGACTGGTGTATACAGGTCGAAGGCCTGATGATGCTCTTTTTGTCGGGTTCATTGTCGGGTGTCGATGCATGTAGCTAGATCAATGTTGGGTGGGAGTTCTCGGGCTGCTAATTCGTCCTTGACTGGATCGGAGAGTCCATGGAGAAATATGTTGATCCTTCCATCCACAAGAGGGAACCAGAGACTGGAAATCAATAGCATAGTCAGAGACAGATCGGGATCACTAGTTCAAGTATTTGAGTCACCTGATGCCCAGTGAATCAACAATAAAAAGCACTCCTCATTTAGTTCGTAATGGTCTTGTATGTGTAGCTACAGGGAACATGGGCGTTCCATAGGCTCATAGGATATAGGCGACCTTGGAGCGTTCAGTAGGGAAGGATGAAGCCTGCAGCTCAAGTACAAGGGAACACTGAGACAAAAATGAGCGGCAGGTGGACAGGTTTCCGTTGTAAGTGGGCGGCGCAGGCCGTCATGGTTCATGACTGATGGAGCGCATGGAGCTCCAACCCCCTGGAGAATGAGAGCTGGAGGCAGTTGTGACTGGGTTATCTGTATGGTGAGAGCAGTTAATGCTTCCGTAATGATATGGAGGGTATTAGTTATATGCTGGATATCCTGCTGGTGAATACCAAAGAGCACCCCTTTTTCTCTAGGGGTTGTGCAGCCTTATCAATTAATGGGCAGATTATACTGTCACGCAAAAACGTGGGGGTGAAAGATCCACGTGCATAGCGAGCGCTACTGTGACTCTGAATGAGCTCTGCGGCGAGAATGTGGAAGTGGGGAGCCGGTGTGTGTGGAAAGTAAGCACAGCGTTTCCAGTCAGTGATCTCTGTGGCGGCAATGTGGAAGTGTGGAGCCAACCATGTGTGGAGATCACTTGTGGTCATGAACTGGGCAAGGTTTAAAACCGGTGAATCAAGAGAGTCCGTAAGTTCGTGGTTGAGAGACAATTCCGGAGGTCAGCAACAGTAAACCCGAGAAGGCCATAAATCCGAGATGTGAGACAAAGGTGAGGTCGGTGAACAGAGCGTGGTTGACATTCTGAAAGTCAAAACAGAAAAAAATGCTAGAATACTGGGCATGAGTAGCGCACAATAATGTGGTGTTGTCAGAGCTTGGTTAAATTAGGTAGCTGTGATGATTAGAGATTGAAAACAGGAGTGATGGGAGGGGTGAATGAGGTGCTAAAAAGCAAGGGGGTTGGGTGGATATGGAGCAGCAGTGCACAGGTGATCATGGTATTTACTCTGTGATGGCGTACAGGCTCAACCTTCCCATTACGAAATAAACTATATCAGTAGCAAAACACTAAATTCCACGCTCATATCTTCTCTTTGAAGATATGGAAGATTTGCATTTTTAAATAATATCTGTATGCTGTAGCATCACGATTTCCCTTAACTGTAACTATGAGGCCCAAATCTGCCAAAAGCAAGCTCCATGAAGACATGGTTTGCCATAGTTGGAGTGGAAGTGAACTTAAATGTCCTACACACCGCCCCGACCCCACTGAAGACATTTGGGATGAACTGATCTGGGAAGAAATCAGGGAATGAACACTAATGCAAATGTGGCTGAATGGTTACACTAGAAGGGTATTATTATACCAGCAATGGGGGGGAGGCTAAATCTGGCAAGAGATGTTTAAAAAGCATATATGAGTATCCACAAACTTTTGATCAAATAGTATGTCATAATGGCTATGTAAGAACTGTTTATCTGTGACAAAGAGTAGGAAAGAGTAAAGTCTGTGTAAAGAGTAGGAATTTTGATATGTACTGTATGTTTTGTTTTGTTTTTTCAATAGGAATGAGGGCCTGGGTAATCTACTGGTGCTGAGAGATATCCTGATTACCTTTGCTGCTTTCCACCCAGGCAAGAAAGACTAAAATGCCAGTTCAATTTTGTCTTGTCTGTCCAAATTTTAGACAGTTTGCTTATTATTATTAGCCCATTTTGCCATTTTTTATTTTTACTGTAACATGTGTAAATGTTTCTCTCTCAGAGGTCAGTTACGCCCAGGGTATGAATGATCTATGCAGTCGCTTCCTGGAAGTTCTGGATTCAGAGGTGGACACATACTGGAGCTTTTGCTGTTACATGGAGAAATTTTCGAGAGACTTCTGTGCTGATGGCCTGCACCGCAAAATTGGTGGGGTTTTTTATCAGAACAAGTGTAGCCCTATCCCCATTTTATAGAGTAAATATAAAACTTTGTACAAATGTAAACTATTTGAAATGGTCCTTATTATTTAAAATTATCAGTCATAACATTTAAACCCCATAATACTAACGCATTAACACTGATTCAGTTATATACCAGTAAAATTACTGTATATACTAGTAATCAAGATCATGGGCACTCTTTCATGTCTGTGGTGATCAAAAGGATAGATCAAAAAGAAAAATGCCTATAAGTATCTATTTATTTTTATAGTTTAAACCCTAAATATGCCCCCAAAACATTTCCTTTCATTTCATTTCAAACTCAGCTGAATTCATTACCCTTAAAAAAGAAAATGAATGTAAATTTGGTGCAGTTTTCTGTGAATAGACATTTATTTAACATTTTTGGAAGGAGTCAGACACTGAAAGTGTTTCGTATGAGGGATTTTGTAGTTTGTGGTTGGAGAATTTTGATAGTGTAAGACAAATCAAGATAATTTGTATTAGAATATAGTGATAAAGTGATGGAAAATACAGAAAAATAATAACCTTTATTTTAACAGAACTGGAGGGGGCTCTGCTGAAAGAGTTGGACCCTCATCTTCATGCTCATATTACAACAGACAATATGGATAAACTGACATTCTGTCACAGGTAGATATCAGCTTCATCGCTCTAATTTTTACTCTTTCTTCACAAATATGTGTAGTGAGACTTATATCAATCGGTCTCTGTTTATGTCCCTTTCTTTTAAACCTATTTGTCTCTGTGGCCGTGTTCCTGTGCAGGTGGCTGCTGTTGGGATTCCAGCGTGAGTTTGAGCACAGTGATGCTCTCCGGCTGTTTGAGATTCTTAGCTGTGATCATCTGGAGCTCATTTCCCAGCAGGTGGACAGGGCACGATATCAAGAGAGACTGGCCTACAAGCACACCTTTCGTAAGATTTCTCAAACCCTCAGTAATAAATGTAACAGGAAGCTTTATTCAATTATGTATTATTGGTAGATTTGGATTTGAGCTCTAAATTGATTTGTCAGGTACAATATGTCATATATATATGCACACAATGTTGGTATAAGGATGTAACTCATCTGTTCCTATACACTTTTCAGCTCCTTTACCCCATCCATCAGACAGAAAACTTCAAAGATTTATCACAGAATGAACATTATTTAGTGGGTTATTCTCAGTACACCAGAGACATACTGTAGCAAGAAACTGGAATGGGATTATATGTGTGATTTGGTGCGTAATGCTGTACAATCCTTGCAGAGGATGAGCCAGAGACAGAACCTCAAGGCATTAACAGAGAGTTCACCTTTGAACTCTTCATCTGTGCTACCATTCTTCTGGAGAACAGAGATTCACTGCTCAACTGCAGAAATGAGGTCCAGCTCCTGCAGTTCATAAACAGGTTGCTCTTTTTCCCTCTTATGTCAGTTCACAGAGCACACACACACACACACACACACACACACAGACATAACAACGCCAATTAGCCTAATCTGCATGACTTTGGACTGTGGTTGAAAACCATAGTACCTGGAGGAAACCCAGCAAGCACAGAAAAAAAACATGTAAACTCTGAGTTTCTGTTAGTATCGCAATTTTATAAATATCCAAATTCAATATATTTGTTTAGATATGTTGCCATTTTTAACAATTAAAAAAAAAAATTGCTCCTACCACACAGGATGCTGTGCTACATGCCAACGTGCGAACAGTTTAGCGCAAAACATGTGCAGGATTATACAGGAACAGCAATATTTCATTAACTCAAATGCAAACATATATAAATTTTAATGAATTTAAGTCAGTGTGGTGATACACAGTAACTAATTACATTACAAAATTACTTTAAATTAGTAAATAAAGTAAATTAGTAAATTTACTATCTATTCTGTATAGCATCTTATTTGATTTGCCAGACTTTTACCATGTGAGACTTACTGTTTCCTGTCTGTGTCCAGCTTGCAGGGGACGCTGGATTTAAATAGCTGCTTGAAGATAGCTGAGGAGCATTTCTATAACTACTGTAAGCGTTCAGCCAGGGATTGCCTTAGTGAGCGCTACCGGAGACACAAGAGCAAAGGAGAGCCCTTCCTCTACCAGCTGCGCAACTTGTTCTCTGGAAACTAGGGATTTCTGGGTAATTCTGGAAAAGTCCTGTTAAAAAGACTGATACCTGAAAGTTGGTTTGTTTCGTCATGTTTGGATTTCTGGTGCTTAAATAAGTATTTGTTTTATGGAGAGAGTATGTGTCTCCCAATCTCAGTTCTGATGAGTCTACACAGTAAAATTACCAGCATTAAATTAATAGTTAACTTATAGTTCATTCAATACATGAATCACAGTGTTAGAGGTCTAACACGCTTGACACATTTGGGCTCAAAACACAAAAATGCTGAAACGTAGGAATATGTTTTTCTAGAATATCCTAGAACGTAGGTTGGGAACTATTCATCTCTTATCTGCAGGGAATTGAGGTATTTACATTGTTTTTTGTTTTTTACTATTTATTATAGTTTTGACTAAAATGCTACAATGATAAATGCTAAATACTATAATGTTTAATATATTTTTAATCATGTGAAATGTATAATTATAATGGCCGATTTTATTCGAGAAAGGTTATAATTAAAAAGCCTTTTAAATGATTATGTCCAGCTTATGTTAAGTTGAGGTTGACAAGACACATATATACACTATATTTCCCAACTTGAGTAACACCCAGTCCTTAATCCATATGGTTTAATATGATGTTGGGCTACCCTTTGCAGCTATAACAGCTTCAACTCTTCTGGGAAGCTTTTCCACAAGGTTTAAGAGTGTGTTTATCGGAAATGTGTTTATTATTTTTGACTATTCTTTCAGAAGCACATTTGTCAGAGACTGATGTTGGACGAGAAGCCCTGATAGTCTCCACTCTAATTTAAAGGTGTTATCTATCAGGTTAAGTTCAGGTTAACTGTCCAAGCCAGTTCTTCCACATCCAACTCACTCATCTATGTCTTCATGGACTTTGCTTTTTGCTGGAACTGGTATAGGGTTATGGGGCCACGTCATTGGGCTTGGCCCATTATTTCCAGTGAAAGGAACTCTTAATGCTTTAGCATACCAAAACATTTTGGACAATTTCATGCTCCTAACTTTATGGGAACAGTTTGTGGATTGCCCCTTCCTGTTCCAACATGACTGCAGACTAATGGTCTCCATTGGCCTCCACGGTGCCTAGTTCGACTACTACAGATGTTGTTAGATGAATATGTGTATAGTATACTGTAGCTGCGCTCAAAATTATTCCACCCCCAGTGAACATTGTATATTTTTTGGCCATAACAGCTACAAGTACATTTGATCAAAAAACAAAATTTCAATGGGAATTGGATAATTTTAAATATAACTACATATACTTGTGTGTGTGTGTGTGTGTGTGTGTGTGTGTGTGTGTGTGTGTGTGTGTGGTATAAAAAATAAAAGGACTACAAATCTGCTGCTGCTGCTTGATGTCTGAATCATATTAGATCAGTATGCAATAATAGAGTCACACATATGTATCTAGTGGTGATGTTTTCAATAAAAACACATGTGTAAGCTGACCAGTACACTGCTCCTTCTAGAAAAGCCTCTGTGACGAATCACTGTCAATAGTTAGCAATGCTCAAGTGTCAGTGGGACAAAAATGGATGTCTCACTAGGACGTTCTCTTTTTTTGGGAAGATGTGTCTCTCAGACATAATTTGCTACTCAGCATGACGTCAAGGAAATTGGAAAATGCTCGTAAATGGTTTGGAAGTTCGGGAAAGATTTTTTTAAATGTTTTTCAAGTTTAAACACACAAACAAAGGGTCCTTGTGTGACTGTGCTGAGGTGAATTGAGGGAATGGGAGTGTCATTTGTGTTTTATTTTAAGACTACTGTGACATTTAAGTGACCTTGTGAGCAACTGAATTACGGAATAGAGAAAATATAGTAAAAACTGTTGTGCTTTTTCTGTATAGAAATTACTAAACTAAAGTGCAATATGCAGTTATGTTTTTTATGAAGCTAAAATAATTATCAGTTTTTGAGTTTTGGTGGTTCTGAGCTTATCACCTTGGAGCAAACCCTTATCTATCCTTCAACAGCCGAGCCAGTCAACTAAGCTAAATGATAGCTTAAGAAGACTTAGAAAATATCACACTTTATTATGAATATAGACTATTATATTACATTATATTATGTACTATTTTATAATTATTAAAAATATTAAATGAGAAACAGTCAAAAATCATTCAAGGAAATCCCTCAGAGCATTATTTTTGCATTAGCAGTGCTAGCAGTGTCAGTGCAGTGCAAGTGTGCTGCAGGCAGTTGGCCCAAGGAGCACACATGAGCAGTGTAGTCTGGAACTTTCTCTGTGTGGTGGGATCAGGTGACCGAGTGCTGGAATCTCTCTGGCCGCTGAGGCTATATACACAGAAGTGTCTAGAGCCTCGGTCTCTGATTCCAGCAGGACGGGAGTGTGAACACACCAGCAGTGTTCAGGCCAGGCTAAAGCCAACCTACATACTCCATACAGTTATCTCTATCTCTGACTTTCCAGAAAAGGTAAACATATGCCTGAGACATGTTGCAAATGGCCTGCAAAAGTGGTTTTGCTTCATGCTTTAGTCTGTTATGTCATTTTATTTTTGGCTTTATATCGCTGTTGGTTTTTGGCTGTTGGCTTCTGCTGCAGAATGTCTTCCACTTATTACATTCTGTATTTGCATTGAGTGCTTGATTAGAAAATTAAGAGAAGAAAATTAAGACTTATTTGAGAAATACCCAATAATTCATGTAGTGTAATATTTATCCATGGAAAAACATAACACGGATTATATGTCAAACTCATATCTATCAAAAATTTTTTTGAATAAAATAAGTATAAATAATAGGCATCAAATATTAGCATCAAGGCATTTCCTAAAATATGATTTAGTCCTAGTGTATACTACTCTTTGTCTGTCTCTCTCTCTCTCTCTCTCTCTCTCTCTCTCTCTCTCTCTCTCCCTCTTTCTCTCTCTATTCATCTATCTTGTTGAATTATAACCAGGCTATGGTGGAATTAACCATATGAACAATGATCATAAGAATACTAAATTTTAACAATCAATAACAATCAATAAAAAGGAAAAGAACATTTTTAAAAATCCTGTGTTGGATTTTGTAAAATGCACTTATTATGTCCGCTATTCATTAAGTTTAAATTTAATGTGTTTTCCTAAAATTCACAAAATTTAGAATGTATTATCTGGAGTTTTATGCCATTATTTGGCAGAAAACAGTTCAATCTAAGCCAATCTGGCAACCACTTTCCTCTCACCTCATTTGCTGCAATCAGCCTATCTCAGATTTGTTTTTTCATTTTATTTATTATTAAAAATTTTTTGTCTTTTTGTTTTTTTTTGTCTTTTTGGTTTATGGTGGCATTGCAGTTTTAATTAAGCAATCATTGCAGACTAATAGAACGAGGGAGAGAGAGAGAGAGAGAGAGGGAGCAATGTGTTCCCGTAGTTTTCCATCTTGCTTGCATATCTTCTTAGACCTTTCTGGGAAAACAACCTGCTGCTAAATTTTATCAGATAAATTTTTCCCCGTTAAAACATACAAAGACAGTTATAGGTCTAGCTTATGTTTACAGTACATTCGAAGGTCATCATCTGTTTTTTTTTTCTGTCTGAATCGGTCATAAATAATAGAGGTAATAAATTGTTTTGCATATTTTTGGCCTTTGTGCCCAAATTATGAATGGTAGTTTGTTGAAAAAAAACCGCATAATGTTTTACTACGTTCATTGGAAATTAGACATGCTCTCATCGGACATGATTGACACACACATTAATATGGGTCTTCCTATTACAGAGTTACACAGTCTAGCAGGTGCTTACCAGCACATTCTATATCTGTGGGCAGCGTGCCCATGTTGTGTCCTATTTATGACAACAGCTGGACCTGAGTACTCTTTCTGTCTATCTCTCTATTTCAGAAATAATGTCTAAAGGTCCAGCAGTAGGCATTGACCTGGGCACCACCTACTCATGCGTTGGCATTTTTCAGCATGGCAAGGTGGAGATTATTGCCAATGACCAAGGAAACAGAACTACGCCCAGTTATGTTGCCTTTACAGACACTGAGAGACTGATTGGAGATGCTGCTAAGAACCAGGTGGCCATGAACCCTAACAACACTGTGTTTGGTAAGGCAGAGTAATGTAAAGTGTAGCTTGTATTAAAAACCTTTGCTTGATGTGGAGATCTCAGGCAACCAGGAAGAAATCATGTTCTGTACTTTTTGGGAGGCAGTTTGTACAGTTCGTTACACTAGATGACATAAAAACTACATGGGAATGGGTGAACTGCAAGGGTGTTCAAAAGAGGTTTTAGGTTTAGAAAAGTACAATCCCATGGCATTGTCATATAAGAATTATGCATGACATTCAGAATTTATCATGAAACAATGTTTGGTTTTGCTTTTGTTCATATTCACACCAAAACAAAAACTGCTATTTATCATTAGCAGTTTATGTACTATTAAAGCTAACTAAAAAACCTACTGTGCAAATAGAATGGAAATCTAATGTGAAAACATTCGAAAGGGCTTATGCCCAGCCAAACAGGCATGATGCCTTTACAATCTATACAATCTTACATTTATAAATTATTTTATAGATTATATTGTACCCTGTTGTAAGTTATCACCATTTTTCTACCCAGATGCCAAGCGTTTGATTGGTCGACGATTTGACGACACTGTGGTACAGTTAGATATGAAGCACTGGCCTTTCAAGGTGGTGAACGATGGAGGCAAACCAAAGGTAGAGGTGGAATACAAGGGAGAGATGAAGACGTTTTATCCTGAAGAGGTGTCCTCTATGGTCCTCACCAAGATGAAGGAGATTTCAGAGGCTTATTTGGGCAAAGTAAGATAAATCAGAAAAGCTAATGATAATTTCTTATAATAACTACAAAGAATTGTTTCACTTAAAACAATGATTTTTAAAAAATAGTGTAATATAATAATATAAGTATGTGGCTCAGTTAACACAAAAGACTTACAGTACCAGCACTATGCATATCAACAAAACCCCAGTTGCCATTATGGAGAGGTACTACATTGAATCAGAAATCTGAATGAAGTGACATTTGTGTGAAGCAGCACAGAATAACTTTTAAGGAACATTCTCAGTATCTATGATCATCAGAAATAATTTTTTGCAGAAATCCATGTTGGATTAAGTGGATTTACCTTATTCTTTACTTCTCGGTTGTTTGCCTCTTTAGACTGTAACGAACGCTGTTATCACAGTACCTGCCTACTTCAATGACTCCCAAAGGCAAGCCACAAAAGATGCTGGCACCATTGCTGGCCTGAATGTCCTTCGCATCATCAATGAGCCAACAGCAGCAGCCATTGCCTATGGGCTGGACAAGAAGGTAAAGGCTGATGTTTGAACCAGTATCCATGTAAAACAACCTTGAAAAATAACATTTTGATTTATATTGCTATGTATATATGTTATGCTAGATTGCTATATTGCTATTATTTAGACTCAACATTGACTGCTACATGCGAAAACTTAAATTGTGGTCCTTTGCCGTAGGTTGGTAGTGAACGTAATGTCCTTATTTTTGACCTGGGTGGTGGCACATTCGATGTGTCCATTCTGACTATTGAAGATGGCATTTTTGAGGTCAAGTCGACAGCTGGTGACACTCATCTCGGGGGTGAAGACTTTGACAACCGTATGGTCAACCACTTCATCAATGAATTTAAACGTAAATTCAAGAAAGACATCACAGGCAATAAACGTGCCGTGCGTCGTTTGAGGACAGCTTGTGAACGTGCCAAGCGCACGCTGTCCTCCAGCACACAGGCCAGCATCGAGATTGACTCACTTTACGAGGGTTCTGACTTCTACACCTCCATTACACGAGCACGCTTTGAGGAGCTCAATGCTGACCTGTTCCGTGGTACTCTAGAGCCTGTTGAGAAGGCCTTACGTGATGCCAAGATGGACAAGAGCCAGGTTCATGACATTGTCCTTGTTGGAGGTTCCACTCGCATTCCCAAGATCCAGAAACTACTGCAAGACTTTTTCAATGGTCGTGATCTCAATAAGAGCATTAACCCTGACGAAGCAGTGGCCTATGGAGCAGGTATGTGAAACTTCATCCTCAAAGTGGTCTAAGCAGTACTTGTTCATTGATCAATTTCAAATCTCTCATCACATGATGCACTGTGACTTTTAAACCTTTCCATATAGCTGTCCAGGCTGCAATTTTGTCAGGCGATAAATCAGAAAATGTTCAAGACCTTCTTCTGCTGGACGTCACTCCTTTGTCTCTGGGAATTGAGACAGCTGGAGGTGTTATGACTGTGCTCATTAAGAGGAATACCACCATTCCTACCAAACAAACTCAAACCTTCACAACCTACTCAGACAACCAGCCTGGTGTGCTGATTCAGGTAACCTAAGTTGATAGATACCCAGTCATAAGTCAATGACTGTAGCAGTGTATTTTGCTATGATAAAGTGTTTTTTTGTTTGTCAGGTATATGAAGGAGAACGAGCCATGACCAAGGACAACAATATTTTAGGCAAGTTTGAGCTGACAGGCATTCCCCCTGCCCCCCGAGGTGTGCCACAGATCGAAGTGACCTTTGATATTGATGCCAATGGCATTCTCAACGTGTCTGCAGTAGACAAGAGCACTGGCAAGGAGAACAAGATAACTATCACTAATGACAAAGGTATCAGCACAATTGAGATTTAGAAACACACCTAGATCTTTCTAGTTTTTCCCCCGCTTTCGTAACCTCCGGCTCTTTCAGGGCGCCTGTCCAAGGAGGACATTGAACGAATGGTGCAGGAGGCTGAAAAATACCGTTCAGAGGATGATGCTCAAAGGGATAAGGTCACAGCCAAGAATGCTCTTGAGTCCTTGGCTTTTAATATGAAGAGCACAGTGGAGGATGAGAAACTCAAGGACAAGATCAGTGCTGAGGACAAGAAGACAATTGTGGACAAGTGCAATGAGGTTATTGCCTGGCTGGATAGGAACCAGGTAAACAAATGAAAGTACAACAGATTTTGAGTTTTCCATCAAGTATCTGAGTATATGTAAATTACAAGGGCTTTGTGGTTTGTTGTAAACTTTTATAAAAAACAAACCAGAATATTAAGTGTTCAAAAGTTCCACAGTTGCATTTATATATCAACAAATGGATGAAATTGATTTAATTCTAATTTTTCATTTGTTTGCTTTTTTGTCTGCTGGGCCAAAGACTGCAGAAAAGGATGAGTACGAGCATCAGCAGAAAGAGCTGGAGAAAGTGTGTAACCCCATAATCAGCAAGCTCTACCAAGGTGCTGGGGGCATGCCAGGAGGAATGCCTGGTGGCGCAGGTGGGTTCCCTGGTGGTGCAGGTGCTAGTGCTTCCTCTGGCCCCACCATCGAGGAGGTTGACTAAACCTAACACCACACCAGGAGACGAGAGAGAGAAATCCCAGCATCAGCTACATGCAGACAGCACATTTCACACTGCACTCTCATTAGAACTTGTTAATGCCAGCCAGTGCCAACTGAGACCAACATACATCTTGTGACCAAATCTGGTATTTCTGTAACATGTGTGTTTTTTTTTTCCAGTGCATCTTGTAGTGATTGGTCACACTGTGTTCTTTAGGTTAAGCTGAGATTATTTGTGCCATTACATCCACTTTTGTAGCTGTACCTCCCTGCAGATGTCCTCCTCAGTTCTCTACAGTTCTGTGGGGGCTCATTAATAAAATAAAATGGATTCTCTTCATCTTTGGTTTGTGTGTTTGTCTGCAGGGAACAGTTGAGTTATGTTGTAATGCTATTGGAGCCTTAAAACATATAAAACATACAAAATCACAAAGTGGTTAACTTGCAAAAGACAAAAAGTATGAAATGTTTATTGATCAAAGTGCTGTACACTAAATAAAATTATAATAAGAGATGCTATGACATCAATCATAATAGGGCGACGGCTGAAGTATTGTTAAACAGGATATGTGATTTCTACTGAACAGTTTGCAGAAACGTTTAGAGTTTTTTCCACTACGTTCGTGTATACTGTGAGTAATTTAATGATTATTTAATTCATTTGTTTTTGTTCTGTAATTGTACTGGACTGGATGCCATGCCAGCAAGATTCCAGTTGAGGATGATTCAGAGTCCTTTGTCCAGCTCTATGAATGTGCTGTGTTAGCATGTGCAGCAATTGGCAGGGAGATAGTTGTTTGTTTGACTGCTAACATTGAAAATAGACGAAGCCCAACTAGCCATGCAGCAGCTTTCTTTGCTAAATCAACAGGGTTTTAAAAAGGTGATTAATCGTTAGGTTGGCCAACCACTGGAACAACAGTGCCAGAGGTTCAGGACCCTAACCATCAGTGAGGAGTGGCTGACCCAGCGAATTCAGGATACCAAACACAAATAGCTGCTGAACATAGAACATCAAGTTTGTGTGTGAATCTACAGTATTCATGTCATCAAGAGTCATAGCTGTTTAATTAGACTTCACCAGTTTGGTGACAGGAGGTAGATATGTTGTTTATAAATGTGAGCGTGTGTTTGATCATTATTGAAGCTCACGCACAACTAAGCAATTTGACACCAAAGTTTTTTTTTTTTTTAATGCAAAAAAAAAAAGAGAAAAAAGTCATATGACTGTTTTGCAAGAGTATCTTTTGCATATTTTTGCATTTTTGTTAGGGAGAGCACAAGGAATCAACACACAGTTTATGAGATATAGTTAAGAAAAAATAATAAATTCAAACACTTTTCTATAGAAACACAATTAGATCAACTGTGCTTATCTTGGGGAAATGAACAAAAAATAAGGAATGAATAGAGAATGTGTCCATTTCTCAAATTCATCTCTCAAATGAAAAAGCCTGTCAAAACCAGCACGCTCCCTCTGATCAACATGCATCCTTAACAAGTAATTAACCCTCACGGCAATGATATCATAATTGTCACATTGACACTGTGGCCATCACACTTTTAGGCTAACCTAATGTTGTTGTAGCTAAGGCTACTGCAATCAATTCCCACATCAAGTCACTTTCCTTGCCAAGCAGCATTATGAGCATAGTAGTTTCGCATTTTACAAACCACCAACTGCCATCATTGCCACTCATTTATATACTACTGTATGTTCTTACAAGGACAAACATTATTAGCTGAACTATTTCAGTCCATCATATCAACATGAACTGGGCAGTTTTAGCTCAGAGGGCAAAAGCACTGAGATAGTGATCAGAAAATCAGCGGTTTGATCCCTAGCTCCACAAGGGTGCCATTGTTGGACACTTAAGCAAGGCCTGCTCTTAACCCATCTGCTCTAGAAGCACCGTATCATGGCGAACCCTGCGCTCTGACCCCAGTTACACTGGGATATGCGAAGAAGGAATTTCTCTGTGCTGTAATGCATATGTGACAAAAAAGGCTGAACTTATCTGAGAAGTCTAAAAGTGTAGCATTTTTTCAGCACTTCATGTTTTCTTCTACATCATGTGGATGGCCAGGTTCAAATGGGAAAGAAATGGCACCAGGATGCACTGTGGGAAGAAGGTAAGCAGATGGAGGTCGTGTGTTGCTTTGGGTAATGTTCCTTGGTTCCTGTCATTCATGTGGATGCTAATTAGATACGTACCACCTACCTAAACACTGTTGCAGACAAAGTATACCCCTTCATGGCAACAGTATTCACTAATGCCAGTGACCTCTTTCAGCAGGATAATGCACATTGCCACAAATGCTGTTCAGGAATTGTTTTAAGAACATGACAAAGAGTTTGAGCATCTGTGGGATGTACCGGACAAGCAAGTCAGATCCACAGAGGGCACACTTTGCAACTTACAGGATCTGCTGCTGACAGAGCTGTTTTGGGGGCACAAAAGGCATCAATAATGCAAACAAAAGGTCTGGAAAGGGCAGGAATAAGAACGGGATACAGTAACACACATGATGGTCATCCAAATAAACATGGCATGCTAATAATAAGGATTTGCAATGTGCCTAGGGGTCATTTGTCTTTTATGTGGGAACTCAGAAAATGTGTTCCCACATAAAAGACACATGGCCCCTAGGCACATTGCAAATGAGCTGAGTTACAAAGGAGTCTTTTAACATTTAGGGGCGGGCGCCCTCTGGTGTTCTGATGGTGAATTGTCTGAGCAGGGTGTTGCACCTCAACAAGGATGGACAACTATGAAAGCTGTCCGGGGTTTAGTAACCTTGTGGCATGCAGAATTAAACTGTTTGAAACTGACATGATGTGAGAGACATATATAAACTTTTAAGTTATTGCTTTAAGTTATTGCTGCTACATGTGGCTCGGCAAGCTACTTGCGGTTCATGCGGGTTCTTAGTATTGTCCACATGTCCACATGTCCACAGGGGTATATGTTGTTCATTTGAGGACATATCTGCCGAATACTAACACCTTCTACGATCAGATGGTTTTTCATTATGCATTTTTTTTTTCAGAAAAACATATAATTAAAAGAGGGACTTCTAACTTTTGAACATGACTGTACATACAGTACCAGTCAATGTAATATATCAGACAAAGGTTTGGATATAAATTCCAGTGTCTTTCCTGATTTTTCTTTCTTTCTTCTGTACACTGTAAAACAACAGTGATTTTGAGATATGTCTGCTAATTATGATTTGTAAAGCCTTAATAACAGCTCTAATTGGAGGTGATGTTAATTGCCCATTTTTGAGGCTGGTAACTCTAAATGAACGTCTCCTCTGCAGCAGGGGTAAGTTTTGGTCTTGCTTTCCAGTGATGGTCTTTCTGAGAACCAGTTTCATCATGGTGCTTGATGGGTCTTGCAAATGCACTTGCAAGAACTGTTCTAGAAAAGCTGACCTTCATATTGCTTTTGTTGTGTTTTTTCTTAATTAATTACCTAATGACATATGTGTTATGTAAAAATGTTTTGGTTGGGGGGATGGGGGACAGTATTGTTCTATATTGTAGGAAAAAAAAATCCCAACTTGTGTCCAACTTGTCCCAAAGTTTTGACTAGTACAATAATACTGTGAGTTTTTAGTTATTATGGTATTTTGTCACTTTGTAACCAGTGTTCTCATGATACATTCTGTAGCCACAGTGCCCTTGTGTAGTATAACGTGATAAGTATATCAGTACATATAATTTATGCAATTTATTACATATGTTTATCACTTTATACTGTACCACATTGGGTCCAAGAGATTACAAAATATATTGTGAGAACACTGGTTACAAAGTGGCAAATTAACCTATTGTATATTTTATGGTATATTTATATAATAATAATAATAATAATAATAATAATAATAATAAATAATAATTATTAATTATTATTATTATTTATTATTATTATTATTATATTTATCAACAATCATTTGTTTGAATAAGTATAAACAGATAATCTGATCCACATCTTTTCTAGAGCCTGGTTGAGGTAATATTCTATATGTGACTATAATAAACATGATATGAATGTAAGTTATAAATATTTCTGGGTCGTGGGATTTTTACAGGTGTGCCAGACCACATTGACATTTTCCCAGTTGTATCAGCTTCTGCAAGGACTATAAAGCCAGTATCAGGTCCTCTGGAATAGCAGGATAGTGTCTCAGCTACACAATGCTGTGGATCATTAGTTGCCTTGCTCTTGTGGCCTCCACACTAGGCAAGTTTTCTGAGACATAATCAACTCCGGTTTAAGAGTTTCTGCTTAACTTTGATTTAAACTTTCGTGAGTTTCTGTTTATTTTTAAAAAATGTGGATTTTTTTTTCATAGGATGTGGAGTGCCCTCAATTAAACCTCAAGTTAGTGGCTACAACAGGATTGTGAACGGTGAGAATGCAGTGTCTGGATCCTGGCCCTGGCAGGTTTCACTCCAGGTAACGAGATATTTCAGGAAACATTCAACTGGATGTGTTAATACTGGATGTGAAAATATTATAATTTTAATTAACTATTTTGAAGAAACATAATTTATAGTTTGAAGAAGCATTGTATATATATATATATATGATGGTGTGAAAAAGTGTTTGCCCACTTACTGATTTCATATTTTTGTCACACTTTAATTTTTCAGATCATCAAACAAATTTAAATACTAGTCAAAGATAACCCAAGTAAACACATCATGCAGTTTTTAAATGACGTTTTTTATTATTAAGGGAAAACTAAATCCAAAAATACATTGCCTTGTGTGAAAAAGTGTTTGCCCCCGCTGTTTATACAAAACTGTGGTTTATCACACCAGTGTTCAAGTTCTCTAGCCACAGCCAGGCCAGATATGTTCGCAATTAAGAAATCACTTAAATAGGACCTGCCTGATAAAGTGAAGTAGACCAAAAGATCCTCAAAAGCTAGAATATTTCCAAAGAAATTTTAAAAAAAATGAGAAAGAAAATAATTGAGATCTATGAGTCTGGAAAAGGTCATTAAGCCATTTCTAAAGCTTTGGGACTGCAGTGAACCACAGTGAGAGCCATTATCTACAAATGACAAAAACATGGAAGTGTGGAGAACCTTCCCAGCAGTGGCCGTCCGACCTCAGGAGCACAGTGACAACTCATCCAAGAGATCACAAAAGACCCCACAACAACATCCAAAGCACTGTAGGCCTCACTTGCCTTAGTTAAGGTGCGTTTTCATGACTCCACCATAAGAAAGAGACTGGGCAAAAATGTTTTTTTTTTTGTTCCAAGATGAAAACCACTGCTGAGCAAAAAGAACATAAAGGCTCATCTTAGCTTTTTCCAGAAAACATTTAGATGATTCCAAGACTTTTGGGAAAATACTCTGTGGACTGACGAGACAAAATTTGTCCCAAAAAAGAACATCATACCAACAGTAAAATATGGTGGTGGTAGTGTGATGGTCTGGGGCTGTTTTGCTGTTTAAGGACTTGCTGTGATAAATGGAACCATGAATTCTGCTGTGTACCAAAATATCCTGAAGGAGAACGTCCGGCCATCTGTTTGTGACCTCAAGTTGAAGCGAACTTGGGTTCTGCAGCAGGACAATGATGCAAAGCTCACCAGCAAGTCCACTTCTGAATGGCTGAAAAAAAAAAAAAACTAAATGAAGACTTTGGAGTGGCCTAGTCAAAGTCCTGACCTGAATCCAACTGAGATGCTGTGGCACGACCTTAAAAAGGCGGTTCATGCTCGAAAATCCTCCGACGTTACTGAATTAAAACAATTCTGCAAAGATGAGTGGGCCAAAACTCCTCCACAGATTCATTCCAAGTTATTGAAAACGCTTGATTGCAGTTGTTGCTGCTAAGAGTGGACCAACCAGTTATTAGGTTTAGGGGACAAACACTTTATTATACCACTGTACGGTATATGTAAAAAATTTAAACACACTCATATATATCTTTTTTTTTTTTGTCTGACTACATTTAATTAAATATGTTTAATTGAACCAATATATCCCTTTATATATGTACATATATAAAATTCAAGTATATATAATATACTATGTATATGAGTATATATACAGTATATATAAGTTAATTCCAAAATAAAAACAGAAATTGCCTTAGTGGATCATTTATGTATAACTTTTCAAACTAGGAGACAACTGGCTTCCATTTCTGTGGAGGATCCCTCATCAGCCAGTACTGGGTCGTCACTGCTGCCCACTGTCGTGTGGTGTATGTAAATAACCCTGACCATATTCCACCACCATAATCATGCTGCACATCATTTTAATTTGGTGCTCTGTCTTAAATTACCTTCATTTGTACCTCTTTTTCGTGTAGGCCTTCACGTCATCGTGTTGTTCTCGGTGAGCATGATCGTGCATCTAGTGCTGAGCAAATTCAAATCAAAACCATTGCCAAGGTATTCATTTATGTCTTTTCTTTCCTTATAATATTTTTTATATTTCTCTGTACATGAAAAGATGCATATTTTCAAAGAAACAAGAAGTTGATACAGATAGTCACTTGAGAATTCTTGATCTGTTGTATCCTGTAGGCGTTTTTCTTTTCTTCTCACTGAATGCCTGCATTTGATCTCTGTAAACGCCGACACAGAATCTGAAAAGTTGTATGATTTTGTCTCACATTAGTAAATGTTTCCATATCAATTTTATGTATATATTATACATTTCAAACTTCCACAGGCCATCACTCACCCTTACTATAACAGCCAGAACTTCAACAATGATATCACCCTGCTGAAGCTGTCCTCTCCAGCTCAGCTGACCAACCGTGTGTCTCCTGTGTGCCTGGCCACTTCTGTTACCAATGTTCCCACTGGCACACGCTGTGTAACCACTGGCTGGGGCAAAACAGCTTTCACATGTGAGTGCATTTACTAGCATGCCAGCTATAGATATCTAAAATAAAACAGCTTCTTTGAGGGAGAATCTGAATGGTGGTAGCTTCTGGTTAAGAAACCTCTTTATTTACTGTATATAAGGCATTATTGGGCAAACGAGGCATACTGTGCCATGCCAACATTGAGGAAAACAAATCAAGCCCTACATCTCTATCTGATCATCTACACCGGGAGTATGTCAATGGAAACTTAGGGCACAAGACAGAGGACACCGTGGACACCCCAATCCATCACAGGCACATACAGTATGAATACACTCTCATTCACACGCACTACGGGCAAGTTGGGAATGCCAATAAGCTTAATCTGCATATTTTACACCGTGCCGCCACCCATCATCTCCTGCTCCAAAAACACAACTATGTAGAGTTTCACACGAAACGCTTGCAAACTGACTTTCAACAATTCAACAATTGATCTCAAATAGATGGTCAAGTTCTGCCTGGCTATGAATGCGAAAATATTTTTCTCCAGCCTTATAGAATTGATCTGCAATTCGCACTTCTAATGTGATAATAAGAAATAATAAGAACAATAATATTTTCATTTCTATTCTATCATACTGTTGCTTTCTGCATTCTTGTATTACCGCTAGTCCTCTTTTCAGATGAGTGATTTCTGTTACTGTCCATGCTCTTCTGATTTTATTTACTCTCTGTAATTTCCTTCTGTTTGTTTGTTCAGCAAGCCCAAATATTCTGCAGCAGACCGCCCTGCCTATACTGAGCTTAGCACAGTGCCAGCAGTACTGGGGCAACAGGATCTTTGATTCTATGATTTGTGCTGGAGCCTCTGGTGTTTCCTCTTGCCAGGTGAGCTGAAATGGACACACAATTTTTTTTTTTTTTTTCGGAACACCACTGTGATCATGTGGAATGTGACCCACTGGAATATGTAGGAGAATTAATCAGTATAACAACAGCACCTAGTGACCAATGCACAGTATGTCACTTTTTCATACTGCTAATGTGTTTGGTATTGGTGTTATGTGCAGGGTGACTCTGGTGGCCCTCTGGTCTGTCAGAGTGGTGGTGCCTGGCATCAGGTCGGAATTGTGTCTTGGGGAACAACCAACTGCAATGTGCGCGCCCCTGCTGTCTATTCCCGTGTTTCCTACCTCCGTAGCTGGATCGACCAGATTGTTGCCAGCAACTAAACAGCCAACAGCTTCATGGTGACCTTGAGGATCTCAGTAACTCATGCTCCTATTTTTGATAATTTTGTCCTTATCGACAGCTGAGTTTACTCTCCATCAGCTTTTTTAGAAACAAATTCCTAATAAAGGTCCAAGAAGCAATCCATACCAGATTGTGTGTGTATTTTTTTTTTTATAACTGATTCCTTTATAACTAAGCCACATATGAGGTGGTATCAAAAAGGTGAGGTGGTCGATGTCATATGGGACAGTCCAGACAATCCTCATGTGTGATTTGAAATTGCGTCATGTTGGTGCCAAGTTAGTCCCCAGGCTGACCGAGGAGCAGAAGGAAAGTCTGTCGAAGATCATTACAGGTGACGAAATTTGGGGTATGGGTACAATCTTGAGACAAAGTGTTCAAAGTGGAAGAGGTTGTTCTCTCTGTGATTGAAATAGGTGAGGAAGGTCCACAGCTCGATCAGGTGCTTTTTCAACACTTTTATCAACATTCGCATCATTGTGCATCACTGGTAGGTTTAAAGGAATCTCAGGGCGGACATACAGCGAAAAAACAGAGCCTGTAAACAGAGCTAATCTCAAAGTTTTTACACCATCTCGTACATACAAGTTTATTTAGATTTACAAGTAAATCTGTTTTTGTTGTTGTTGTTCATGTATCACCACACTGACACACTTAAAAAAAAAACTTATATCTGTTTGTACCAGAGGTGCCAAAATTAGAAGAAAAAAAATTAGTAATTTGGCATTGAATTAGGCATCATATTGCCTAATTCCTGGTGATCCCTGATGATTCCCATCCCTACTTTATACATTTTTCTTTTGTCATCACAAAAGAGAAAAATGTTAGGATTTAGTAAATAGATAATAGGTCAGATTACATTTAAGGGGAATTAATCCTGTTGTTTTATTAAGTGTGCAATAGCCAAATTGAACAAATGAAAGTACATTAATTCGTAGCCACTTGGAATCTGGTGACTACCTCCTTGCCGTGTCTATAGTGGCAGATATTAAGGTAATGTTTAACAGTTCTTTCTGATTAAAGCACCAAGACCAAAATAATCGGGCTGAATCTTGGCATTCACTTAATATAGTATTTACCCCTGTGTAAAACCTCTAACGTAATGAGTTTTTCTGTGTTTATTAGAATTAATAAGCAAGTGAGCAAATTAAACCTTGTGTAGTCAACTAAGGAGGAAATGTAAAGATATCATGGGATGTTACTAATACGATGTGATTAAACTAATTCTATATCATTCACGGGTTTGATAGCAATCAGATCCCAAGACACGTTTAGCTGCATTCACACCTGTAAGTAACCCATTGTTGCGCAATCCATTTGTGTTCATATAATAAAAAAAGAGCCTTCCAAGAAGCACTTGGCACAAATTAAGTTTTCAGCAGCTATAAAATTCATGCATGCTTAAAAACAAACCATCTACTTGAGCACAAAATATATATTTCAAGAAGGATGAAAGACAAGAATTCAAAATGTGTGGAAAAAAATAACATGTATTTTGTTCACAAATTATCTTTTGTTATTATCAGATTGTAGAACATGCATTCATCTGACTCAACTAACCTCCATCACAAAGAAAACAAACTCAAAAAACATCACGCCTGTTCTTTTGCTACTGAAGTGCAGGCCCTTCTAACATTACTAACTTAAATATTTGATTATTAACAAATTAAAATAACGTGCAGAAAACTGCACAATTATAAGTCCATTCTTGCTTCTAAAGCCCACCGCTCTGCTTCAATGAAGTTGCATATGGAAGTCCATAACTGTCTCCTGATGCAGGGAATAAGGATGAGCTAGCGCTCATACATCTCTTTCAGGATTTTAATGCTTTCACTGTAGCGCAGTTGGTTCTTATTAGAAGACTCTTTCCACCTAAATGGAAACATACATTACGCCTCATTAAAATCATATCATGGTTATTGAAGTTAGCATGAAAGCATAAAATACTTTTAAAGACTTAAGACTCTTACTTCTGTCTAATTTTCTTCCAGCGTTTCATGTGGTTGAACATAAGAGTAGGGGCTCCTGATGCAGCTTCTGTGGACTGAAGAAAAATCTCTTTATGTAAGAAATGAACAATGGGGCATACAGTTAGAGACAAGATGGGGAAAAAAAACAATAAGGCAATAAAAGGATGATGTAATGCACTCCAACAAAAAGCAGATGGCTGTTACCACTAAACTGAATATTTCTTATTATACAACTAGTATAACTTATATACAAGTTGTTCTGACTGAGTATGCTGATTGGACAAGAGGCATTCTACAAATGGTGATGATAGAGCAAGTTTTAGTCTCCATAGTAATTGCTTATAAGTGATTCTGAATGGTCTCCGACACGTCAGTGTTTTTATGGCTAACACATGCTACAAAGCTAACTAGCTGACACAGTGCTGAATCCAAAATTAGATAAAGTATTGTACTCCCTAGTGCACTGGCTTTCCATTCTATGCTATTTAAAGTAACATCCTGGAAGTTAGCAAATTTCTAAAAATGAGTAATTAAAAATAGAAACTTAGGAGATAGGAGTTCAAGGACTATGCACTACCTTCCTAGTTTTATTTTCTTTACCATTTGGCTAAATAGTACCGGTAAGAATTTAAAACTACCTTCACCTCTCTTAATTACACTAACAGTCAGTCACTAACTGTCGGTTGCCGTCTCGACCAGTCATGCTTACTTTGTACCGCCAGTCTCGGAAAGATACAGTATGTGTCGGTAAAGCAAAATAAGTAGTTAAATAAACAACTCAATCTGTTGATAACAAAAGACCTTTGTAGACTTATTGTATAAAAGCAATATCATACTCTATGTTTTGCTTTTGAACTGAATATCAGCATGTTTGTGAGATCTTCAACATCTTTTATTAATTGCAACAACAAAAAACTTGTCATGTCAACTGCAATGTAAGAGTCCACCATACATGCTGTATCTGTGAATTAATTACTATAGAAAATTAACCGAAGGAAATTTGATTTGCCTTGCAGTCTTAAATACTGTCTGAGCTGCTCTCAAAGAAAATGATGCAACAGTTCAACTGTGCTGTGCCAAAATCTATAAGAATAAACCTACTGCTCATACATTCACTTGACCACATATATCACGTACTGTATTTCATAAATTTGCAGTGAGAAAAAAAAAAATACATTCACAATTTCAATAAAACCAGTGGCGAGTAAACACTCTCACTCATTGTCTATACCGCTTTGTGGGTTATCAAATATTGTTAAAAAGAACATTTGTCAGCAGTGGTCACCCTCTCGACCTCACCTGGCTAATGGTGGGTTTCTCTGTGGGTGGAATCCTTAAGTTGACTGGATCACCAGACTCATTAACGGGACAAGATCCAGGGGTTGGAAGGCGGTAAACATTTTGAACTTTGCCATTCAGCATGTCTGACACCTGAAAGACAGTGGAAACAATCCATTCTGCATTCTCTACGAGACATGAATAAACATACACACACTCAACACTATCACAGGATATGGCCCTTATAAGAATTTAGGATTTATAAGGATTAAGAAGGATTTATGGCCCTTATTCCGTAATTTGCCTGCAAATTTTAGCTGTTAAATAATCTATATTTTTATTGATGTAGCCATTTCTGACTTGCACTGATTATTACTGCTGTGTGAGCTTTGCATTTTATGGAATGTTGTGAGCCTCACAAAATGAAAATCAGATGCACACCTCCGGCAATTTATGGATAATAGGCATTCGACAACTTATTGCCACTAGTAAGGAGAAAATCAGCCTTTTTCTAAAACTTTTTTTTATTTGGTTAGCCTAACACATACATTAACAAACTTTACTATAAAAAAAATCAACCAACCAATCAATCAATTAGGCTGATTGTTTATCCCACACAGCAGATGGTAATAGTGTGATGATGATCTGACCTCCTCCTCTGCCATACTGTGAGGTGGACTGGACATTGGTCTCTCTCGTACAGTGGGGTTGTTCCTCATCCACGATCTGCAGATGGGGTAGAGTGAAGTGTTGCTATTGAACTGTGCCAAGTCCACACTGCGATCAAACAGCTTGATGATGTACGAGTCTATATATAAAAATAAAAATAAAAAATAGACACACAGGTCATGCTAAATAATAGTTTTAAACTCCAGGGTTATTGAGGGGAGAAAGGAAAAACAAATTTATGAGACGTTACAATACTACAAAAATGTTTCCAGTAGAGGAAATTTAAATTGTTTAATACTATAACATGTTAATCTAACATGACATTACAAACTCACTTTCTGAAGGGATTAACAGGTTAAAAAAAAAAAGCTTTTTAACTATGATTTTTACTTTGTTTGTGTTGGTTAGTCTCAGACAAGCCGTCCTCCATCTCTTTGCGCTTCTTTCTCCGGTGTTGTGCAAAGCGTGAAGATGGTCTGTGGTGCATAAATAAATAAATAAATAAATAAATAAACAAACAAACACCTAAAGCAAAAAAGGATCCACAGTTTTCCAAGCAAACTTAATGTTGATTCTAATACATTTTTACAGAACATGAGAAAGCATGCAAACTACAAATGCTGAAGATCACAATGGCATCATTTTAATAGGTAACTGAGAAAATGCCAAAAAGCATATGATGATTTAGGCTGTTTGGAAAACGAAAAAAAAAATTGGATTTTCTTACCTTTTTCCAAGAGAGGATGGGGATAAGTCCCTAAAAAAAGGCAGAAACAGCACTCAAATATCTACTCATATTACATAAGGAACAGAACTCTATATATAATGTATATACCATTTCATTTTACATAGCTACATACACAAAGCTGTTACACAGATGTGCTGTAAAAAATGGAACATTTATATAGACTTCCACAAGGGGGTCCTATTAAGACACAGTAACCCACACTACAAGATGGTTATAAAAAGTAGCGCTTGTATAGCAAGAAAACTGTATGGACAGAACTCTATAGAGCAGCTGTACTTCAGCAATTTAAGTTTTGATGCATATAGAAATGCTCCATTCATCACAAGAAATAAAATCATACAACAACTGCAGCAGCATATTTGATAAAAACCAGTCTACAAGGCTAGTCAGTACAGTTTTGTTATCTATAACCAAAATTAATATTTGTGGTTCTGGGAAAAGATGATAATAATAATAATGATGATAATAATAATAATTAACCAGTGCAAGGAAGCAACATGTGATGGGGTGAGGTCAGACAAGTATATTAGAACATGCATGTTTTATGGTGCCCCATGTTATAAAATTATTTATTAATTCATTTTATTACAATAATTGTAAACCATTCCTCTTTTTTTTCACAAAAGCAATTTTTAAGCCCCATGCAGAATACATTTAATGTTGACTAATGTAAAAAGTAAAATAGAAAAACATTACAAAAGTAGATTAATTATTCACTTTTCAAAACAGTTTCAAATAATTCAATGGAGATTTCAGACACTCAGGCCATTTTAAAAGTCCCTTAGCTTTAAGCATTAGAAACTCAGCTTGTGGTTAAAACCAGATGACATTTTATGAAATCACTCTGGGCGTTTGGTAGATCTAGAAGATAAAGAAGTTTATTTTCAGTAAAGAGTGTTAAGAGATATGACAGGTGGACTGCAAAGCCTAACATCTGAACCCAGGTCCTTCCTCTGTCACAGTTAACATAATGAACTATGTGTTAAATATTCAGCATCAAAAATGTTTGAATAAATCTCCTGATTGTGTTGGCTATGTAAAAGAAGTAGCGAAAGGACATACTTGCCCATGGAGTCTGCAACCATTTTTCCTGAATCGTCCTCGTTCTGATCTCTTTACAGAAAGGAAAAGAGAACATAGATGATTAAAAGAGCTGGTACAAAAGTAAATCCTAGGAAAAGCACATTTCCTGAGAAACATGCTCTGCAGTAATAAGTCAAAAGATTTATACAAAAAGAATAAGCAATTTGGCGGCATTTGTAAATACAGTATACATAGCGAACACATTTTTCCTATGTTTGTGCTCTCCAGTAATTTACTATTTGTCTGATCAAATTACAGAAGTCAACAACATGATACATAGCAAATGTTATGCATTTGTATGTGTGGTAATGCTTAGAATCGTAAAAAGAAAAAGTCATGAAATCTACAAAAGCATCAGATATCTTCAGGTATGTTAGATAAAATTCATTTTGACTGGATAAAGTCTATGTTGTTAATTAGGATTTCATTTAAGTCAAGATGGATTGCCTTTTTCCCCCCTTCACCCAATTTGAGCTGTTATAAAATTGTCTCAGAGAATATCCATGCTTGCTTGTTTTCCCCAATACTTATTATTAGAGCAAAGCTAATCTCCCAACCTTCAGGTAAGCGCACTGCAATCACCAAATAAGTCTGATTACCAAATGAGTCCCGGTCAGAAGGTAGCCTCCTGAAAACCTCTAAATAATGCATGCTGCAGCTGCTACAGAGTGATTTCTTTCTAGCCATGGTGCACAGTTCCCCTGAAACCGACCTCTCACTGTCACTTTTCTCCACCAGTCCTTGTAGCACTGCATCCAGACGATTTCGGGCAACAGTACCCTCCGTATCTACAATAGAAAACCATATACACAAGACAGGTTAAAGTGTCAGTAAGGACAAATAAAAGCATACATTAGGAGTCTTACATAGAATATACAGTCACCGGCCATTTTATTAGGTGTTCAATTTTTTGTTAATGCAAATATCTAATCAGCCAATCATATGGCAGCAACTCGATGCATTTAGAAATGTAGACATGGTCAAGACGCTCGGCTGAAGTTCAAACCGAGCATCAGAACGGTAAAGAAAGGTGATTTAAGTCACTTTGAGCATGGCATAGTTAATGGTTCCACATGGGCTGGTCTGAGTATTTTTTAAATAGATGTTCTACTGGGATTTTAATACACAAAAATGTTTAGAGTTTACAGTGAATAGTCTGTAAAAGAAAATATCTAGTGAGTGACAGTTCTCTAGGGAAAATGACTTGTTGATGACAGAGGTCTGAGGAGAATTGCCAGAATGGTTTAAACTGGTAGAAAGGCAACAGTAACTCAATTAAGGTCTCATTAGTACTGTGGTATGTCAAAGGTAGCATCTCTGAAGGAACTACATGTCAAGCCTTAAAGCAGATGAGCAAAAGCAGCAGAAGGCCACACCGGGTGCCACTCCTGACAGCAAAGAACAGGAAACTGAGGCTATAAGTCACATGGACTCACCATGGCTGGTCTAAAGAGTCTTGATTTATGCTGTGACACTGATGGAAGGGTCAGAATGTGTACTCAGATTGTCTCCAAAGTCACCAGATCTTAATCCAATAGAATATAGATCACCTTTGGAATGGAATGGAATGGAATGGAATGAGAGATTCGTATCATGGATATGCAGCTGAAAAATCTGTAGCAACTGCGTGATGCAATGATGTTTCCAGCACCTTGTTGAATCTATTCCACAAGTAATTAAGGCAGTTTTGAAGGCAAAAGTTGATTCAACCCAGTACTAGCAAGTTGTACCTAATGAAGTGACCAGTGAGTGTTTATTAAAATCATGAGAAAGTGACATGCAATTGTATTTACCTGGTTTCTCCATCTTAACTTTCATGTGAAGCATGTTGATTGCAGACTTGTCCTTATTCACAAAACACTTTGTATTTCTCTGCTACAATTCCATTTACCAATCCTGTAAAAAAAAAAGTATGGATTAACTCCAGTGCTCTAAAAAGTTTTAGAAGATTTCTAGACCGTTTGTGTCAGTATGTATACTCAGCAGGTTTATAAGCAGTGATAAGTGCTTCAACTTCAACCACTTTGCCTGTGTTTTTAATGTTATGGCTGATCAGTGTGTAGATTATATTGCAGCGTTAAGGATGAAACTGATTAACAAACGCTTTATGGCGCATCAGTGTGAAAACGAAGTACAGCTTGCTAGTTAAATAACAGCGTTTTATCCGTTAAGTGCTTAGTTAGCTGGAATTTTAAGTCTATGGCATACACTTGTCATCACAAACACAAAGCTAAATGGCTGCTTAAACTGTCCTGTTTGTGATATACTAAGCGTAAAGGATTTTTAATCGTTTGTAACGCCTATCCGAGTGAGGACTGAAAACAGCTGACCCATACATACATACACACCTATTCTGCTAGCTAGACGCTAACCTAATCAACTGATGTTCGCTAGCCAGCTAGCAAACTATGTTAAATTAGTCATAGCTACATATTAACCCAATTTTATTCGAATTCTTTAGTCATTTAAACTTTACATAATGTGTATTATCGAATACAAAATGTTTAATCTACTTACATTATCTAACCAAATCACATATATCCACAGACTTTAGCATTTAGCTTGGTGGCTATAATCTATTTTCAGTTCAGTTGACTTTCCTCTTCCGCGCGCAAGTGAATCCCTCTTTCCTCATTGGTCCGTGCGGTTAACTGTCGTTTAATATTATTGGCTCAAAGGTCTGCCCGTCATCCTGTACAACAACTGATTGGTTGCTAGAGGGCCACTTACATTGTGTAAACAGATTTCAAGTTAAAGGAAAAGGTTAGCGAGATTTTATTTAACTTTTCTTCAAACACTTGTGAAGATAGAGTATGTACAATCGCTAATATATGTATATAACGTAGTTATAGTTTAAGTCATACATTGTAGACTTGCCTGCTTATCGTTTTTGACTCCCTGGTGACACGCCGTGCTTGTATACAAAGCTTAGTGGTGTGTAATGTTAACCAGAAGACTGTGTTTAGCTTCATCTGAAGCAGGAGGTTTATACTGAGCTGAAATTCAAGAGAATATAATGATTATTTCTCTATTAACTTCCAATGTAATTAAATAATAGTTCAGAGTAAAAGTGATTTATTTCAACATGGTAACTCTTCACAAAGGCTTTTGCAGATACAGAAGGTCTTAGAAGATAACTCATGGTGTTCACGTCTTAATGCTGCATCATGAAATCAAGGTGAGAAATATCCATTTGTTGCTTGTGGCTTGAGAATGAACATCAAGACTATTAAAATGTATTGATTAATAACTTTAATTCTTGTTTTAGTGAGGCTGTTTTCACCAAAAAGAACCCCTTTCCTCCAGAACCACACCGAACTAAAAGCCATTACAGTCCATCTAGAGCAAAGAAGATCCCCAAACAACAGAAAAAGCTGGTGAGAGAACTCATTTGAGGAAACAGAAAGATCTATTCGAAATTATTCGCAGCCATACAATCAAAATAACAATTTGATATGTTCCAGGCACTGAGCCCTGTCCGGTTTACACCGTCAGCCAGTCCTGCAGAGTCTCCTCCTCCTCACGGTGCATCTCTCAGCCCAGAGGATCAGCGCGTTCTTGAAGGCTCGCACCGTGTCCTTCTCTGTCCTCCTCCATCTGTGACAGGGCAACAGAACTACTCAGAGTCCTGGCCCTCTACCGATCAGAGTTCTTCTCCTTCCAGCTCTGATGTTCAACATCCACGACACACAGAGACCAGTGAAACACAGGAGCCTTCTGTGCTCTCAAAGTATGAGATATGATACAGGGAAGCATCACAGCTGTGCTTTATTCACTAATACAGCATGACCTTGAATGTGACGTTGCTTTTATATAACTGTTCCACAAGTAACACTTATTATTACCAGATTATGATTTGTTTCTTTATTTAGCAAGTTATTTTATTCTTGCAAAACATATCCTTCCGCTGATAGAGCTAACTAACCATAATTGCTAATTAATGTAATTGGTAATTGGGAGAATTTGTAAAAATAAGGTGTATTGCAAAAATATGAATAATGCATTGGTGCCAACTTGGGTCATAGTTTGAGATGTTTAAATTCTAGAAAGTATATTTTAATAGTATAGTATTTTTCATTCTAAAATAACAACGTTGTATTTAATATCCCAAAAGCACATATAATTTATATGTATAATAATAGCAAAAGCACACAATTTCATGTTTAACATTTATTAATGTTAGATTAAAGCTCTTTGAGAGGAAATGGTTTTGGTTTTAGAGGATAATTTTTGAGGAGTTATTTTTAATTTTCAATTTTTTGAATATATATATTTATAAATATCTCCTAGGTACATTGAGCGCTTCCGTTATGGAAGGCCTCAAAGCCGTAGAGAAAGACAGAAGTTGGCAGCTGATGATGCAAACGGTCAGCCGTTTTGGTGGATGTCTTCAAATCCTTTACAGCCATCCAGCTCAACTCCAACCCAATTATCTAAAGAATGCTTTGGAGGTGTGTTACAGGCAAATGTTTAATACCCTCCAAAAAAACTACCCAAACAATATGTATATGTAATTTCTTTCTTTTTTTTTTTTTTTAGCAGTTTTGTTGTTGTTTCACATTTTTGCAGAATTCCCTTGTTTATACATACAGTAGAATATACAAAAATGTCAAAGGAACCACAATAAATAATAACTAATATGTCCATTCATAAGCAGTGTAGTTCAAAGATATTGTATTTTTCAGGTATTTCTGTACTCTGAATTTAAAAAAATAAATATTGATCGGGAGAGATAAAAACTGATGTTAAGAACTGTTGGATTTGAACATATTTGCTATGTTTCTTTACCGTTTTTACAGGGTCATATGAGTATAGAAATGATGGCACAGGTAGCGCACAAGACCTGCTCGGGCATAAAGCAGACACTTCATTTTCTCCCACCAGAGGCCTGCTTGACCTGAGTGCACTTGTAAGATCTTTACAGAATTTTTCAAATGTATTAATGGTTGTGTAGTAATAATAATAGTGATGCACATTTAATTTTGTTGTTGTACTTGAGTATACTCACTCAGCCATCGTCTATACTGCTTTATCCTGAATACTGGGTCATGGGAGGCCTGGAGCCTATCCCAGGGGATGAGGGCATGAGGTGGGGTACACCCTGGACAGGGTGCCAATCCATCACAGATCACACACCCATTCACACACTATGGGTAAATTGGGACCGTCAGTTAACCTAATCTGCATGTCTTTGAAAAAATGTAATTAAAATGTTACTTGCTACTTCCCTAACATCTACTACTTACGTAAACGTTGATCACACAGCAAACAAGACAAAAATATAATGTTATAAGAAAATTATTTACTGTGTCTTTAGTCTACGATTAGTACACCTCACCTCTTCTCTGACCATTCTTGGGTTTGAGTAGCTCGTTCATCACAGCCTCACACTTAACCAATGCAGTCTGAGCTAGAAAGATAATTGATCAGTTCACCTTTCTAGCCTTTGGATGATGAACGAACAATTTGAAAAAAAAAAAGAGGAAAAAAAACGACAGAGAGATGAACGGATCAGTTCTCTTTTCGGCTCAGACTGCATAGATTAAGCTAATAGGGTGTGACATGATGAATGGACAATTTGGGAAAGCAATTTGGGAAATTACAGGAGCAGATGAACAACTGTAATTCCTGTGCTGAACCTATGATATTCCGCATGGGCAAGTGAACGGATCATTCCTCGAGACGACTCCTTCTTCCCAAGTCACACTTAAGATTCGATCAAAATGAACGAAACGTTCAAGAACGACCCATCACTATTGTGTGTTTGTGTTTGTGTGTGTGTGAGAGAGTATGCCTATGCCCTGTGATGGATTGGCACTTTGCCCAATGTGTACCCCGCCTCGTGCACTAAGTCTCCTGGGATAGGCTCGGGGTTTCCTGCGACCCTGTAGGATAAGCGGCCTAAAAGTCACAAACTGAATCAGAGTAAATAAATGTAAATATCTGAAGCTCTACTCCCAGAGAGAGAACAAAGATTAAGAGCAAAACTACACCTTGGATTTGTGTCCTTTTTAAAGAAGCATATTTCTGATTTAGTTTTGTTTGATTTTTGGTTTGGATTTTTACAAGGGTGAATCAAATGTCATCCGGACATTCAAACCTATTTTGGCTGCCCTGTCTTATTAGTGCCTTCCGTTGAAGGCTACGGTCTACCAGACACTGTTGTGCTGTGTGTTTTATGTATTTGTTTTTTCTAAAAGTTAATTAAAATAAATTCTACAGCCAGTTTGGGGAGTACTTTTTGAATAAGCCTTGTAACTTGCATTTTAACAGCTTGCAGTCAGCATTCGGTCTTCTGTTTTCTTTTTTCACAAGTACTGTAGAAATGCAACAGCACCATGGAATGGATTCACATTTTGATTGAAAAAACTTGAAAAAGCACTGTATTCTTGTTCTGTTTGTTGAGATTAGTGCTGCTTAATCGACTGGCTAATAATAATAGCAATCATATCTTAATATCGTTCACTGCAGTATGCAGCTTATTACGCATTCTTCTATTATTTTGGTAATAGCTGTTGGTATAAAATAGGAAGTTGATATACACGCATATAAAGATATGTTACTGCAGCAGTTAAATTGCACTACAAATTTCTTCTTTACACTACAAATTGCCTGCTGGAGTTTTTGTCAGCAATTCTGGCACCTCAGTAGCCGTGTCCTCCGGCATTAGAGTCATTCTTTAGACATATATTTAAAGTCATTTTAATCTAGTATGTGACACTTCATTTGATTTTCCAGGATTTTTTTTATGTTTGATGAGACTGGTGACTAAATGTTGCCTCTTAGTGGTCTTAATGTGAAGCACATCTACCTTACATGTCCTTTGTTTGTAGGACCTAAAGCGTCTTGGCACGTCCAGTGTTTAAAAATCACTTCTCTGTGGTTTCTCAGTCAAATGCCTTGGCATTAAAGGAAGAAGAGGTTCCCTCAACAGCTCACTGCGCTTGTATCTCGTGCTGTCGTTGTTCAGTGTCACGTTGTATGTTTATGAATTCTTCGAGGACAGTCGTGCAGCTGGTTATGTAACGTACTATTGCTGTTCAAGCGAATTTGGTGTTGTTTTATTTGAGATGGTTTGAGAAGTTGTTATTAAATTGAAAACAAATTAAGATGGAAATCGAATGTGTGCAGAGCAATCTGGTTCTGGAACAGTCTCATAAAGAGATACTTTTTAATCCAAAATGGCAAAATGAAAATAAAAAAATCTCATCGATATAAGTTTTAGCGCTGCAGCAGGGTTTCAATCTTCAGTTTCTCTCACAGTCACAAACAGGCTGATTATTATTACCTTATTCAGGCAAAGTCCAGCTAAGGATGCAGGCAGAAGTCTTGAAATAAATCATGTGTATGGCAGTACTTGCTTTTTAAAGGCTTCTGGCAAAACTTGATTGTTGTGCTTGTCATGTTTTAGGCCTTATCTGATTCCTCACACTGTGAGCAAGGAGAGCCAGAAATCCTTCAGCTGCAGGAGAGAGCCAGAAGACTGCTGCAGAGAAGGTACCATATGATACACTGTGTTCTTTTTGTCAACACACTAGCCAGAGCTGTTGTTGTAAATAAATTTAGTCATATAAATCATCAAACACGTCACGTTTTCCCATAAAAAGTAAGGTTAATTAGTGCAGAAAATGATGTAAAGACCTATGTTTTTCAGTAATTACTGATGTTTTTTATTATAAGAGGTCTATTTAAGATTTTGATGAATCTGTGTTGGAGTTGATGAATAATTGTGATTGACTGACAGAAATAAGACTGAAAGCAATGTTTTGAATAGTTGTTTGTTTGTTTGCTTGTCTGTTCTTCCCAGTGAGCACTCGCTGAGCAGTGCATCCAGCTGTGTACCCATCAGTTCTGAAGGCCTGGGTTGCTCTGATTTCTCCTCTCCTGTTAGTGTCGATGAGCCGGTCCGAAAGCTCACAGTTCCCAGCTTGATAGATAACGCCACCTGTAAGTGCATGAAAGACTTCTTATTCATGCGGTTTTTATTCAAAGTGTTCACCATTTGCTTCTTAGTGTTCATAAAGCCCACCTTGGGTAAATTATTGTAATTTGTGAAGACAACTTAGAGATATATTTGAACAGGTTAAGTATTTGTCAATTTTTCAACTTTGTAAATATTAATAATATATGAATTCTTTTGGGTAAATAAAAAAAACATATAAATAAGTTGAATATTGACCTGATAATGTTTTAATGTAAGGAATTTTTTTTTAACCCAATCACATTTTTCTTATTAATTAATATTATTTCCATAATATTTATTAAAGTGCACTTTTATCTTAGCTGACTTTACTATAGGTCCACTTCCTGCTGCCACTGCTCCCGGCCCTGCAGGATCACGACCTCGGCCAGAGGATGACATTCTGTTTCAGTGGCGTCTGAGGAGGAAGATGGAGCAGGCCAGACAGTGGAGTCACACCTCGTCCAGTAGTTCAGCTCTTCAGCCTGTCCAGCCCTTACTGAGCAGGCTGCCACTGCAAGTAAATAACCAAAAGTGATAATACAGTTATGATATTATATTTTCTCCGTCATTGCTACAATAGCTGTTTTTTTTTGTTTGTTTTTTTTTCCACAAAAGGCACAGCCTGGATTTTCTTTTACACCAGCACCTCTGGAGGCAACACGCAGCATAAGCACCCCTGCCTCCTGGCCAGTTCATGACCCAGTGCCCAGCCAAATCCACCCAGCATCCTGTATCCATGCCATGACTGAGTCCATCACACCGAGTCACTTGGTTTCAGTTACGTTGTGTGACAGAGAGATGGGCACTAATCAGCCCCACACAGCCCATTCCTTACCTCAGCCCTCTCTAGGGGCACAGGCCTGCTCTCCAGAGGGCTCACAGAATCTGTGCAGTAAGCGGCAGTATTCGTCTTCTCCATCTCTATCTCCACAACCTGCTCAGAGCTCAGAGGGGGATGGAGGGAGCATGCAGTTCAACAGCAAAGTGGAGAGGGAAAGGGGCAGGAAGAAATCAGTGCCATTTACCCAAAAGAAGAAAGCAGACAGGTACACATCCTTCACACATTTACACACAGAGTTAAAGGAGTAGAAAGTGTTTTCTTACCAACAGAGTCTTTTTTAACAGTATGTAATTTTATAGGCATTAAAAGCTATTGCATTACCCCAGATATCTTGGAATAAGTGATATGGGCGATATGAGCGATATCACAATTAATTTTACAATTTACTATGATTATGATTATTGAATGATTCCCCCCATAGTTCACTGATGAGGCTTGTACTATAAATATGCTCAACTATTAAAACTGGGATATTCTTTTGTAATGAAAAAAAATTTCCTTCATGCTGCTTCCATGTCACGAACTGGGCATGGCGGAGTCATGTGACTACACATGCAATAGTATGTTAAAGTGTTCTAAGATGTACAAAACACTGAGGCCATAGCGTATGTGCAGCAGATGTGCTATCTACCAGATCTGGTTTTACTGCGCTGACTGATCTTGAGAATTTGATTTCTGCAGGCATGTGGAAGACAGAGACATGGTTGAGAGGAATCGACAGGCTGTCAAGGCCAGAGACAGGCACACCAGGGGTCAAGAAAAGGTCCGCGCGAAAAACAAAGAGAATTCAGGTAGCAGAGAGAGTCGGGGGTCAACGCAAGGCGTTCGTCCACGGGATTCACCATCTCCAATACACAACACTCTCGGCCAGGTCAGTGCGTTCCTGTCATCATCATAGTTCTCATGTATGTGTCTGAAGTAATCTACTCATAGTAAATAAAATATGGTAGAGCATGTTCTCTTTGTATAAGCTTTTGTTTTCTCATATAATGCCAAACTTATGTGACACACTACATATGGTACCAGCAATGTTAATTGTATCACAGGGTAATGCTTTTCAGTATTGCTTTTAATTATTACTTTGATATTTTTAAAAACACAGACATTGAAAGGTTATTTAATATATTTTTTAATGTTAGAATAGTATTCTTTGCGTTAACTGTAATTCCCCATGTCATTTTCTTAATTATTATTTATTATTTTATTATTATAAGGTTGTTTCTGAGGTGTTATTCCCCAGTGCTGCTTCACCAGTCCAGCCCGGAACCCCATGCTCCTCCACCTCTCCCATAGCCACACCTCCAGCATCTCCTCATTCCCCGACGCCTAACCCTCAATGCTCATCCCAATCGAGTGAGGTCATAGGTCAGCTGATGCAGGAGGCACAAGGTGAGAATGTTGCGATCATGAACCTTTGGCCCCTCTTAGTTAATGACGTGTGTGTGTGTGTGTGTGTGTGTGTGTGTGTGTGTGTGTGTGTGTGTGTGTGTGTGTGTGTGTGTTTGAGGTCATCAATGAGCACAGTTTAACTGTTTTAGCCTCCACCTGTTACAGTGGACAGCACCGTTCTTTAAATAACTGTTCCACATAGCTTTAACTATTATAGTGTTACTGCGGTAGGCATGCACATATTCTAGTACATAGTATATTTCATAGATCATAATAGAGCATGATTACAATATCATTATCTCCTTGTAGAAAAAGAAAGACCCCAACAAAGGTATTTGTCTAAAAAAATAATCAAAGTAAATAAAACGCGCAGATCACGATCCAAGAACACAATAATGCAGGCGGACATAAATAAGACATAAAGGAAGCTGACATTAATTTATTCATTATCTGTAATTGTTTATTCTAGATAGAGATACACCCTATCTAAGCACATGATTTACACATTCACTCACACCAAGTGTGCAATTTAGAGTTGTATATCCACCCATTGCCATGTTACTGGAAGTCTGGAGGAAAACAGAGAACACTAAAGAAACGTACACAAACACGGGAAATGCGTATAACTCCGTGCTGCCAAGAAGTTTAATTGTTTTGTTTTTATTGGAAGAAAATTAAAGGAATAATGTCATTAAAGTTTTAGAATTCACATTATAGCCTAACTATTAGCTTTTCAGGGGTCTGCTTTGTTTGATTTTCAAATCTATTGTCAGAATCCTTTTCGATAATTTTACACATGCATTAAAATGTATTTTAAATAGTGTCCAGTTTGGAAGTTACATACACAACACATTTTTAACTACAGTGGTTATCTCTATATGATCTCTATATTATCTATATACAGACTCAGATGGGATGGAATTTGAAGACGATCCCTTACTTTTACTTCTTCGGCAGCAGAGAAACTGGGTGAAAGAGCAACTCTGGTAAGAAAAGAGTTTCTACCTTATTTGGTAAAGAATACTTTTAGAAACCTTATGCTAGTGCTAAGCCTTTATGCCATCTAAAATGTTATTATATGGTTATGTAAATATTTTTTCTTACGCAGTGAGGTTGACATGATGCTGGATAAATTCCATGAAGACTGATCTACTGTGAGCAAGAACGATGCACTTAAACACACAATCATGTTTATTATTTCAATTCAACACACTGTCTATTTATTTTGTTGTTTGCAAATGGATATAAATGTGTTTACACTGTAAATAAACAATTTTTGAAAAAAATATTTATTTCAAGAATTCAAGATAACACAGCAGTTAAATTAGTGCATAGAATATCAGTTTTTACTCAACACTTACAAAACAAACAGCTATTAATGAATATGTACACTCATGAACATCAGTTAATAACTCTAACAGTTTGGTTACTTTTGAGACTCAAAAGTCCATCAGTATCTGATATGTGCACCTGTTATTAAACAGCAATCCTAGAATGTTTAGAACAATCAGGAAAATCCGAGATGGATTATGAAACAAGCTCAGGTATCTTTGGTACGTCTGGAAGCCTAACATTATTTAAATGCCTAACAAATAGGATTAATGATGTGTTGTTTGGATCGATATCAAACATGTTCGGAATTGGAATTTGGAAATACTACCCGCTAGCTTACACGCAAGAAGAAAATTGGTCTGTTTCTCCTGATGCTCATCCTTTTGAGAGTAATAGAAATGCATCTTGGGGAAAAGAAATTACACAAATATTTGAAAGTCCATCTGTTGACTTGTCAACACCAGTTGAGGGTCTTTACACTCCTGATCCCGAGTGTGTAGGTGACTCTGCATTTTCAACCTTCAGCAAAGGGGCAGAAATAACCAGCATTCCCTCTGGTGACACTGCACACTCCAGATTCATGGCGTCCACTTCGGTTGGGATGCGGTACCTTCGGTTAAACTCCCGGGTCACTAATCCAGAACCATCCTACAGCACATTTTCAACAAAGGCAACTTTTAGCATTTAAGACACGCAGAGATAAATGCACACTAACTGTTAAGAAGAACACGCAAGTCAATCGGTTGTTGGGGTTTGAACTGACCTTTTTCTGTTCGTGTTTTCCCTCTACCACAACATAGTCACCTGTGACTTTCACCATCAGTTCATCAGGATTGAAGTGTTTTACATCGAGTTGCACAGTAAATCCATTTTGATCACAAACAACCTGTACATAAGGGTGGATGAAATATCATACAATGAAAGATTGGCAGTGCTTAGGATGCTTATACAATGGAAACCACATGGGTTCATGAGTAAAGGTATATACATTGCGAAATATTTTACTTATATTGTCCATGACATTTTAGGTTTTGTTCTATATACAATTTAAACTTGTTTAAGAATTGATCAAGTCTTATCAACTGTCACCTAAAAAAGGTTTGTTGATGGTACTGTTTTTTATTTGTAATACTAGCAACATTGTGAAGACTTACACTACAACTTCTATTGATCAGCCATAACATTAAAAGCACCTATGATTTGGGTTCCCCTGGTGCCTCTGACCCTTTGAGCCTTTTGGCAGCGGATCCTTTGGGTTCGATGAGTTATAGAGTGGGGCTTCTATGGACTGGACTTGGTCTCCCGGTGCATCCCATTGGCGCTTGATCAGACTGGGATCTGGGGAGTTTTGGAGGCCAGGTTGGCAGTCTTGGGCTTTTTGCCTGCTGGGGAACGTGTGCTGTAAGCTGTGGTGCACTGGATGTTCTGGTGCTTTTCTATCATGGACAGCATTGACATTTTCGCAAATTTGTGCTGCATTGGCTAATCTGTGGGGCCTTGGATACCCATGATCCTGTCACCAGTTTACTTGTATATAATATAATAAGTGTTAATGTTGTGTGGTTTTAATGCTATGGCTGATTGGTATTGTACCTTTAAAAAAAAATACAGGAGGACCCAAAAACCTGGATCTATAGCCATTTTTTCTGTATATGAAATTAAATGCTCCTCATTTTGCCATGATGGCATGATGTCAATGATCATCTATTTAAGCACTTGCTTGAATTTGTCATTTTAAATATTTTTGGCTATTGATTCAGTCTTTTGGGCCACCCAGTGTAGTAATACAACTGTAGCTTTCTGGAAGCGAGTAAACTTTTATACTGTTAGTATCCTTTACGTGATATAAATAAATTGGCCCATAATTAGTTTTAGAGTAAAGCTCTCTACATAAATGGTGCACAATAGCAAAGACAGGTATTATTATTTATTATTATTATTATTCATTTTTTGTTTGTTTATATTATCTTCCTGATTATGCAGTTTTATTAGTAGATATTATATTTGGAGAATACTCCAGTACTCCACAATCTATAATACATTCTAACAATTGAAAAACGGCTTCAACAGAGTGAAACAGTGTGTTAAGCTTAATGAAATGAGAAGTTGCCCCACCTGTGCTGCTCCTGTGTGCTCTTTAACCGGGATCAGCAGCTTGCTCGGGGTCCATGCGCAAGATCCAAGTGTGTCCCCGAGCAGAGGCAGCATGGGCGGCAGAACCTTCTCCCAGATGATCTCGCTCACAGGTGCGCTGGGAGGCCGGTCGAAAGCCATCCTTCACCAATACAGGACAAAAAGAAAAATCTTAGGAGGGAAATGTTTGCTCTGCACAGAGCTGGTTCATGAGAACACTGTGGTTATTGCGCACAGGACAAGGGAGTCCCCTCCTGATGGAAATAGCTCTCCACCCCTCACTCCTGCACAAATATGGAATCCAGAGACAGGTTAACCCTTTCCTGGATAAATGATTTACGCGCATATTTTTACTCAGTATTGCATTTTATATCTGTTGATCTGTCTGATTACCTAACTATACATATTTTTTAAGATCGATAGATTAACTTTTTTACATTTAGGTCTAAAATGTAGAACAAGAAGTTCATAAAACATTCTTTCACACATTTACATTTTCAACATCAACAAAATGGTTTTAGTTTTAAGTCCAGCCAGAAAAAAACAAATGAAATTGTATTTAGTTGTAGATCAACATATACCATAGACAGATACAGATCTTCCACTAATTTACAGTAATGCATTCATGTGATTTGAAGTTGATTTAACTCATAAAATTTACTTCATAAAATAATAATAAGAAAGAAAATGATTATTATTTCTTTCCCATTAAAAATGCCTGCACATTGGAACATACTGTACCTGTGAAATATGGCTAGTCTCGTGTGATAATGTTATCAATCTTCTGGGAAATGGAGAGACAGTGTTTATCCTCTCTCTCTCTCTCTCTTCTCTTGCCTGCAGTTCTCTCTTGTTGAGCGTTGCACCCCTTTATGTAGCCTGTGATGTGTGCAGATTATGTAAGCAGATTGATTTGGTAACAGGTTTATGATGTCCCATGGCTTTATCTTGCATATTAATCGTTCTAAATATATTTTTTGTTTAATTATATTTAAAGATTTTTTTTCTTTTACTTTTATACTAACGTATAGAAAGAAATGAAGGAAATGTGCTTATGTTAATATCAAATACAATATACACATGTAACGAAAATCCAATGAGCACTAAGACTTCAGAAATGGATCTTTCAGTTGAATGCAAAATTTATAAAAATGAAAGAGTTTATGACTGGGATTCATATCCTGACTAATATGAATAAATCAAACATACCACAGAAGATGCACGATAACCCAAAGTTTTGTGGACACCGGACCCTCACACACCCATTCTTGGTTCTTCTCCAAACTGTAGCTACAAAATTGTAACCATAAATAAATCTGGATAATTCTGGAAGGGGGTGTTCAGTAATGAACATAAAGATCAGAAAGTATTGTGGGGGGTTTTTATACACCTGTAAGGGGAAAAACTGCCTTTACACAAGTAAATTAGATTACAGAATGCCTCAAAGAATTTTATTCTCAACAAAATTTTGTTAACAATTAGGATATTGACATTATTATATAGAACAATATATTTTGCTTTTTACAGTAGCTGTTTATTGCATATAGTCCATGTAAAAAAAAATAAAATTTCAAAATTATCAAATTATTGGCCTACATTACGAGAAGGAAAGAATTTAAATGACTAAATTTGGGTTGAGACATTAACACCTGGAAGGATAGGCTGGGCTGGAACTTTAACAGGAGAAATGCTGTCAGAATCAAATTATGAATGAGCATCAGAGATCACGTAAATGCTTGGTGAAGATGCACTGTAAAAAAAAATCAACAGTATAAACCATAGCTATGTTTAATATTAAAAGTAAGAGCACTTTCATGCACAATATGAGGTGAACTGGGATTGGGTCTAACCAGCTATGTAGCCATAAGAAAACCACTTAATAGTGAGACTAATCAGAAAAAAGGTTTGCTAGGGGGCATAAAGATTGGACTTTGGAGCAATGGAGGAAAGTCATGTGGTCTAATGAGTCCAGACTGACCCAATTCCAGTGCTATGGGTGAATCAAGGTAAGCCGGGAAACATATGACACGATGCACCCTCCTAGTGTTATGATCTGGTCAGGTCTGAGCTCAGCAACGTTATGTGCCAATTAAATGGAAGTCAGCTGAGACCCAAATGACCAGGTTAGGAGTTTTTATTCTTTGATGGCACAGGCCATCAAATTCACTCAAAATGTGAAAGAGTGGTTCTGGGAGCATGAGGAATCAATTTCACCCATGAACTGGCAACCACAATTAAAGCTAAATGTGATTGAACAGGGTAGTATGTGTGACCGTTGTTCTTGGCTAGGTAGTGTAGTTTGTGTTGTGCTACAGATTATAGTAGCTGTAAAACGTATTTTCCTCACCAGCCTCTAATTATTTTTTTTTGTCCTGGAATTAATAAGACAAAATGATGCTGTTTGTCATGTTACCAGTTAAGTAGAAAATGTTACTAGTCAGTCATTTTATGATTCAAATTTTAATTTGCTTTAAAGGGCACCTAGTTATGATCAAACATATAAGGGGGATTGTAAATAAGGGGGGGATCAGAGCTATTTAAAAATATATATATATCAATACCTTGAGATGCATTACATTTAAGAATTGTTTTATAATTACATTTACTGGCCCAGTTAGTTACCCATCACAACCGTGCCACTGGAAACAAACCATCAGTTATAACATTGCATCGTCATTTTATTTGGGTGGTGAACAATAGCAACAGGTGGGTGTCTATTATGCTGATGTTATTCTTAATAGCTATTTATCATGATGAAGCAGGTAATGAAAAAAACAATAAATTGAATAATCCTACACGAGGGGAAACACGATCCTGGGAGAACACCATATCTGGTAATGAACGTTCTAGGTTGTTCAGGAGGAATTAGTTTGGTACCAGAGTTGACTGCACAACTGTGGAGAGTGACAACAGGCCACTTTGACTTTCTGGACTTAGCGGCTCTGTCTATAAATAAGTTAAAAGCCTTGGTAACAGCTCAGTGAGGCTGTTTCACAAGTGCACGTGACTAGAAAAAGTCCACATACGTTGTACCTCTTTAGGTCTTCCGTGATACCTGAAACCACCCAGGATTCCTGACGGAGCACGGATTTCTAGTATTGTTCCGCTACTTGGTTATAGTTATGTAATTACTGGAACGGGCGGCCAAAAAACCCGTACGATGTAAAGGGATCTGGAAACAGTACACTCATGACATTTGGAAGTATACATGAACTACCTACAATACTAAGAGGACCATGAAGGTTATGATAATATTGCCAATGTGACTGTATTTTTGCTAGCAAAAAGATAAGTTTAGAAGAGAATTTATTCCAGTCTGATAAGTTCACAGCTCTATTCTCAGAAAATCAAACACAAGAAGTCAATTTTAATTAGGATTAATGCTTTTACAGGTATGGCCAAAAAATGTTACAAGGAACAGAATCGGTTTTGGTCAGCGTTCTGAGAAAGGAACGAAAGGAAACGCGTTGGAATGATCACATCATACTCTTAACATCAACCAACCAAATATAAACTGTCCTGACTCTATTCATGAACACGAACGCTATGATCTGTCACGTAATGATTACTTGCTGGTCATTTTGGAAAAAACATAGTTCGGATGCCTGGCTGCAGAACTCATCAATCTTTTTTTAATTGTAAAGATGCCAAGTACTGATGGTGGGAAACATAGTTTGCCTGCCATCAACAGTCTGACTAGAAGCTATTAAAAACGACCTCGAGCGAGATCCCGGCTGGAAGCGGGCTTAGAATTCGCCCGAATGTGAGATCGGATTTCATAATAGGCGCCAGTTATGAGTTACACATCAGAGAGGCTTCATTTGTGGATATTAGAAAGTCTGGAATGTCAGTCATGTTGTTGGGATTATAAGATTAGAAGATAATGTAAATGAGGTGTGTGTGTGTGTGTGTGTGTGAGTGAATATGTACGTGTGTAAGTTGTTTGTGTCACTGATTTCTTATCACATTGCTCAGAGTCGCTTTCGTTCTGACGTGTTTCATTCTTTCACTTTCACAACAAGTCAAAAATAATATGACATGTTTATCACACTGTTTTAAGAAATTAAAAATATCCTCGAGCCTTCCAGAGGAAATAACAGGTGAGTAAGGAAAGTCTCTTTATGGTGTTCCGAGAGGAATGGTGAAGGAGAGATAATCGGCCACTTCGCCCCAATCTGCTCGGAAATGCTGGAAGATGGTGATCCACGTCGTGAGCACGGCCACCCACAGCATCAACCCCAGCGCCGACCGCTTCACATCTGCATAGAGGACGTTGCATTTATACATTCGCAAAGAAACAACATTTACAAGCAATGATTAAAACACAAAACTATAGCAGAGACAGAACATGAAGACTCAGCAGAAGCTGGTAATGTGTAATGTGTCAACTTTCAGAAGTGCTTGGTGTCTTACTCACAGATTTTGATCTGTGGTTGTTCTGTGTAGGCGGGTTTGACAAAGGCCTCTTTAAAAAACCACACAACGTTCACCAGCCACAGGAAAGGGAGGAAGGCAAAGCCACCTATATCAAGCAAACAATCAAAAAGGAAATGAAGATATACGCCACTATAAATAAATATATCTTTGACACAGCTTTCACACAGGGAAAATTCGCACAAATTTATAAAGTAATATTAAATAATAATATTTTTTTAATACTTTTTTTTTTATTTATCAGAAATGACTAGTGTACATTAATAAGACTTTCATTTATAGCCTGTTAAAGCTCATTCTAAAGACTTTACTTAAATACACAAACAATTTTATGGTCAATTAAATATGGGCAATTTTAAGATTCTTGAACCCTACCATGCTCACCTTTTTTTCTTTTTTTTTTATTACAGTACGGTGTAAAATATTTGGGTACATTTATTATTTTTAGTATTTAGGTATATACTGTATGTTTATCATGTCTGCATTATGATGTACAAAATCATTGAACCTTCAAGGACATAGCTTAAACATTTATAAATGTGTAACATTACAGCAGAACATTTGAATGCCTGGAAAGAAAGTAATGTGTGTTTGCACTAGTTTGTAGATATTATTCTTTGTATATCGTACATTATACTTTTTCTATAAGTCATTCAGTTGAAGCATGGTTTGACGATCTTGAAAATATTTCTACATAAAAGACACTTCTATAAATAAGCACTAAATAACAGTATTTGCTTGAAAATATCAGTAGTGTTGGAATTTTGCAGTTTTATAAGTCAAACAGCTGTTAGGTTTTACTGAGTGTGCTGGACAATATGAATATGAACAAGATTTCTTCTGGTATGTTTGTCAGACTCTACTTTGTCAGAAATAAGTGGTGCTCACCACATTCATAAACCAAGATTAAGGATTTTTTTTCTTCTCAGAAAGAAAATGATAAATTGAATTTAAATAGCGGATTTACATCACAGGAAACAAATTTCCCTTTTCTTCCTTCTCATAATGATTCATGTTATATTACTATGTCACTAAGGAAATGCTTAGACATGGACTGTATAACATTATGGTTTTATGGGCTTTAAAAAAAACTTTAAACGCCTGTTGGCATGAACAAATAAATAAATAAATGACATTTCTTCAAGAAAGATTGTTGCAGTGACGTACCCAAATAATATTTTCGGCAAAGATTCAGTTTCTCCTCGTTAGAAACGCGCTCCAAATTCATGATTTTCTGCAACAAATGTTAAAATAAATGTTAAATGACCGCAGACAAAGCTTAACAGACTACACATCAGATATTTCATGCTACCACCCTTACTGTTATTTCACTATCTATTTATTTACATGCCATTAATTGGAATCAACAAGTTTCAAGATTAGCTCTGTTTTTTTTTTTTTTTTTTTTTGCCATATATCCTCCTTACACATCTGAAAACCTGGCAGTCTGGCCCCTGGGGACGAATTCCAAATGATGAATTTTGACAAATGTCAAGAAATATCAAAAAGGACGAAGAGCATGCTCTTGACTTGCATTAAATTAACGTTGTGGAATGTTCTCAGATGATCATCATGCACAAGTTGCCGAATAGTTAAGCCATTTTCGGGGTTTGAGTTAGGTTGGTGCGCCCTGTGACTGTTTGTGCAGCCTTGTGCTGCCATCTGTTGGTGTTTTACAAAACTAGTCTTGAAACTTTTTGATACCACAATTCATAAAATCCTTGCACATGCATGTTCATATATTTAATATGTCAAACATCATGCCTAGTAAATCTCTCTGTCCATTTTGACCTTTACTGTTTGTGAAGCAAAGTACCATGTTACTTCCTTTGTATGATTGCATACTTTGCTGTTAAGAAATGATACTGATTGCTCATCATGAGGTAATAGTGTCATACGCTTTATCTGTAGAACTATTAAACAAATTGGTGCCACCTAGCGGCGAACAGCGCGATTACACAAATACACTCGCTAAACCAAGCTGTGCTATAAAGCTAACGTTTGGCCTACAATCAGATTTAATTAATACGCGCACACAGTATCAAAAACAAACTGTTAAAAGAGACATATTTACATATTATATAGACAAGTCGCTGTTTAATTCCCCAGCTGATGTGTTAGCCTCTCTGCTTTGCTCTTTGCTTTTGTATCGAGACTACAACAGCTAACGGAGGATAGAGAGCCGAGCAAAAACAGGACTTTCTAAGTATTTACACTGCGGTGTGAAATCTAAAGCTGTATCGTCTGGTTAATGAAAATCAATACCTCTGTTGGGAACACGAATCAGTAAGCGGCTGCCCACAAAACGCAAGTTTGAAGTCGAAAATGGCTTTTAGGCGAAGAAATAGCTAACATCCGCTTCCGCATCAGGGGTGTGATATGACGTCATAGATGGCTAGCGTGTTGGGAAATGTTGTTCGTTACACGAAAAGAGTTGTAGGACGGCCAAAGCCAGTATTTTCGGAATGGTGGGTGTTCTCCATGCGGCACGGTGCAGGGTCCAGGATGGATTCCACCTCGAGGCCTGTGTGCGGGAAGTTTGCATGTTCTAATGTGCTTAGTGGGTTTCCTCTGGGTGCTCCAGTTTCCTTCCGCAAACATGCAAAACATGCAGATTAGGCTACTCTGTGTTTTCTAATTGCCTTAAGTCTCCTGTGATAGGCTGCAGGCCCCAGTGACCCTGTATACAGGATCAAGCGGTATAGATGATGAGTGATTGAGGGTGTTCTCCACATTGACACTTTTGACTGGTAGAGCTCTTTAATTAAATATATGTTAGTTATACTTGCTTGCGTCCTAACTATCCAAATGACAATTAAATACACTTGATTAAAAAGCTCGTCTAGTTAAACGTGTGGAGAACACCTCCAATCACTTGTTGTCTATACCACTTTGTCCTGTTAACAACTCAAACTTACTCATTCACTCTCTATATCACTTATCCTGTTCAGTGTGGCGGGGGCCCTGGAGCCTATCCCTGGGGACTCAGGGGAGCGGGTGCTGTGCACCATGGACAACTAGTCCAATAAATTAAGTACTATTACAAACATTAATATGCACCCATGAAAAACATGATGGCAAACATTCTACTCATCATGTAGATCTATGTGAATTCCAAAATATGCATAATATACACAGATAATTAAAAAGAAAGCATATAATAAAATAAACAAGATGAGAAATTAAAGTATCAATTCTCTTGTCATTTGGAATAATATATTTAGCACAGTGGATTCGCACTTCCTGAGTCGAGAGTTGGATTCCTGCCTCGGGGACTGTGTGTGTGTAGAGTTTGCTGTACTCCCCATGCTCGGCTGGTTTCTGTGGGGAACCCCCCCCCCTCGGCCACACACAAACATACAGTCAAAAAAAATGCAGATTGGGGTAGATTGGTGTTTTCTAATTGGTCAAAGATTGTGAATGATTGGCCAATGATTGGGCAAGCTGACCACTTACTTAAGTAATGGCCACAGAAACAGTGGCTATTTCTTTAGGGGTGGGGAATATCAATCCCCCAATGCGATATATATACACACAATATTTTTTCTATATTTATACAAGGTTTTATTTTCCTGAAGTGGAAATATCATTAAAGATCATTAAAAATAAAGCTTATAATTAGATAAAAAATATCTATCTATCTATCTATCTATCTATCTATCTATCTATCTATCTATCTATCTATCTATCTATCTATCTATCTATACCTCTGGAGATATATATTATATATTATTAGCTTATTATAAGCTTTCCTTTTAATGACCTTTCTATTTTATGCATACTTCTGAGATACTTAGCCAGCCAGAAAATATTCACACTTCAGGAAAAGTGTATAAATAAAAAACTTACATCAATACATTTAGTATTAAAATATTTATACAGGTTATATATTTATACATACATTATGATAATTTTATTAATTTTATATTTGTATAATATACTATTTTTCTTTTCTTGAAGTGTCTATATATAAGTGTCTACTTTGCTGACTTTAATAGCCTAAAATATTGCTTGACTTTTGCTTTATTGTTCACAACTTCAATAATGTCAATAATTATTTTGAAGATTTTCTTATGCACCCACATAAAACAACTCTGCACTACTCTCCTCTGTCCTGTCTGCGCCTCCATCTCCCACAATGCCTTGCTGCCTCCCCCCTCCCAATCAGGCGCGTTCCCTCTCCGCTGAACTCGGAGCTCCTCTGTATATCGGTGTTGTTGAAGCTAGCGATGGCAGCGGCGGCGGGATGCGGCTCGGCGGCCGCGGCTGCAGGCGGGGCGGCGGGCGGTGTGGCCGCGGCTCGGGGACGCTTTCCCGGGCGGCCCTGGTCGTCGCGCAGTCGCCTGCGCTCAGAGAAGCGGTGGCAGCTCGGTCGCTCGGGCTCGGAGCAGGACGAGAGCGGTGGCGGAGGCCCGAGGCCTGGAGGCTGCCTGGCGCTTGCGTGCGGAGAGGACCCGTCTCACCTGCGCCTGCTCGGGATCCAGGCGAGCTACAAGAGCCTGGGGGAGGCCGGCTACAGCTCGAGTGGAAGCGAGGAGGTCGGTAGCTTTATTGTGACCAGGGCCTGCTCCTGCACCGAAGGGAAGTTTAGTTTGGAGAAGCTTCTTAGCATCACTGGAACAAAATACAAGCGCTAGAGAGAGAGAGAGAGAGAGAGAGCTGCGGGCTAACGCGACTAGCAGCCTGCTTTCAGTTCCGATGTGTGGAGAAAATGGAGACAAAACCTGCCATGAAGTTAGATCAGGAGTGGATATGACAGCTGTGTGCGAGCGCATGTGTATGTATGTGTGTGTGCGCGTGAGATCGCGCGCTGCTTACAGGAACACAACGCTACATTTTACACTGCGATTAGAAACAATGTTTCTGCGTTCACAACAGTGTGTGTGTGTGTTATCGCGGAGGGGGAGGGGGCGAGCTACTGTAGCAGAGCAGCTAACGCCACTAGACCTGTGTTTGTGTGTGTGTTTGCGCACTGAGCCACATCTGACTGCTTTGTAGATTGCGGCTTTACAAATTCGTCGCTGCATCTCTAATGCACGGGGCTGTTTTGATGAGGAAGTTGATGTGGGTTCATTACAAGCAGCTCGTGCGTATATATATGTGTGTGTGTGTGTGGCCTGATGAAGACCAAAAGGGGCTACAGTTCACTCACACACAGAAATGGGGGGGGGGGGGGGAAAGAACACTGAGAAGGACAATGTCAGTAATAAAACCTAAAGAAGAGTTCAATCCTTCTGCACACTGTAATGTATAGAATGGACTTTGGTCACTTATTATATTTATTATTGCACAGTTAGTTACTGTATGTACAATCATTTAATATAAGCCGTGTATAGCATGAATAACTAGACCTACGGTTCACTACTTTTTGAAACCTGTTCAGACTCGGTTCACGTTTCACTTAGTTAATCGTTTAAGAGTTTTTTTTTGTTTTTTTTTCGGGGTATTTTATTTTTATTCATACCAAAATTTGTTTTTGTTCCCCCCACACTGTGCATGCATAAGACTAGAATACTTCTGACTTATTTGACGTGGCATAAAATGACCAGTTAAAATAAACGCAGGTGATGTATGTATATTAGGGTTGCATGATTTGATAAAAAAAAAAATAATTTTATGATTATTTATCCACATATTGCGATTTAAACTGTGATATGTAATTATTAAATGCACTGTTTTGTATTTAAACATGCTTATCTAGGATAAGACCAAATGTATATATATAGACTTAAATTGTTGAAAAACTTTGCATAAATTCTTAACTATGCGTATATCATCTGTACTAAATTGCAGCCTTTTGCGATTAAATTATTTCAGTTCCTGAAACTGGTCAATCTCACCTGCATAAATAAATTTAAGCACAGAGGAGATTATACCAGGATTTGATTCAAGTGGACTAAACACTGCATAAGTTAAAGCATCTTCGTGTTTGGAAGTTCTTTACATTTCAGCCGTGTAAACCTCAAAGCGATGTGTGGGAGATGAGAAAATGCCATTTCCTATCTGAACGTCACAGCTAAATTCAGTTCCAGTTCAGATTTTTCAAATTGTGTCAGCTATTTCTGGCGATTAATTGTGTAATAGTGTATATTGCACTATATGTTGTGGAAAAAGTGCATTGTGGGTGTCCCCCCCCCCTGCACACCCGAGTGCTCTTGTTGCATCATTTTCTGCCGATGCCAAGAATCAGACGGATATAAAATATAGAACAGTACATATAGGACCTATATACATAAACATAGCATTTTATAGGTCTTGTCAGAGATTACCATTTCCGGTCATTTTAAGTATGCTTTTAATGTCTTTTATGGTCAAGTGATTGATCTCGGGCAGTTTACCTGGAGCGTCTATGTCAGATTGTTATAATGAAAATCAAACCAGTCATGTTGTATTCCGATAGCGTGTGGACATATAGTACGCATAGAACGTGTGGTCTAACAGTTATGATGTGTACATCGTGATGACATCATGATCATCTTTTTCATCATTTAACCAGAGATCGTTTGTCCTGCACAGATCAACCCTAATCATTGCACGTGTTACCCATTACCCTTATACACTAACTGTGACACTTTGTGTTATGTCTAGAAACTTTATCCAACATAAAAAGTACTTTATTTTATTGTCAAGCTGTTTGAGCTTTCAAAATGCTGCTAATTTTAGTAAACGCACACACTCACTCACACACACACACACACACACACACACACACACACACCTGCACTGGATGTCCGTAGTATTTTGCAGCAGGTCTGGATGATTGATGTAATGAATAGTCGAGATGACGGCTTTGTTCTGGTGACGATAATCCAAATTTCTATGACATGTCCTGTGTCATGGTTTTGTCGTTTTATTATTTTTATTTATACAGTAGTATGATACACCTGCTTGCCGTGTGCGAACACAAGTTTTACTTCTGTTTTTGCACTTGCTACCAAGCTTTTCTTGCAGTAAAAGGAAAAGCACAAGATAATCATGTGCTTTTATATATTGTATATATGCATAGTGTATATATGAGATTGTAACAGATTGAATAAAGATTCACAGACACCACCTTTTTATTTTTGTATCCAGTGGGAATATCAGAGTATCAACCTGATACTTAGCAGTCATGTTAGTTGACTTTCTGCAGTGTTGCATTTGTTAGAGTGAAACATAGCAAACAGAATAGCGGCATGGTTTTAAAAAAGTATTTGGGGTGTGGACATCTTAAGTTTTACACACACATGTAAAAGGGGAATGGGCAACAAAAGGTAAGCAAAGCATTTTCAAGTGTTCTGAGAGATCAAGAACATATCTTGGAACAGAGAACACTGAGCTGGTTCTGAGTGCTAAGGAATACTAATAAATTTGTACAGTTACAATTTGTAATAACTAGTTTACAATATGTGTATTGCATCTAGCATTTTTTCCCTTTGTTTGCTATTACTCTTCAGAATACAGCACACTTTTTGTAGTGCTACAAATATCCCCAGTGGCACAGTGTAGCATTTAAAAAAAAAAAAAAAAAACACACGACACCTTCAGGTCACTTCCTGCAGTCGAATCATGCTGAGATTTGTTCAGAAGCCCGTCTGTCGATCTGGTTATTTTCACCTGCGTAAATAAATTGCAGCACGTAGATCACACCAGGAATTGATTCAAATGTACTAAACACTTGCATAAGTGAAAGCACCCTCATGTTGCTTTAAATTTGTCTCATGCATTCACAAAGCAGTTTTCTACCTCCCCGACGCGTAAACCTCAATACGATCTGTTGGATGAGAAAATGCCATTTTATATCAAAGTGTCACAATTAAAATCATTTCTGGTTCAGATTCATAGATCAGCTATGAGACTGATACTCAGTGATTGAGATGGTAACTTAAGATTAAGATTCCATTATTTGTCACATGTCCTTTACAGCACAGTGAGAGATGTGTATTTATTTATTTATTTGCATATCCCGGTTAGGAAGTTGCAGTGAGGGCGCAGACAGGATACAGCGTCCCAGGAGCAGATGGCATTAAGAACATCGCTCAAGACCTCAACTTTGACAGCTTGGCAGTGCTGGGGCTTGAACCCCTGACCTTCTGATCAGTAACTCGGATTTTTAACCATTTGGGCTACCACTGCCCCAAAGCAGCAGCTTCAAAACATGGCCGTTGTGTTGCTTTTTTTCTACTGATCATCAGTCTTAGCTCACATCCAGGGTTAGTGGCTGAAGTTAAGGGAGGTTAAGATGAGACTTTCAGGGCTGATAGGGAACAGTCATTGGTTTTATTACATCTTTGATCTTTGTCAGCATTTTACATTTTGTGTGATCAGGCAGAAATGTGATTCTGTTTTTTTGGACTTTAGGTTCATGCATCAATAACGAGCATGTTTAGTGATTCAGGATCACTGCTTTTACATTTACATAATTTGGCCGATTCTTTTAACCAAAGCAAAACATGTCACAGTTTACAGCTGAGCACTTCAGGGTTAAGATTTTCGCTCAAGGATTCAAGAGAGGCAGTGCCATCGACAATGGCAGAGAAAACAAGAGGGCCGCGTTTCGTCCCACTTTGGAGCTCTGTTTCCAGTTAAATTGAAGCCTCAAGTGCACTTGTTGTCGTTTAATCCATCCTATTTCTCATATCAGAGACTTTCAGTTTATATAGTCAAATTGTTGGGAGGATTTAAATGTAAAGCACTATTATATGTTTACATCTATATATTTTAGGTGAAATCACCTTCTGGACGTATGCAAGTTCTCGCAAAAGGCTGCGGTTTATTCCAAGTGACACTAGTGCAGTCCGGAATTTATGTACAGTTTGTCAATTATTGAATTAAGGTTTTTTTTTTTTTCATTAATTTTGAGGTGATAGTGGCAATCATTTAATGAGGATTTGTCCAATATTTGGTGCTAGGCTCGATAAGAACATTGGATTGCTATGCGATACGTTTAATAGTGAAATATTGCAGTCACAATGTGTTTCAAAATATTTTATTTTAGCAATAATATAGCAATATTTGATTTTATGAGTCCATTTAAGGAGAATTTTTCTTCCTTTATTAACAACAATTGTGCATGATATTCTACTCATTGAATCATGACCTTTTTAGACAGTAACCTAATTTAGTTCCTGTTTCACAATGCTTTGTGTTTAAAGATGCAGGCTTATGATCTTGGGGCCAGACATTTTCCTATTTAAACCATGTGTCTACAGAGAGTTTTCAGATCGACAGAGAATCCTTTTTTTGTGCGCTCTGTGCCAGCCTCTCTCTCTTTCTCTCTCTCTCTCTCCTCTCTCTCTCTCTCTCTCTCTCTAACTTCCTGTCTATAATGGTAAGGGACCAGATGATATTTAGGTGGAGGATCATTTCTAAGTACACCATTGAAATTAACAAGGTCGTGTGTGTTACTCTGACTGAAGCATATCAGACACACCTCAGTTTTACTGCTAGGTTGCAAATAGTCCAGTAATAAAACATATACTGTGATGGCAGTCTGTCTTCCTACAAAGTTAGGTGTGTCTTAAGAATTATCCAGTATGTTAGTGTGTAGTGCTTTGTATGACACACTTATAAGTCATAATCCAAATTCTGTGCTGAGAATGATCCATTCTGAGAAGTGCTTTCTCCGTGTTAAAGGGAAGAGAGAACGCTGGATCATGACAAATGTGATGGTCGTACACCAAAAAATGCTGGTGGTTGACACCTGGTGTTAATAATGTACAATAGTTAGTAATAAAATGAGTTAATTCTTTTAGTGCAGACTCAAATGCAATTATGCGTTGTGTTTGAAAAACAATAAAGTCAACACCCACTCAAATAATTACAGTTAATAATACTAATGTCTGTGCTTTTGTTGGTGTTGATTACAGGGATCTGAATTCAAAGGCTTTGAGGCTGAAAATGAAAGCAGCAGTGTTCCTAAACAGTCCCGAAGAAATCGTGCCAGACGTAAGTGACGTTTTTTTCTAACATGTTTGAAAATCTTCTTCGTCCCAGTGGAAATACTGGGATATGTATATTCCTCAGACTGGATTAAATTGTGGTTAGCGTTAATGTATATTTAAACAAAAAGAGTTGGAGAGCCTTGCATGTTGCATGTTAATACTGTATAGCTGAAAGTGTAGGGTTTTTTTTGTGTATTTGTTTTCGTATTAGCTATACATCTGTTTACATTTGTATTAGATTACATCTGAATAGACTTTTCATTATACTTGAGATTTTTTTGTATTTGGTAAGTAGTCACCGTAAACCATTATGTTTGGTTACATTTCACTTTGGTTATGGTCATTAAAATAACTAATGGAAAATCTAGTAGTTTATTTATTTTATTATTATTTTTTTACCTGGCAGCATGGCACACAGGCCTAATATGGTAATTACACAATTACAGTTATGGTTAATGTTCAGTTGGACATTTCTTATCATTTCATTCTCATTTCGAATAATATTATTTAAAAAAAATCTCTTATTTCAAAACGTTATGTTTTTAATCTCCTAGGTAATCGTGCACCAACAAATTCGTCAAGAAGGGTATGTCGGAAACCAGCTCCAGCAGCTATCACAGCTGTGGAGAATGTTCAGGCACCTCAGAAGGATTCTGGAGCTACACAGGAACCTCACATCAAAGAGGCGTGTGATGATATTTCGATAGAAGATGCTGTTCCATGCTCAGATAAGCTAACAAAACAAAGACGGAAAAGAGGCTCTGTGAAAGATGACGCTTCATCTGCTCCGAGAATCACAATCAAGTTAGTGACTAAGAGGAGAGTTAAGGTGGATGCTCAACAGAAGTCTGAACCTAAGGAAAATAAGTCTGCAGTCCTCTCAACTGCACAAGTGAAATTAAAGAGAGGTGCAAAAGCCTCAGAAAGTAGCTCTGTTGAGGTAAAGGAAGAGGTCATTACGAGAAGACGTGGGCGATCTGCATCGATTGCCCAGAGTGTGCCAGAAATAAATGACCAAAAGGTAGAGGAAAATTTTAGAAAGTCAGCCCGCAAGACTCGTTCTGCATCACGTAGTGACACTGTTGAGCCAAATGCTGATGAAAAGAAGGCCAAACCAACGGTCAGCGTGTCAAAAGAAAGCACAGAAGTCCAAAAGCTTGTCATTCGAAGACGCCACCGATTAGACTCAGGCCATGTTGAGCAATCGGGAGACCACAAAGATGAGGCCACTTTATCAGAGTCCGTGTTAGAGGTGTCAACGGTTGAGGAACCTAAACCACCTTCAAGGAAGAAAAAGAAAAAACGGAAGAAGAGGAATCGGAAGGAGAAGGGTGACGAGAGCGTCAATGCTTTGTCTCAGCAACCAATAGGAGACTCAATAGAGAACAATTTTGTGGGAATTCCAGGTTTAAAATTAACACGGATACGAAACCCAAAAGCCAGGTCACGTAAGAAATGCAGTAAGTTTATTTGGACCCTAACACTGGTAAAATGTAAAAGCAAAACTGTTAGTCCGCATCCCCAAGAAAATCTAAGCCAAGCATCAGAAAGCCTTCACAAAGAAACAGAAAGTTCCTCCAAATGTGCAGAAGAGCGAGATGTTTCAGCAGAACCTACATCAAGTCCAGCTGACACTTCAGAGACCAACACTTTGCAGGAACCAGAAAGTAAAGAATTGCTAAACACTGTTAATGTTATCCCAGGAATCCCAGAAAATACCGACATTACAGAGAAAGATGATGAGAGCTTAAGCAAGCCTGAGCTGACCATTGGAAAATGTGATGAGGATATATCAAGAAAGGATAACAATGAGGAAAGATTGATAAATGATGGTGAGGTGACCTCAAGAAAGAGTGAGAAGGCAAGGTCGAGAAATGACGGTAAGGTGCTTTTAAGAAAGAATGAGGACGCAAGGCCGAGAAAGGATGAGGTGACTTCAAGAAAGGATGAGGAGACAAGACCAAGAAATGTTGTTGAGGCGACCTCAAGAAAGGATGAGGCGACCTCAAGAAAGGATGAGGCGACCTCAAGAAAGGATGAGGCGACCTCAAGAAAGGATGAGGCGACCTCAAGAAAGGATGAGGCGACCTCAAGAAAGGATGAGGCGACCTCAAGAAAGGATGAGGCGACCATGCCGAGAAATGATGGTAAGGTGATTTCAATAAAGAATGAAGTGAGGATGTTGATAAAAGATGGAGAGGTGACCTCAGGAGACAACGAGGAGACAAGATCAAGATGGGATGATGAGGTGACTCTAAGAAACGATGAGGAGCCTCAAGTCTCTGTTACATCTGAGGTTCTAGGAGAGGTGCATCCAGAGGCAGCCCCAGAGACGGGTCAAGAGTCAGTAGGCCAGGATTTTGTTCCTCTCCTTCAATTAAAGGTTTTGTCCTCACCAGGAAAACACAACAGCTTAAAGCAGTCATTTGCTGTCCAGCAAGCGTCAGCTACACCTGAACAAAAAGAGGTTTCTAAAGATGATCATCAGTCTCCAGCAGAAATAGAGAACCAGATAGAAACTACGACTCCTCCCTTGATGCCCAAAACAAGGCACAGATTGAGTCTGAACTCTCCCCGAAAAAAGCGTGTAAGACATAAACCCTGGACAACTTCTAAGAGGAAATGTAAGAGTGCTCCTCCTGGCGATGACACAAATTCTAAAATGCTCGCTGAAACAGAGCATTCTGTAGCTGAACCAGAAGCTTCAGTCACTCAGTTGGAAGCTCCAGCCACTGAAACGGAAGCTCCAACCACTGAAATTGAAACCAAGATGGGGGAATTACCAGAATCACATGAACAACCTAAACCGAGGAAGTTCTCTGGTCAGGCTGCTCTCTCAGAAACAAAAGGGTCTCTACCAGCACCAATGTCTGAAGCAGTTGAACCTCCAGGTGTCAATTCTGCTTCAACTTCACCTCAACCTGTGACAGAAACACAGCCAGAAATTAAGACTGTGGAAGCTCCATCAACAGAGGCTGCTGAAGTCTTAGTTTTGGAGCCTCATGTGAGAGTCCCTGATCAAGCAGCACCTCTTCATCATGCTCAACAACCAGTCAAGCATGGCAAGAAACGGCGAAGATCTTTTATAGGACAGAGGTTAAAAGCTCGCCGAAAAAGGTTGCCTCAAAGACTGTTATCAGAAGAAAGCGCTGATGTTTGCTCAACAGTGGTAGCTTCTGAGCCAGCACAGTCCAAACTAGTTGGTGTACTGAAAACAAAATACAGAAACACACCTATTTCTTCAAGTCTTTCTTACATTCTTGAAGACAAAAAAAGGAGGGCAAGGCTTTTTGCACAGCAGGTGGAACGTGAGCTTGGTCCTCAACGTTATGATCAAAAAGAAAAGGAAAAAGAAAATCCTTCTGCTGATGAAAAAACAGATCTTGATTCTATTGAAGTCCAACCTGGTAAAACAAAATTTGTTAAAAACATTAAGCATTTTATAATGCCAGTAGTCAGTGCTCGGTCCTCACGAGTGATCAAAACACCAAAGAGATTTATGGATGATGCTGGCATGTCGGATCTGCCACGGAGAAATGCACAGAAGAAAGGGCACCAGTTGGGATTGAATCCAAAATCAAAGAAACGTGATGGTGGTGATGAAAAAGATGAGCCCTCCTCTCTTCCATCACAGGATGAGGAAGATCTTCTCTCAGATCTGCCTGAAGCGCAGTTAGATCTTGATTTGTCCTCTGCTGAAGAATCTAAGCTTGAGCCAGTAAACGACCTGGAAAACCTAGGAGAAGAGAAGTCCTCCGGCAAGAGAAGATCGCTACTTCGAGACCCAGGATTTAATTGGCAAGTTCTGGAGCCTGCAGGTGCAGAGCTCTACAACTTTGACCAAGATATTGAAAAGGAGTACGAGGCCTTGTTGTCCGCAGAAGATTTTTCGTTAGATTCAATAATTGACCCGCCACAGAAAAAGAAGCCAAGCATTAAATTCAGGAAGCCAACATCCCACCTAAAACTCTATAAGAAACTTAAGGATGAGCTAAACCTTGGTCCCAACAAGAAAAAGCTAAAACCACTTCCATCAGTTGCAATGGGGAAAGCCGTTTTACCACCGTCCGAGGCACAAAAGTTGGATTTCGAGAAGGAAACCAGTTTAATTCAGTCTCTTTCTGATATTAAGGCCGAAAAGGCTAAACTAAAGATCGAGGATCTTGACAGTCCAGGCGTTGTTCGGAAAGTATCGATCTGTGTACGTGCTCTCAGCAACAAGTTGTTGGCGCAACAGCAGGAAGAGCAAGAGGATGATTTGCAAGATGAATTTTCTATTCATACAGACATTTCACTTCCCAAGAAATCCATGGGTAAGACTTCTGCATATTTAAGTTTTTGTTTTAGTCACTGGCATTTTTTCAAGCATGGATCTTCTACAAAACGTCTGCAAATGATTAATCTAACCTAGGTTTATGCTCGTTTTATTATTAGACATAGAGAACATGTTTGAATCTGAATCAAGAGATCAGACGAAGTCAGACAAAGTAATTGATCAAAAGAGTAAAGGCGTTGAGTCAAAGGAGAGAAGCTTTGTCCAGCGTCCTCACCTGTCAGGTGCCAACAAGCGCATGTTCAATCTTCTCAAGAAAGCCAAGGTTCAGCTCATCAAGATTGATCAGCAGAAACAGCTCAAGTCATCTGGGGTAGGAAACAAATCTGTTATCCTTTTAGATTACGAGATCTTACTGGGCAAATGTTTTTTTTTTTAAACCCCTTTAGTCTTGCTTATTATTATTATTATTATTATTATTATTATTATTATTATATTATTTATGTGTGTGTGTGTGTGTGTGTGTGAGAGCAGTTTCCAACCACTGGCTTTCATTACATGAAACTGGCAGGGTCAAAGCTAGCAGGTGCTTCCTCTGAGACACATGAAGCCAACTGCCGTGTCATTTTAGACTGCTTCTTGTGCTGTGTCACAGGGGAGGAATTCTCTCTCTCTCTCTCTCTCTCTCTCTCTCTCTCTCTCTCTCTCTCTCTCTCTCTCCTTTTTGCATACATGAGCTCACAGATAGCTACGATTGGCTGGCGTCACTTTGATTGACAGGGCACAAAGTAACACCATCCCTCCCACTCCCGGATGCATGTAGCTGTGGCATACATTTGATTCCAACTCTTTTGTGTTTTGTGAATGCTTGTGTTTCACATCACCTTTGAGAAGAATTCTGCTATACCTATTCTGTCATAAAGAGGGCTATGAGTTCACACATGAGAAGCAGTTTTTCTTTCTGGTTAACCAGATATTAAAGTAACATTTGTTGATCTAACCATATTATTTTATTTTCATAAGTTTTTTAATACTTCGGTTTTTGTTCTTCTTTTGGGTTGTTTATTTTCCGGTTGTGTTTACAGCAAATAACATAGAAATGTAAGTGATCAATGGAGTCATTTAAATGTTTTTACAATGTGGGACAACTGTCGGAAGTTTTCATAAAAGTCATGACTTTTTGTGCTGTTCTTTTTTTTTTTTTTTTTTTTTACGGGGGGGACAAATAAATCCTTGTGGACACGAGCCAAATAAAGTCAGTTACATATAATTAAAACAATTGAAAGCCTATTATATTTCAAATGTTAATTAAAAAAATCACTTATTTGTTAACATTATAGCTCCTGCCAGAAAGCCGAATCACAGCTGGGAGGCAGATCAGGAAACCCATGATGCAATTTAAGCATTCCTGTCCTGAAAAGACTGTTGCTTCCCCAGAACAAGTAATTCTGCAATCTCCATGTTGCTTAGCAATAATTAGATAGATAATTGGATAATTATCAACTTGTATTACTAAACCCCATGTCCCTGTCTCTTTGCTTGGTTATAATTTTTCCTCCAGGAGCCGGCCAGAGGAGGTCCACGCATCAAGCATGTTTGCCGAGCAGCAGCTGTGGTTCTGGGGCAACCTCGCGCCACCGTCCCGGACGATATCCCCAGACTCAGTGCTCTTCCACTGCATGAACGATCAGGCATCTCACCCTCACCTGCTGCTAAAGGTAATGGTGCAATTTTCAAAATGGTATTAATAAAAAATTTATTATGGCAGTTTTTTTAACTATTTTTAACAAATCCTTGTTGGTCAGTGATGTCCTCAGGTATAAATATTGTGCCCAATAAAGTAAATTACCATTATTAGGGCCCAAGCAGTATAAGGTGCGCAGGACCCTCTTCTTTTCCTAAGGATTTTTTTTCCCACCCTTTTGGACTTTTCGGGGGTCTTAACATGCTCAAAAACTCATGAAACTTGGCAGACGGGTTGGAATCTGCTACCATCAGGATGCCTGAGAGTCTTGTGGCCCCAGGCCCCCAGGGGCCCCCACACGAGATTTTGCTGCAACACTTTCACGTAGGCACACGAAACGCTGTACACATTTAGAGCTCATCGAGCCGAACAACTTTCGCGCTGCATGTCCTGGGCTCAACTTAACAGGACGCCGGTCATTTTGGGTCGTTTGCAAAAACGCACCCGTTGGATTTTGATAAACTCCTCCTAGGGAATTTATACGATCGCCACCAAACCAGGCCAAAGATATCTAAAGACGGGCTAGCCGTGATAATGTCTTAAACTTACACCGAAAAATGATTAATAACTTTCTGTGTGGCATTATATCGAGTGACATTATATTCAGTGACAACTTCTGAGACATCACATTGAGGAACATCATAGTGTGAGGCTTATTTTCCAGCATCTGCGGCCTATTGTACACACATAAACATCACAAATGTTAACACACACATGCGCACACACACACGCTCCTCTTTCAGGACACACACACTAACGCACTCAACAAATATTTAGGGCCCAAACTGACATTAGCCCTGTATAGTGTGTGATGTGTGCAGGTTGTGCGGTGCAACCGAGTGACGATGGCTTTTTCGAGGTCTTAACACACTCGCATAACGCTCAGGTTGTGCGGTGCGCCCGGAGTGGCGATGGCACAGGGTGCTTGGGCCCGTCATCGTTGCTTGCAAATATATTTATACAATTAGAATCTGTCTGTTCAGTGTCCTGGAAGTTAATTTAATGTACCTGTGCTACATTTACAGATGTGGAGTCGCACTCTGACCCAGACAGCCCTATAACGCAAGAGCAGAGGACGCCCAAGTTTCGCAAAGCCCGTGCACATGCACGCCGATGTGGGCAGTGTAAAGGCTGCCTCCATGAGGAGGACTGTGGCAAGTGCATTAACTGCTTGGACAAGCCCAAATTTGGTGGCCGTAACACCAAAAGACAGTGCTGTGTGTAAGTGTTCAGTGCAGTTTGAATTAAAGTTAATATTCTAATCAGCAACAATAAATAAATATAGACAAAAATGTCTAGGGAAATGAATATATGTATGTATATGGATAGGTTTATTATTTAATGGGTCCTTATTTGTCTTAACTTCTGTCTTAAAGGTTTAAGAGATGTGATGAGGTTGAAGAAAGGAAGGCCATGAGACTATGTGGCAAGCTCTATAAAGGTACAGTCTTTGGTCTTTGTACAATTTCCTAATTGCATTCATATTCTCAGGAGCTTTCGTTGGTCATTTACTTGTCTGACGTTCCATTTAATTAATTAAACGCTTTATGAATTACACTGTGTTAAATTAGAATTTGCATGGTCTTAAATTTAGCTTTACGGCATTTGGCAGTAAATGTAGTCCAACGTCGCAACCACTCAGCTACCCCTGTATTTCCTGTTGAATCTAATTTAGAAGCATTACATCATCACGTCTGCTATCTATTGAGTGTTGTTTCTCAGGGAAATGTAAATTCAACCAACTCACTAGAGAACAGTAAATACACTCTCTAATTAACTCCTTTGTATTGCACGGTCAATTCTTTCATCTTACCTACAGTGCTAATTCTCTCTCTCTCTCTCTCTCTCTCTCTCTCTCTCTGTGCTTTATGTGTAGGGCAAATGAAGAGGCGTCGCTCATTAGTCAGTACTGGTCACTCGAGTAATGAGGAGTGTGAAGTGACCGAGGCAGCCCCTGTAGGAGGGGACGGTCAGAGCCCATCATTACGGAAGCAACCCAAACGCACTGTTAAACCGCGCTACTATTGCGACCTGCTGGATTACGACTCTGATCTTGACCCGGACATGAGCAGAGCACCAAACTCGACCTCACCAGCCCGAAGGAGAGCACCTGGTCCACGCAACAATGGTAAGAAGGAAGAGTTATTCATTTCAAAGCCATATTTGTATCTGTCTTTATGATTGATGGGTCGGTACTCATTTTTGTTTTGTCTGTGTTTAAATATGTTGATTGTTGGATGTATTGGTCTGATAATCTTTGTCGAGTCCATCTGCTTTCTGCAATATCAGGGAAGACTGTGTCTCAGGTTATGCGGTTATGCTGTTTGGTGGTGACTGTGTACCCAGTCTCATGTTTTAAGTGGTGCTGTCTGTCATCGCAGTGCAAACTGTGAGCTTTGGCACAAGTATTGTATTCAGCTGCCTCTGTGTTTTGTTCTTAGGAGCAGTTTTTGATGAACGAAAAAAATTTTTGTGCAATTTCTTTTTTTTTTTTAGTTTCCTAATTGTTAAGATAGATGGTTACATCTTTTAGCAATAGGAACAGTAACAAATAAGTTTGTAAGGGTTATTGCAGACTGTATACCTTACATATAGTCAGTAAACACAAGGTGAATGCGAGAGCTGACCAAAAGTCACAAGTCTTTAAAAAAAGATTGAATGAAAAACAATTTAAAAAAAATTTTAAAAAGAGATGAAGATAACAAAGTGAAATGCAGCGCATCGTTTTTTGTTAGTCTTTCAGCTGCTTCCATCAAGTGGTCACCAAAGAGGACCATTCAATCTGCGCAACTTTTTGCAACAGTTTTTTGTGCCGGATGCCCTTCCTGATGCAACCCCCCAATTTCTTTGAAAAAAAAAAATTTTTTTTTTTATCCGAGCTTGGTAGTGGCACTGCATTGGCTGGGAATCGACCCTGGACCTTCCGCTTGGCAGACCAGAGAACAGCATGTCAAAGTGACAGTTGATTGAGTCTATACGTATTGTCATAATATGTAATATTGAAAGTAGTGGGCAGATCTCAAGCTAAAAGACGAGCGTGTTGTGCAAGTAGTACCGTGATGTACACGACAGAAAAGCCTTAAGCCTAGATCTTCTACTAAACATTCTGATAACCCCTGTAGAGAGGTGTTGAAAAGCTGAATGACTCTGGGAAGAATTTAAGTGTCGGTTGAATGTGATCACCATTCTCACTGCATGAGAGAGCCGCTATTTAAGTCAGCATTATTGTTAGTAGTAGCAGTAGTAGTACTGCATTTACATCATTTGCATTATTTACACTTTTCACATCACAAAGGTATCTTGTTGTTTTAATGCATGTGTGAACTATTCACAGACTTTGTGTCACTGGATGATTTTGTTGGTGACGGCCTCGATGAGGGAATCCGGCATCGCAGACCCGGCTTTAACAGAGTTCCCCCAATCAGACGGAAACCGGAAAAGGTAACAAATCAGCAGTGAAAGCCATCAAAGACAGATTGCCCTGTATTATTTATTTATTTGCTTCTTTGTGTTCCATTTGTTCCTGAAAGTTTTAGCGAGTTCACGCTGCCGAGTCAAACAAAAGCTAAAAGATTGAGAAACCTGCAATACACATCAAAAGCTGTTCAAAATAAAATAGTATATTTCGCTATCGAGGTACAGTTGAATAAAAATCCTTTTTACAGCCTGTTTAATTGCTGTTAGCAGTGCTGCTGAGAATCTGATTTGAATATCTAATATAAAATAAAAAGAAGAAATTGTTTCAAGGGACAAATCCGCTCAGTATTCATTATAGTAAATTATCATTTTGTCTTTAACTTGTAGAAATTGGCTTCTGCAGGTGTAATGCTTTCATGTCCTGATAGTTTGCGTGCACAAATGCTGTTTCCAAAGAGATATTCAGATCTATTTGCATAAACACCACCCTGTATTTTGCATTTGTTTTTGGTAGGAAGGCCCCGAATTATAAGCCAAATGGGGGGAAAAAAGACAATGCAATCTCTTGTTCGTCATCTTTCATAATTTATTCCCATTAAAACAATGAAGTTGGTAAACCCTTCCATGTCTTTCAACCTGGGATTAATTCTCAGTTGGTTTTATTATTATTTATTTATTTATTTATTTATTTTTACTATTATTAAATCATATTAGACAAATATAGAGTGTATAAAAGTCTACATACATAGACTTTTCAACCATTTTATCACATTGTAACTTTTTCATTTCATACTGTACATTATGATTTCTTTGTGAGCGTACACGCAATTGAACTCGTAGTTGGGAGTTGATCCATCTCCAGCAGTTTGTTTAAGGATGCGGCAATATGGCAAAATATTTAATTCTTTTGCTTCGATTACGGCTGTGCCATCGTTCCATAAGCTTATGCAGTGTCTCAACATTTATTTCAGTCCAGCGTCACCTTAATTTCTAATCTAATAATCTAATCTAATCTAATCATGCTCATTCAGGATGTTTTTCCGTCCTCATTTCTTTCTTGAGGATGGTGGTTCAGCACAATCCTTCTAGGTGTTAATGCATTTTTTCAGTTCTATCCCAATTTTTGTTCTTTCAATCATCTCCTTAGTTGTTTTCTTTGTGTGATGCAGGACAATATTTTGACCGTTTTGAAAGATGAACATATTTGCCATGACGTCAAGGTGCGTCATTTGACGTGGTTGTTTAAGAAATGAGAAGCTACTTACAGTATCAGTTAGGGTTAAATTACTTGTTGCAGCTGAACCATACGAATCACTGCAGTAATTATCCAGTGGACGACTCCTCACTATTTACTTAATCAGATACAAGTTGTGTTTTCTTCTATTAGCCAGACAGTGTACGTTATAATTAAACTGCACAATTTGTTCATTGTGTGTCCGGTTTGGGTCGGGAACTGTCCTTTTTTTATTGACAATTTCTTCCTCACTTTCTGCACTCATCTCCCTCATCAGTGTTCCACTGCTTTTATTGGGAATGCTTCATTTTGGGGAATGAAAGAGCTGGCAGTCTCCACTGTCTGAGTAGACCGCAAAGGCCAAACTACCGTTAGTTAATGTTGTATAACACTTATCAAAAACCTGTCTCTCTTGGAGCAGATGTGATGTAAATCCCCTTGTCTTTTTATTCATATATATACATTTTTTTTATATCCTCTGGTTCTGCGTCCGCAATCATCTCTTCCGGGTCCCTTCCCCGGCTCACAGAGAACCTGGTGATGGGTTGTGCTGTGAACCAGACACCCTTGCACCTTTTGGTTTCAGAGGGAAGAAGGCTATATTTGAAGAAGTCTCCAAAACGTGACAGCTTTGATCACGACGCTATGACGTAATCCCCCTGTATTTTGCATTTGTTTTTGGTAGGAAGGCTCAGAATTATAAGCCAAACGGGGGGAAAAAGACAATGCATTCTCTCTCCTTTGAAGGATAGGGCTCCTGAACTGAGACATGCCAGTGGTTTCCTAATGCATTACTTTCAACCAGCCATCCTGTCGAACATTTTTATTGAGGAAGTGTCTATAGCGGTACATATCATTCTGTCTCCCCGGCTTAGTCTGTTTTCTGGCTGAAGGTGGTGTCGTATGTACTGATCTTCCCAGCAAAGTGACAAAGAAAAAAAATACACTGGAGTAAAAATTATTGCTCTCTCTACTCTGTACTTAATTACTCCAGTTATTTCTTATACTTTAATCCTTTTGAACATCCTCAAACAATGTTTCTGTTCTTTTGTTGTAAGTAAATGCAGTTTCTATGGTTGGGCATGCTAAATGGTCACTTTATCTCTTGTGTCTGTTAGACTGAATTAATCTGCACACACTCGATTATTTAACGGTAAACAACATCTTTAATAAACTTTTTGGTTTCGTGGCTAGTAGGTTTTTGGTGTCGTGGCTCGGAGGTTGCACATAGCTTGAAATGATGTACCATAGTAAAGGGGACCACATTGTGATTTGTAACTCTTGTTTTTTCCCAGAGTCCTCAGGAGCAAACACCACCCAGTGTCCTGGCAGCACTGGCTAACGGTTTTGCAGAGAGACTAAACGAACCCTCCGAGCCAACGTACAAGATCTGTGTCGACTTTAAGGTAGGAACATCTAAAAGAATGAATAGAGCTCTAGTGCCAGTTTGTCTTTATAATTTGAACACTTTTGAGGTTAGCATGTGTCATTTTTTTGTAGGTAGACAGCTATGTCCCTGTTCTGTGTGCTTGTGTGTGTAATTGTAACACTGTTATTAAACGATAAGAAAGCACTTGGTCAGTTGAAACGTACCCTACACTTTATCTAAATCGAACCCAGTGCCTTCATTAAACTACTAATTATCTAGCTGTCAGTAAAGTTATTTATGTATAAGAATCTGAAACAATATATCCAAAGAACAATTAAATGTGCTTTAAAAAAACATGAAATTATGATAACGATATGATTAGTTTAATTGCTGTTTTCGTAGTTAACGAAAGGAAAGAAGGAAGTGTATTATTTCTCTCTAGCAAACCAATTCTGTTCTTACATTTCTGCTTACGATACATCTTTGCTGTGAAAGTCTGAATTTAAAGCGCTGGGTCTCTTCAGGACTATACTCTGAGGATTCCTCACAGATTGTTATAAAAGTTTCATACCCATCTTGTGTTTTCCTCTACAGGAGGACTGCACCTTGCAGAGTGTGTGGTCGACCGGTGGTTTGAGCATCCTCACCTCTGTGCCTCTCATGCCTCCATCTGTGTGCCTGCTGTGTGCGAGCAAAGGACAACACGAGGTACAGAGTGAGAATATAGATGGCGCACAGATGTGTGCTCGACAAAAAGTTTTAGGCTGTGTTCACACTTGTCATGTTTGCTTTGATTAAAACGAATTGTAGTGCGGATGCTCTGTTAGCGCGGTTCACTTTTGAAGAATGGTGAACGTAGCCATCTGAACCTTGGCACACACCTAACAATTCAAATGCGACTCGGGTCTCGGGCTGCTTCCAAATGAGCTCTGGTGCGCTTCGATGTGTAAAGATGTGTAAACGAAACCAGGTGTGCTTTGCTAACATTATCTGATGATACTGATACCTGAGAACTTTCTGTATCTGTATCATGTTTTTGAGCATTATTCTTATTGAACGCAGGGGTAGCTTAGTGGTTAAGGCATTGGACTACGGTTCAGAAGATCCCAGGTTCAAATTCCCACAACCACAATCCCTGTTGGGCCCTTGAGCAAGGCCCTTAACCCTCAACTGCTCATGTGTATAATGAGATAAAAAATGCAAGTCGCTCTGGATAAGGGCATCTGCCAGGTGCCTAAATGTAAATGAGTGAAGAGGGTCTATCAAAGGATTGAAAATCCCTTCTTGCTTTTTTAAAATTAATTAATTAATTAATTTTATTTCTTTGTTTATTATTTTGTGGGGGCCGTATGGATAAAAACTTTTCTCGGTCAAAATAAAAAACATTAGACGTGTTGGTGACCGTTTTATTCGCCATCATCATCTTGAGTTTCAGTGTATAATGTTACATATAATGAACTCTTATAATGATGCATATAATGACCTTAAGATACTACCACATATAATCCACACACATACTGTTGCATCTTTTGGTCTGACGTTGTAAATGCCCGCGTGAAACGTAAGCAGACCTGAACTTTATAACAAGCAAAATATTTTTTTTTTGATTGGTCTGAACCAAAGGAACTAACCTGCAGTTGTGAACACACCCCTAATCTTTACGTAATGTTGATGTTTGCATAATTTCCAAAACTGCTCTGTACTGCACTGTCTGACATATATAAATTCCTTTATTACTATTATTATTACAGCTGTCAAAAATACAAAGATTTAATTGTACAGAAATGAAACCATTTCCAACCAAGATCATGTTAGTAGTTCTGGTTGTTCAACCTTCTTCCTCACCACTGTTTATCCACACCAGATGTTGTTCTGTCAAGTGTGTTGCGAGCCTTTTCATCATTTCTGCTTGGAGCCGTCAGAGCGGCCGCTGGAAGAGAATAAAGAGAACTGGTGTTGTCGCCGCTGCAAGTTCTGCCGTGTTTGCGGTCGCAAGAACAGACATTCCAAAGTTGGTCAAACTTACACTTTTGTTATTTTTTCATGTTGTATAATCCAAGGACATTTTACCATGAGCTATACATTGAAGGAAACTATTAATGAGAAGCAATAGTCTTTTCCTTAAAACATTGGCTGATGTATTGTTTCTTGACTTAGCCTCTGCTTGAGTGTGAACGATGTCAGAACTGCTATCATCCTGGCTGTCTGTCACCGAACTATCTCAAACCCAACAAGCGCAAGAGACCATGGGTGAGTAAACCTTTTTTGTTGTTGTTGGTGCTCTTTAGCTTCACAGGTGTTAATTTACAGGACCCTTCATACAAAAAAATAGCTTTTATAATAAAAAAAAAATTATCAGACATTGTGCATTGTCACTGCAACCCAAACTTCATGATTCCTGTAGTTAAAATACATGGTTACATCATACAACATTGGTTACATCAGATGGACGTTGTTATTTCCTTAGCTAATGTTCAACCAGAGAGGATACAAAGTGGGATCATATTAACTATTAACTGTCATCAAATAAATCAGATCTTTTGATTTTATGACGAAGATCTGTAAATAGAAGAACTTGAGTTTTTTAATAAGTTTGTTGTAGTCCTTAGTCTTGCTGTGTTCCTCCAGGTGTGTATGACATGTATCCGGTGTAAGAGCTGTGGTGTGACTCCAGGCAAGAGCTGGGACACTGAATGGAACCACGATAAGGGCTTCTGTCCTGACTGCACTCGACTTTATGACCAAGGTGAGGGCAATAAACATATTGCGGTTAATTACTTTACTTCCATAAAATTGTGCCAAATGTTTGGTGACATTGTTCATTCCGTCTTGGGTTACGGAGATCTCTATTTTTAGATGGATACTTTATTGATGCTCGTCTGAAATGGCAGGGTCAAGGGAAAAGCCGCTCCTTTCCTTTTATTAATAACCCATTTGCACTTAGCCCTTAGCAACCACTTATGCAGTATGTGGTGGATGGATGGATGGATGGATAGGATATGTGTGTGTGTATGTATGTATATGTATGTATATATGTGTATATATATATATATATATATATATATATATACACACACACATACATACATACACATACATACATACTGCACAAGTAGTCTGGAGCATGCACTGCCTTCTAGTGCAGAATGTATGAGTATAACGCTTTACTATACTATACACAGCAAACCAAATGACACCTGATTTATGCTGACCTGCTTGCTGTTCTAGGTAACTATTGCACAATGTGCTTCAAGTGCTACGAGGACAACGACTATGAGAGCCAGATGATGCAGTGCTCCATATGTAACCACTGGGTCCATGCCAAGTGTGAGGGATTGACCGGTGAGTCTGACTTCTGAAAGCTACAGCATGTTGAAAAACTGTGATGAATATTATGATTATTTGAACATTGTTCAGTCGAATATGATGAACAATTATCTTGGTTGTGGGTGTTTTTTTTTGGGGGGGGGGTGGTTTTTTCTCTCTCACAGATCACCGTCATAAGGTTTCTGAACTAGAAAAACTGATATTTATTTTATTCATATATATATATATATATATATATATATATATATATATATATATATATATATATATATATATATATATATACACACACATACACACACACTCTCACACACATACATGTCCTTTTATACATGTGGATATAGGTGTGTGTGTAGATGGGTGTGTGAGGGGAAAAAAATATATAGATATAAAATTATTATTAATTTTATTTTTTAACTGAAAGAGTTCTCTGTTGCTCCAATGTCGCAGACAGGACAGGGTCCAGTCATGTGACTACACACATGACAGCAGGTTTCTAAGGAGACAGTACATGAACACACACACAAAGTAGGGAAAGTACTAACAATGTTAAAAAAAACAACAACGTAAATAACAGACATGGACAAGATTACTTAGATTAGACGTTCTGAAGATTCTGAATGTTTTTCGTTTACTTGCCTGGAGTGCTTTCCAAAACTGAGACTTGGAGAAACCTGATATTCCACCAATTCCATTCCAAAACCCGCTTTTTTTATTATCCTTTTAACTGTCCGCTGCTCAACTTATCTTGTAAGGCAAAGTGAGTGGTGAAGTAAAGGGTTGAAAGGTGAACATCTTGGATCTTGAGGAACCTGAGGAACCTGAGGAACCTGTTACAAGACTACAATTAAACATAATGATGTGCTTGGTTTTATTTTTATCTCATGCAGAGGTGTTCTCATGTTTGACCTCTGTTCTCCATTGTCCTCTTAGATGACCTGTATGAGATCCTGTCGAGTTTGCCAGAGTGCGTTGTGTACTCGTGCCAGCCCTGTACGCGAGCGCAGGCCGGTGTAGTTCGGGAGAGTGTGGAGGGAGGAGGATGGAGGGAGCTCCTCCTGCTGGAGCTCAGAGCCGGAATAGAGAAGGTGCTCGCCTGTTTGCTGAGCTCCACTCTCACTCAGCACCTGGTCACCTGCAGCGAGGTGAGGCCACATTTCACTTTCAGCTCCTAAACCGTCAGTTTACATGGTATTCTAAACATGCTTGTATTCTAAACTCCTCTCCTGCTTGTTTTTGTAGTGTGCATCTCTGGGTGATGGAAGTGACCGAGATGATGTTCTTCCTGTGTGTGATTTGCGTGCTGTAGGGAAAAGGTTTGACAAAGGGCTTTATACAACGCTGGTGAGTATTTTAGTTAAATCTGCCTTGCTCTTGCACGTGTTTTTATGCAAGAAATGTCTTACATGAGTGAAAATGTTGATGAAATTCCTGTCTATGTTGCTGTAGAAATCTTTCCATGAGGATGTGGTGAAAGTGATTCGTGAACGGCTAGAGGAGGAGGAGGAGGAAACCTTACCAGAGGACCAGAAGCCAACTGCTTTGGCTCGCTCTTACTATCTCAAGGTCAGATTCTTTAACGTTCAGTCTTTTAACGGTTTTCTGATGTTAAAAAAGGTACGTGATGTTGGTGTTCTCCAAAACACTTCATTCAGCCTCATTCATTTTTTTTTTCATTTTTTTTTCTTTCCCCATTTGAAGAGAATTTCCTGTAATTAATAACAGTAAAGTATTATACCTTCAAATCAAAGCTTGTGTTTTCCTATTGTATTTTTTTTTCTTACTGTATTTTTATGTTTAGCTCATGGAAGAGGTTTTCAGCTGGTTCAACAGTCAGGATCCCAAAGTGTGGGATCCACGCTCTAAACATTTACCAGCGTGAGTGTTTTATACTTTACATTCATGCCACTTCATACATACACAAATTCAATCTATAAAATGAATCGACTGCAAAGGGTTTTTTAGAAACTTTCTGGATTTGTTCCTTTTAAATTCAAGTTTATGCTTCTTGATGTGTCCGTTTGATCAGGCCTGTCACTGAAAGTACAAAATACAAAAGACATGTGAGAATCATCACTAATCGATGCATTTCTGATTTTTATTTGTATTTTTTTTTCTGGTATTTTCTAGTGGAATGCTGTCCAACGCTGTACTACCGCCAACAAACGAGCATGTATTTGCCAAGTGGCGGGAACGAGAGGAGGAAAGAACGACTATGAACACCAAGCAAGGTGGAGGCTTTACAGAGGTCAAAGGTGAAGATGGAGCAAATATCTCGACCCCTCCATCTCGTAAGCCTGTCCATGGCCACTACAGAGACTTGAGCATGAGACTCAGACTAACAGGTAATTGCACATTTTCCATTTTTTTTATGTTCTTTGTGAGATATTTTTAAATTATTGATAAAAACATTTAGCAAAAAAAAGAAGAAGACACATTTTTTTTTTATTATAATATTTTTGTGATGAATCTTTTCGTTGCTGTGACAGGGAAAAAAGCACGACCATTGAGAGAAGAGCTGGACACTGGGTGGTCGAAAGAGGATGAGCGTCAGTGTGTCTTGTGTCAGAAGTATGGCGATGCAAAATCCAGCGTAAGCAAGTCATGCTCACATTCAAAAACATCCCCTTTGCTATGATGAATCCGAATATGTCTTCCATTTTAATAATCCAATAGATGTAAATGTAAAACCCTGCCATCAGTCTCATGAACAGCATTTATCTAAACCTCCACAGGATGCAGGGCGTTTGCTGTACCTTGGCCAGAATGAATGGGCTCATGTGAACTGCTCCATGTGGTCAGCGGAGGTGTTCGAGGAGGACAATGGCTGCCTGATGCATGTGCATAGTGCAGTTGCTAGAGGTCGCCTTATGGTATGGAACCAGACAGAATTGATTATCGTTGGTTAACGAAATAGTTTATATAATAGATTTTTTTAAATCAAAATTGCTGTGCATGCAAGTACATTACTGTCGGTCTTGGCCATTAGAAGTTTTCCTGCTCTGTATGTGTCACCCAGAGCACTTGTACAATCAGGGCCAATTTTCACAACTTTTAATAGATGCAAAAATGCTTTCCAAAGTCCATCTAAGACTCATGAAACTTCTGCAGTTCCACTGAGCTAAATCTAGGGGGTCAAAGTGCACATTTGGTGTACATTCTCATTCATAGCACTGTTAATAATAATAAGCTAGCTAATTCAGCAAAACAATATACATCATTTAATTTAAGCCAAGTACCTGGACTCATGGGGTTTAGTTGACAACAGGCCAATTACTATTTAATTAATGCTTGTGCTGATTGAGTGATAAAGGGAAAGAAAAATAAAGCAAGGAGTAAACAAACTTTGTGTTATATGCAATTAAATACCAGCTGTATGTTGAGGCTTTTAATAAGAGCAGTAGACTGTTGTTTATCTACATGTACTGCAGTGGATAATTTATTTATTTATTTTTATCTTTTTTCACCCCTTTTTTTTAAACAGCGTTGTGAAAGATGTAACCAGACTGGGGCGACAGTAGGCTGCTGCCTTACCTCCTGCCAAAGCAACTATCACTTCATGTGTGCCCGTTCTCGCAACTGTGTCTTCCAAGACGACAAGAAAGTCTTCTGCTACAAACACCGTGATCTCATCAGTGGAAAAGTAGTTTGCATTAAACATGATTTTATATATATATTTTTTTCTTACTTGCTTTCTCATGTATTTACAATATAAATGTTTTTTAATATGCTCTCACTTCTTAACCTTTCAGATTATTACTGGGCAAGGGTTTGAAGTTCTTCGGAGGGTCTATGTGGATTTTGAGGGGATCAGCCTTCGCAGGAAGTTTTTGACAGGATTAGAACCAGAGCATATTAACATGATGATTGGTAAGCACCTCATGGTCAATGAGTGTTAAATTGATGACTTGTTGGATTTGTTTATTTATTTAATTTTTTTGCGGTTGTTTTCCACAGTCCTGTGCAGTTATTTAGTTATTTATTTATTTTTTTTAATTATTTTTTTTAACATGTTTAGGTTCTCTTCAAGTCCAAAAACTTGGGAAGCTAAATGAATTGTCAACTATTCAAGGAAAACTCTTTCCAGTGGGTTATGAGTAAGTGATTTTTCACTCTCACTGTTGGTCAATCGAACTCATTGAATTAAGTTATTTGAACTGGTGGAAACCTGTGGGTTGATTGTTGTAGATGGATCATTATGTATTGATGGTACTCTTTAATTATCTCCAGTTAACAGTAATATTGCCAATCACTTTAAGGATGCATGCAGCTGCTGCCTGATATGTGTGCAAGGTTGTAATGCTGCCTTGCACCAGCTACCAATGGCTAGTCATATCTATAGGTTGTCTTGTCATGACGCTGCGTTCTACTGATAAAAATACCTGGAATATGGTTACAATTCCTGTATAAGCAATTGCTAGTCACTTTTTTGGATCAATTCATAAACGTTTGAGTGCATGTTTGGACCGGAGTCTTTTAAATAAACCTAAAAAGGCATTAATTAGGCAGATTATAAAGTTATATAAAGTAAAAATTCATGTGCCCTGCAGTGAACACCCAGAAAGGATGCAGAATTCCTTGTATAGAAAAGTACCCCTGATGACTGCTTATTTTTCTATGTATTCATTGTGTACATGGATTTAGTTCTACATTTACTGTCTATTAATGTACACATGTAAAAACAATTCTTAGATGTTCTCGTTGGTACTGGAGCACACTAAACCCACGTCGCCGCTGCAAGTACACATGCCGGGTTTTGGAGGTACGACCACAAGTTCAGGAGAAGCCAGTAGAAGAACTGGCTGACCAGGGAGAAAATCGCACAATTGCCCACAGTCCATGTCTACAGTCAGGTCTGCCTAAGAAAAAAAAAACAGGCTTATATTATTTATTCATGTGGCTTTATATTTATTCTCAAAAATATATATTTCTTTGTTAGAATCTGAAACTACGGAGGGAGATGTGACACCAGCAACTCCAAGTTTAGTATCTCCCTTTGCTAAGCCAGACTCTAGTACTAGATCCAAACCTTCAGCCTATCCCCTGAACAGAAGACCAGCTGGAGGCCTATCTAAACCACTTCCATCTCCAGGTAGATTTCTTTATCTGGTAATTACTGTAAAATTTGGGGTTAACTTTTTATAGCTGTTTATGAAATTAGTTATGGCTATTAGTGTTATGGCCATGCCCTGTTTGGATGTCTTAATAAATAAACCATATGGTTTGTTTTTTTCAGGAGCAGCCCCTTCCAAGTCCCACCACATTTTGACCATCAGTGATCTCGATGATACCCGCAGACTACGGCGACATACTACACAGAATCCTGCCATTCGTGGACACAACTCTGGCCCCTCCTTGGGATCTCAGACTAGCTCAAATAATCTTCGACCTGGGGGTACCCATCACTCTAAAACTACCCAGCCTACCTCCCCAATTTTCCCGCTTGGTGCTACTGAAAACTTGTTGACCTCCTCGTCAGCCCGCCCTGTCAGTCGAAGCGCTTCCTCTGCCCGGGGTGCCGGAATTTTGGCACCCCATTCTACCTCAGGACTGTTTCCAGAGCCCATGTGGCATGGTGGCACTGGCAGCACCCCTCCTGCTCACCGATCGCTCTCTTCACCTATCCACCTTTCAACAAGACCGAGGTTGCCTTTTGACCTTAATCAGTTGGACTCTGAAGAACTGCCACACAATTTCATGGCATCACCACAAGAACTGCCTGCGGAAAATGGGACCTTTCCTTTAGGAGACACAGCGGATCCACAGAGGGGTAGTCACCTAGTCACTGATAAGGAATTCCCCTATACCCCCTTTCAGCTGGACTCAGACCTAAGTGAGGTCTCAGGACTCAAAACCGAGCTTGAAATTGAGGCCACTGTCCTAAATGAGGGAGTGGCAATGAACTGTAGTGAACAGATCGTCGTTGAAGGTGAAGAGGATCAAGATGAGTTTTGGGGTCCACGTGCAGAGGTGTCTGCTCGGAGATTACCTCATCCTACAGAGGACTGGGGTAATAGTTCCTCTGATGATGATATGGGAAACTATTTTGACTTTTCACGCACTATAGTAACTTGTAAAGGCTCAAGAGAAGCCTCAAAGACCCCACCTGCCTCTGTAAAATCAATTTCACAACTAGATGGTGTTGATGATGGAACTGAGAGTGATACAAGTTTAACAAGCAGTAATACCCAAAATCTGAAAAATCCTAGTCAGGTTCAGAAACCGTCTCAGGCTCTTGATGGTCAGCATCATAAACAGTGGAATAGTAATGGGCTGTGTGTGGAACTTCCAAGTCTTAGCAGTCAGCACCAACCACTAACCAAACCATTCGGCTCTCTGTCCTTAGTTAGCACTGCGGATCAAAGTTCAAGTAGCCCATCACATTCTGAGATTCCCCAAGAGAATAGCAGCTACATGAAACCAGGTTTTCCAGATACATATCAGACCACTGACTTTATTGGTGAGACATTTCAGTCAAGCGCTATGATGCCCCCGCTGGAGACTTCAACAGATTTTGCCGTGCCAAAGGAAACCGATACAACATTTTCCACTTTTAACGAAGATATCCAAGGGTACAGTTTACCTACAGATCTGGGCTTACCTATAATGCTGGACAGATGTGACCCTCCCTCACCCAGCACCTGTTTTACCGAGTTGGTTCCAGTTAAGGACGATTCTCAAATAGACACACAAGAATCCATTGAGCCAAAAGAAATCTACTTGGATCATAACAGTGGTCACTTTGTTTCCTCCATTGACGGTTCTATGATTTGCCCAAATAACATGTTGGAGGGTTCAACAGACACGGCCTTCACGAACGCAGCAAATGGAAGCCAAGATCAAGTGCGGCCACAGGCAAGTTCCACATCATCTATAGAAACAGGCAGTTCTACAGTTCATTCTGCTCCATGTTTGCAGTCTACTTTCATGTCATTTTCTAATTCATCACCTTCGACTATCACTTTACATCCTGTCCACGTCCCTGAAAACAAGACAGTCCTGCCGCCGATGGAAAGTTTTCGTAACAAACTACTGTCACCTTCAGACATCAGCCAACAATCAGTTCCAAGAGCAGTGATTTCTGCTGATTTGACTACTCAGCCTGATTCAGTGTTTCATGCGCAGTCAAGCCCTGGGGTAGCCCTTGCATCCCTTAGGGCAGTGCCATCTCCTGTGTACCCCACCTACACTCAACCTGTGGGCCCTGCAACAGTCAGCATAATTCCATCTGTAAACTCCCAAACATCTGCTCAGTGCCGTCCAGTGTCCTCTATTATTCAGCCAGCCCCATGCCCTGTTGTTGTTAATGGCTATAGATCTATGCCTATGCAAAGGGAAGCTGGCCCAGGACGTACCATTTCCATAAACTTTTCAACTCCAAGACCAACACTGGAGCCTCAACAAACAGTGACTCAAGCATTACCAGGTCATGCAATTCTCACTGTGAAAGAGGTGGGTGGACCCAATGTGGATCCAACCCCCCATGTTTTACTTGTTAATCGTCTTGGTCAAATTTTTGTCAAAAATCCGGAAAGCAACACTTTCCAGCTACCCAGCCCCACCTCCCCTTCCTACAACTGTGTTACACAGATTGCCAGCCTTCTGCAAAGCAATGCTCTCTCTGCTACTCTTGCAGCTGCAGGCAACTTGCCAGCAGTTGCTGGAGCAGCCATCACAGCTCAAATTCCCAGAATGGTGACGCCTGTCATTCAGAACTCCAATACCATCACGCAGCTCCTCACGACTAATAGCAAAGGAACAGCAGCACCATTGGAAGCTCAGAAAACAAACCAAAATGCAAAAGAATCTTCAGATGTTTCGGTATCTGGAATAAAGAAATCACGGAAAAAGAAGGAACCCTCAACACCTCGGAAACCCAAATCTGCTGCTGTACCCGGGTCATCTGGCAAGCCAACAGACAATCATCCTGAGAGTGCTCAAGCTATTATTAACCAAGCTATGGCCAGCTATTATGACCCCAGTCGAAAGGCTAGTAAAATTCTGAGTCCTTCTTCACCTTGTAACACCACTGCTGGTGGCAGAGCTCAATCACCAAGTTCCATAGCTCTGCCACCAGTCCTTGTTGAACCAGAGGCCACAAATTCTCAACCTTCTACCCCAAGCGTAGTATCCTCCAGACCAAAGCAGGTTCGAATGAAAAGGGTGTCCTCTCTCTCTGATCGCATTGCCACCAAGAAATCCAAGTCTGACTTTTTAGAGCCAGAACATTCCAGTGGGCCAGAAGAGCAACGCAAATTAAATTCAGCTGCTGCCAGGTATGAAGGAGATTTAATTCCCCCCCCCTCCCCCCAAGAATGTTATCCATGAACTCCTGAAAGCGTTGTTTTGATCAGTTGCTATTTTCTATTTTTAATTTATTTTTAATCTATCTTCAATTTCATAGTTTGTACTCTGCTTTTGATTCACTTACTCACAGTATGTTTGTGTAACAATAATAATACAGGCCTAATTTCAGGATGATACCATGGCTTGGACTCATTTTAAAAAAAGCTTCCAGTCTGAACTCATTTGAGAAACCGGGGAGTTAATTTAGGGCATTTTCACATTAGGGCTCCAGGATTGTGTCTGATTCATTTTGATCAGTGAGAACACAATCGTTCCAGGCTCGGGAACCATGCCTTGAAGAGGTGGTCTCGGGCACAGTGTACTTGGGCAAAGATTGATTTGGATGCGGAATCCAATCATACCTGAGCACACATGTAGATTGCTATTTAGACACGACATCCTCAGAACTGTCTGTTTCCTTTGAAATCTATAATATTAGGCATAATAAACATGAAGGTTAACGTCCTCATTCTATTCTTCTCTCGTGTTTAATGGCGACTCATAAACCAAGTAGGTGCATACTGCCACCTGCTGTATCGGAGAGTCTAGATGCGCAAGTGTGCCCAAGATTTGAGACCAAAACCTAAGTGAATCCTGGGAGTGGAAGGGGCGGGGCATTCGTTCTTGGGCACCGTACAAATTAATCGGACCCAATATAAAAGTGCCCTTACAGTAGTGAATCTTGCATCTTGTCAGTAGTGCTGTTTTAGGATAGAATGTTAACTCTCCTTCTAACTCTAAATTATTTATTTTTTCAAGCTGTAACTTGCTTTCTTTTCCTTGCTCTAGTCTGTCACTCTGTGCTCTGACTTGTTTTTTGTGCCTGAAATTGGAGCATGCACATGTTTGACGCCTGAGCTGGTGTTTCCTGCAAATTCCATGCAATCACCCCTGATATAACTTTCACAGAATTGTCACAGTGACTCAGAGCAGCTCATAAACAAATTATAGAGTATTCGTTTTTGTTCCTGTTTTCACACAGATTGTATCTTTTAGTGACTATCTATTTATCAGATGTGTTTTGTCTCCACTCTGTGGTAGGTGTGGGGGAGTTCGCATTAAAACTCCAACAGTCAAAGGGATCCTTGACCTGGACAAAATCAACGAGGAGCAAAGTAGTGATTCCGAAAGCACAAGGTAAGAAATTATTTATGTATTTATTTTATTTGTCATGAGCTATCTGTCGTCTTGGACTTTTCGCAGATTTCTAGCAAATAATGAGAAAGATGAGATCATTTTAGTTCATTGTGCTTATGTTGCATGTTTATTATGTTAAATGGTCTTTGACATTTGATTACGGTCTTAAGATTAGGTAATTTATTCTTTTTATTGTTGTTCATTTGAAGGCCAGGGATCTGGGATCATTTCTCTGTGTCTCGAGGTGGTGACAGCAATAAACCACAGTCCTTGGACGCCACATGGTGCAGTTCACTGTCTGACTGGAACAAATACTCAGGTATATATCAGAGCTTGACACCCTGTGGAAGGAAAAAAAAAAACTATGCCAAACATGTGAGCCAGCAATTGTTCAATAAGCTAATTTGTTTTTCTTTTTATAGTATCCGGCAATTATCAGATTTACCAGATTTATCAGATTTAAGTGTTGTTTATATGAGACTCATGTAGCAAAATTCTGTATAAAATAATTAATGATATTAAGATATAATGTATATACTAGTATTTCCATGCATTAATGCGCACTGAATAATTCCCTTATTTTTTTTCTCCTGGGAAATTCTTTCTTATTAGGGACGCTGTCAGGTTCAGAGGATGAGATGCCTCCTCAAGAAAGTGAAGAGAAGCGCCTGCCTAAAGGAGACCAACCACACCTACGCTTTGAAATCACCAGTGATGATGGATTCAGTGTTGAAGCAGACAGCATTGAAGGTAAAATATGCTGTGACCTTTTAATGCTAATTACATGTGAAAAGATTTTTTTTGTATGAAAAAGTAAGGGTTTCTGATTTGCACAAAAAAAGGAGTATATGAAGTCCCTTCCATATTATTTGTATTTTGGTTTGTGATGAAATTTGGGTGAATGTAAGATCATAGACCAGAATTTCAGCCTTCATTTCTTGATATTTACATCTAGATATTTTAGAAGTGAATGTCATTTAGTATTTGGTTGCACATACCTTGCTGCAGTAACTGCATCAAGCTGTCAAAGAACTGAGGACAGAAAACTTACATTCTTCATTCATTCCTCATTCATTCACTCTCCAGGAGTTGACGAGCTGTTTGATATGTTTTGTTTTGTTTTTCTCAGTGTTTTTTTTCCAGGACGTTCTGCATTGTTTGAGGGGACTAGAGCCTAAAGCCACATTCAATCGCTTGAAAAATAGACAAGTTCATAAGTTGTTTAACACAGGGAAGTGTGTTTATATCAGACAATAAAAGCAATGAAATTCTGATCTGTGATCTTGTATTCAACTTAAACCCAGATGTCACGGCCCAAATGGCCGTGCTGTTCCAGTTCTTTCATTATGTCAGCTTGACGAGGTATAATGCAAGATTCCATCTTACAGCATAAACACTATTATGGATGGGTGGGTGGCTGTTGGATGGATGGATCAGATGTTTTTTTTTTTTTTCTTTTTAATGATATGACAGAGAAACCTTTCTCATCTAAATTGTTTAGACGAGCAGGCCTTTATGTTGTCTTAATGAAAGTGTGGACAATGCACTTTTAAAATTATTTGGGTAAACTTTCAAATTCCTTAAAAATATACCAACAGTCTATGTAGAAAATGTAAGCTGCCTTTTTGTATCGCTTCTATTTCCTCTTTTCTAGTTTCTAGGTGGCAAGAAAAAAAAGAGAATCACTTTTTATGAGACATGACATGATATTAAAAAAAAATCTACAAGACAATTTACACAAATTTAGTCCATATTAAACATTTTACTAGTTTGACTTAATGTAGCTGGTCAGGACAATTTCTCCTTCTGACATGTTTGCTTACTGTACTTATTAAAACTCTGCAACTGATATTATGTTATTGTAAGTGCCTTGCTCCTACTTTGTCATACTAATGAGCAGATGACATGAAATAACAGAGAATCTGGACATGGTATGTGGTTAATGATGAAATCAAAGCAGATTGCTAACTGCGCTCCATGGAAATATGAAGAGGATGAACAACCGCATTCTCCTACGCTATCTGAAAAAAACATCATATGACATTTAAAGTCTATTTTAAATCAAGAGTGCAAGGGCAGCTGACCTGCAGAGCAAGCAAACAGTATTGTTATGCTTTTGAGGGCCCTAATGTTTATTTAATGTCTCCGATTACATAACGCTAAATAAGGTACTCATTTTATCATCATTTGATGATGACCTAAAAAGGTATGGTGTCGGGCGGGAGTGTTTATGCATAATTTAGTATGTATGGAAATGTGGTGTATTTTCAATATTGATATTTGATTTGATTTTCTCATTTTCTCAAAAATAAATCGCATACAGTGGCCTGGAGGGCTGTGATTGATGGGGTGCAGGAGGCTCGTGCTGTTGCCAAGCTCAGGCAGCTTTCCTTAACTGGGTTGACTGGAGCTCGTATGTTGGGTTTGCTTCACGATGCTGTGGTTTACCTGGTGGAACAGCTTCAGGGAGCCAAGAGCTGCCGTGGTCACACCTTCCGATTCCATAAGCAGCCTAGCCAGGAAGATGACTTGCCCATTAACCCCAGTGGCTGTGCTCGATCTGAGGTCTACCTGAGGTGAGGTCATCTGTTGGACGAGCTTTCTTGCCATCTTTGCAGCAGTCTGGTGTTTTTACACTTTTCAGTAGAGTTTGTTATTAGCGCTGTATAATTTAATCAAACATTCAGTTTATTTGAGCTTTTGATGATCAATTCAGTTAGGTAAATCGATTTGACAGTTTGAGTCGCACTTTTAAAATTTATTTATTTATTTACTATAATTACATAAGTACCAAAATGTATTAATTTATTTATTTAATTAATTACTTTCAAATTCCTTAAAAATATACCAAAAGTCTATGTAGAAAATGTAAGTTGCCTTTTTGTATCACTTCTACTTCCACTTTTCTAGTTTCTGGGTGGCAAGAAAAAAGAGAATCACTTTTTGAGACATGACATTTAATTAAAAAAAATCTACAAGACAATTTACACAAATTTAGTACATATTAAATATTTTGCTAGTTTTAAAATATAATAATTAATTAATATATTTTTTATTTAATAAATAAATGTAAAAAATATAAATAGTTTTAAACCTAATAAATATAGATGCTTGAAACAAATCAAATTAAATAAAAATGTTCAATGACCAAAAGTGAATTGAATCTACACTCTGACTGTGATTCACAGCTCTGGTGACCTATAAAGATTGATACAATCTGTATGTTTGGTTCATGCATGATATCTAAAAAAAAAAAAAAAAACTCCTCTAACTCAAAATCTATTGATCTTTCTGCTACTGATTTCCTAACCTCACAGGAAATCTACGTTCGACATGTTCAACTTCCTGGCTTCCCAGCACAGACAGCTCCCTGACACTGATCTGTATGATGAAGAGGAGGATGAAGTTCTTCTTAAATCCAGCAGGTCTGTTTAGATCAGACACAACCCCCCCTATACTAACACTTTATAACAAACCGATTAAGGGCTTGTGTCTTAAGGGTTGCAGGTGTCTGAAACCTAATTTTACATTTGCATGCGTCATATTTTTATTTTAAGCAAAAACATTTCAACTATGTGATCAGAAAGGCATTTAAGCTTATGGAAAAAATAAATCTTCTGAAAGAAATTTGCTTAAGGTTAAACCCTTAACTGGAAAATGCTGCAGCTTTTTCTGGGGATCTTCTGGTGCTTTTTGTCGGTCATTGCTGCAGTATTATTTACTGATGTATCAGAGCATAGCATTTATAGCACCTGTTTAACTCCCTTAAGGATTAACACTGTGAACTTGTCAAACAAGAGCATTACAGTAATACATCATGTTTTATGTTTGTTTCATTTTTTTTTGTTAGTTTTTTTTTGGCTCAAGTCCCTGACCGATCTATATGGTACAGTACGCTCTGCATTTCATAGTGCAGTCTTCGTTAACCAGAACAGCTGAATAATCACGATTAACTCCTCCAGAATAGTGATATGTTTACAGACCAGACTGTGGTTAACCAGAGTAATGGCTTGTGACTGTTTTTAATCATTAAAAACTTTCTGACTTGCTTTTCTCATTGGTTGAACATCTCCCTGACAGACGAGCAACAAGTCTGGAGCTTCCCATGGCAATGCGCTTCAGACATCTAGAAAGGACATCCAAAGAAGCTGTTGGTGTTTACAGGTCGGTGGGACAGTGACTGTTAAACCACATTTTCCTAATCGCAACCACTTGAGTGGTTTGGCCTGATTTATGATGATGGATGTTATACATTGTGAAACTCTGGAGTTAGTCATAATTCAGATGGCTATACAGTGAATGTTATGAGCTGACATGATGCTTATTCTGACTTGCCATGCAAAGCTAAAGGTGAATCAGTGTTCTGAGGTATAATTGTCTTAAAAGTGTACAGGGATATTGGTTTCAACCCTTTTATGCATGTTTTGTTAGCCACAGTTATTGTTCGAAAATTAACCATTTGTTATTCATCAATGTCTCTTTAAATGTTCAGGTCCGCTATTCATGGACGAGGGCTGTTCTGTAAGCGGAACATTGAAGCTGGGGAAATGGTCATCGAGTACTCCGGCATTGTCATTCGCTCCGTTCTGACAGACAAGCGGGAGAAATATTATGACGGGAAGGTGAGAGAAATCAAACTCCATTCTCATTTGCTTAACCAAAACTGCCGATTTAATCTACATAACTTTATACGAGGTGGCACTGTCCTATGTTTTTATACATTTGTTTTTGACATCTACATCTCTGTCACGTGCTTATTAGTAGCTAAATGCTCTACCATAGCACTGACAGTAGTAAGACAGGAACTTAATAGTAAGTAATAGTAAGACAGGAACTTGTGTTGAGGATGATCTATATAAGCTGAGGCAAATAATAAACAGATAAACACACAAAAAAAAAGTTATTTATGTGAGTAACAGCCATAATATTATGACCACCCAATAAATATTGGGTTGATCCACCTTTGCCACCAAAACAGCCCTGATTTGTCAAGGCATGGAATCCTCTAGACCTCTAAAGATGTGATGTGGTATCTGGCACCAAGCTGTCTGTAGCAGAATCTTTAAGGCCTGTAATTTGTGAGGTGGGGTCTCCATGGCTTGGACTTGTTGTTGGAAACCAAATTCTCCAGATCTCAGTCCAATCCAGGATCTGTGGGATGAGCTGGAATAAAAATCACCAAGTCATTGGTTTGTTCCTTAAACCCTTTTTTTGAACTGTTTTTGCAGCATGAAACGTGCATTATCCTGCTGAAAGACATTATTGTCTTGTAATGAAAATGTACTGATTGTCACAGGACCTCAAGAAGTGTGATTGCCCAAATTTTATATTGGCTGGAACTTCTAATTGGAGCATTAACAATAAGGCATATTTGCATTGGTTTGATTTAAGATTTTATCTGCCCTACACTGAAAATAAGCTGCCATCTCGAAATTATGTTAGCTAGCTGCTGTTTAACTGCTGTTGACTTACCATGCTTGTTTTTCTTTCCTCGTTATCACCAGGGCATTGGCTGCTACATGTTCCGCATTGACGACTTTGATGTAGTTGATGCAACCATGCATGGCAACGCGGCACGATTTATCAACCACTCGTGCGACCCCAACTGCTATTCCCGCGTCATCAACGTGGAGGGCCAGAAGCACATTGTCATTTTCGCCTTACGCAAAATCTACCGTGGAGAAGAGCTCACCTATGATTACAAGTTCCCTATCGAAGATGCCAGCAACAAGCTCGGCTGCAACTGTGGAGCCAAGCGCTGCCGCCGCTTCCTAAACTGAGTGGACTGTTGAGAAGATCCGCAGGGAGAGATGCAGACAGGCAATAATACAGAGGCACAGTGGACGGTGTTTTGATTGTGTTCTACAAATCGGGTCCGAAACCACTGGAAGTCCACTGGACCGATCCAGATACGACCGTAGGGATGCGTGCGTGATGGCCAAGCACTCCAACAAAAATGGGATGGTCGAAGAAGCACCGGTTTTACAATCTGAGCGTTTTATTCCAGTCCACATACAGAAACGTTCTGCTTCATGCTTCCCTTTTTACAACACAGAGGTCTTTACAACGTGCAAACTAGTGAAGAGAAGATGCGCACTCCTCCTATTGCTAATACTTGTCACGTTGTTGCTGCTGAAATGCAAGTTTGGCTCGTGTAGGGAACCTGTATAAGGTGTTCCAGGTGTGTGGCTTTTTTTTTTGTTTGTTTGTTTTTTCCTGAGCTTGTGCACAAGCAACAAGTACAGTGATTGTCTGGCTGATAAAAGTCTAAGTGGTCAGTGCATCAGTTTTAGCTGTTGAAATAGTTTCAGTGCCGTTAAATGGATTGTGCTGATCTTCTGCAGTCCATGGCCTCTTGAAAATTTTGACTCCGGCTTTCTCCTGCACTTGGAACAAAGTGCAAATAGATGTACAGGAGTTTTGTGGCAGTGAGAATATACTGTACCTGAATGAATATATGACTAATCAAGAGATATATCTATATATACTTTTAACTGAGATGTTTATCTGTGATGCTCATGCTAGAACATAGTATAGGACTTGATGTTTAGGAGAAGAAAAGGCTTTATTCTGCTCAGGAAGATGCTGTGAACCCCTGCAATACGCCATTACCATCCATTCCGTTCGTAAGGTCATTTTTTTCTTCTTTTTTTTAATAGAAAGTCTCAAATCAGCCTTTAAGCTCTTCTACAAAAGCCACTGCTGTACTATACCATTAGAAAACTCCCACTAGGCCTGTGTATATTATTTATTCTTTTACCATGTTTATTTTTGTCCCGATTCATGACTATGGGTAATTTAGTCATGGAGAAAATTGTCTCCCTTCTTGGGACCCTGCTGTTTTGTTGGTGTCTGCTAATTTTGCCCATTTTCTTAACCTTTATTCTTTAATTCTTTATGGTGCTAAACTTAAAGTCTTGAAAATTAAGTGGGTAATCACACATTTCATCGTCCTCGTCTCTGTCGTTCATCGCCATATGAGACACTTCATTATTTGTGACTTGCTCAAGTTCTTGACAGGTAAAAGCTAGAGAACATTATTTTTTTTAGAAGCATCACAGTGTATGGAAAAAGAAAACTATTCACCCTTTTTTTTTTTTCTTCTGCTAGCTGCGTTGAACACTACTTGAGCTAACCAGAGATAGTCACTTTTGCATCTTTACAGTTTTTGTGTTGGGTTTTTTCTCATTCCTGTGATAGTTGCACATACAGACACATAATGTACATGTATAGAAATCATACTCCCTTACAATTGCTCAAGAAAATCTCTCAGAAGAATATTTTTTGCTCTCGGACAGCCTTTTTAGCAGTGATTAAGAATTACTGATGGGTCATTCACCTAACAGCCACCAAGCACTCAGCACCTTGACGTCCCTTTATTTTAATACTTCAGACAGTTCTGATTCCTTCTATCATGAGGAAAAATATAACTGATACCTATCCTAGTGTCTTACAAAGACAAGATTTCTCGAGCTTTATGGCGTATTTATTCTTGTTTGTGTTTAGATTATGGGAGTAAATGTGCTTTCTTCATGGCCAAGGTCTTTTTTTTTTTTTCTTTTTGTTTACATAGTTTTTTTTTTTCTTAGTTCGCTTGTTTTTTCTTGACTTGAAAAAGTCATTCTTCGAGGAGGAGTTCTTGCAGTGCAGCCTTTTTTTTACAATTGTGTTTTGAGCCAGAGATTCTTTTTAGAGAGTATGTTTTTATTTCTTGTTTTAACTTGTAAAGTGTGGCAACATGCTTTAGGGAAACTGTTTCCTTTTCTCTCCCCGCTTCACAATATGCCAGAAACAGCTTCCAGTGCTTTCCGCCGCTCCTTTCGTGTTTTTATGGTAGCTGGCTTTTTGAACAGCCCTTGAAGCCAGCCAGTGAGATCATTCTGCCTTGTCTGGCCCTCCTCGTTTCAGATAATAATATCATAAAACTGAATTTCACTTTTTATTTTTCTTCTTTTTTTTTTCACTGAACTTGCAAGGATTCTACCTCAGGCTGTTCAGAATGACTGTCAAAGAATACTAATGCAAAACCTAGATGACGATATGATATCGCTCGGTCTTAAATGTCCTGTAGAGATGGCCTGTGTGCAATGAAGGATGCAAAGCACTAGTCAAGACCTTCTGTGACGATCTTTCTCCCAGAGTTGTGTGGAAAAACTGTATGTTCCTAGGTAGGGTTATTTTAAAAAAATGTGTTCAGAAAAGACTTCAAAATGAGAAAATGTGTCTTTACTACCTTGTACAAAGTACCCTAAGTCTGTAAATAATTGTATACATATTTCTAAACCTGTTAAATTTTTCTATGCACTTTTTTATTTATAATGTTATTTGCTTAATAAAGATGTTACAATGTTTGGACAAAAAATTCAAGTGACGTTTGATCTTCTTGCGTTTGATTTGTTGCTAGATCAGTACTTTTGCTTCTTCACACCTTTCAGCATAGATGCTTTGTCAGGAAGATTTTGTATCAGGGTAAAGCAAAGGACTCTCACCATGTAAAACAGGGACTGAAGTAGAGAAGCATAGTTCCAGTGCAGTTCCGGTACTGAATATAATGGTTTTGGATGATTTAAATAGTTTTAAACAGTATGCTTTTAGATTAGATAGTATACAGTACATTAAACAGGTCAAAAAGAAGAGAGAACACAGGAGTATATTAATAATAACAGGTGCCAGGATTCTATATACTTTTTGGGTTAGTAAAGTCTGTAAATGGTCTTTTTTTCTACAAGCTTCTATCACTTTATTATTATTATTTTAAGTGTATTTATTTATTTATTTGCTTATTTTAATAAACTCATTTACCCTACACCATATACTATTACTTTACTTCATCACCAGGGGGAGCCAAAAATCATTGTGTTTTCTGGATCCTGTATCAAACCTTATCCTTATCAATTTGCTGTAACACTGATAAAAGTGAGTCACTCTAGTAAATCTGCTGTCATCTGAAATCAGACCCATGACCATTTGACCTCAACTTCTGGTTGTAACCAATGCGGGGGTTGCAAAAAAAAAAAAAGGTTTTCCGACTTATTTCTGTGAAGTCTATACAAATAGAAATTATTTACAGTCAAATTCTTTAGTCAAATAATATAAAACGTATTTGAATTTTTCTCTTGCGTGACTGTACAGAGAACTTTTTGTGCCCGTTTTTCAGGGCAAAATTAAATGTTTGTTTTGCACAGCTTTTAGAGTTTTGTCTGTGCAGGCCAGTGACGTCGTCTCTATTGCACCACTTGAAGTAAAGGTCAAACCACGTGACAGCATTGATCCACAGTAGTCTTTTATATACAGGATGTATGTATGTTTGATTATATATGTACACTGCCCGGCGAAAAAAAGCTTGATAAGCTTATTTTCATCCAGAGTCACGTTATTTTTTTCTGCACAATTTTGTACTGATGATGGGAAAGTCAGACCGTAAATGATGTAAAGTCTTCTCCCACACATCCCAAAGATTCCTAATGGAGTTAAGGTCTGCTGGTCAATCCATTTGTGAAAATTATGTCTCATGCTCCCTGAACCATTCTCTCACAATTAGAGACTGATGAATCCAGTCATTGTCATGGTGGAATATGCCAATGGAAGAAAAACCTGGCCATGCAGTATAGTCAGGGAGTCAGGTGACCTTAGTTTTTGGGCACATAACAGTGCTAAGTCTAGACCTGAACAATAGAAGCAGTCCCAGATCATAACACTGCCCCCTCAGGCTTGTACAGTAGGCACTAGCCATGATGGGTCATGATTCAACACTTCATCCACCTCTCATCACTCTTCAACAGGGTAAATCTGCTCCACAGTCACATGTTTTAATAGTCCCGAGAAAACTGAAGTCAATTTGTCTGATTAGCCTTACTGATGAGTGGTTTTCTTGAGGTTGCCCAGCAGTCTAGTCCCAATCCCTTGAGTTCTCTGTGCAGAATGCTCTTACTTTCACTATTAAACCTAGCTGTTCTGATGTAACCTCTCGCAGCCGGAGGTCTAGAGAGAGCTGATTGGCCGAGCTCTCTCAGAGGGGCGGGCTGAGAGGTACTTAGTGCTCCCACATTAATCACGGCTCTACAGCCAATCAGGGACGTCTGTGAGCTCGCGCAAGCGGAAGGAGCGGATAGCGCTGTGTGTTACTCCGCCCCCAACGGTGCGTGAGTGAGCGAGTCTTTTTTTTTTTTTTTTAATAGTAACCATTTTTATTGTTCATTTTTTAACAATAACAACAAAACAACAACACGCGGGGTATACTTACAATTATGATAGAAAGGAGGAATTTAGTTCTTTAAATGTATTCATCGTTCTGGTTGCTTTCTGGCTTAAAAGTCCTTGTAATGTTTCAAAATAAAATTTCAAATCCACCTTGTAATGGGAGATATTAGGCATTCTTAATGACCACTTCCATTTGTGTATATAGAATTTACCTAGTAATATTAAAAGATTTAACATGAAAATGTGACTCTTCTCGATATCTTTTTTGTGAGCGAGCAAGTCGAAAATATGCGGTCGGCTGGCATCACGTGGTTCGGAGGAAACATGTGATAGTCTTTGGCCCTCCTGACTGAGAAGCCCCTGTCTGCAGCCCGCAGATCGAGGCGGGGCTGAATCTGGAAAACCATATAGTTTTTTATTGGTTGTAAGTAAATTAATGATTTAAATAAATTAATTTCCTGACTGAGTGGAAGTAGTAGCGTAATGTGGGGGCCCCCTAGTGATGGGGAGGAATTGGTCACGACTAAATTAGGGAGAAAATCGGGGGAAAATCTCCCACCAAAAAAGAAAAAAAAACATAGCTGTTCTCTGAGTTCTTTTTTTTTTTTTTTAATGATGATGGTTTGTCGCTATCCTTCTAGATTTTAATCGTGCGTTTTACAGTTTATAACATAGTTGTAGTAGTTTCAGCAACAAAAAAAAAACAGACACAGCATATTTCTTCTGACATGGTTATTTAAGAAATGAGAAGCTACTCACTGTTACTAACCAGATTACTTACTTGCTTAATTAAATATAAATTATATCAACGTTTAGACACAGCTTCTAATTCCATGGTCTTTTTTAATTTCTTTCTACATTGTAAAACAATCCTGAAAGTCTTCAAAATATGCAATAATCTTTTCATACAGTTGATATTGAGATGTTTCTGCTACTTACTCTGTAAAATCTCCATAACGGCTCTAATCTGAAGTTGGTAACTCTAGATGAATTTCCCCTCTGTAGCTGGCTTTTCCAGGTGTTTTAAAATAACAACTGACTATCATCGTTACTTAATTACCGAATGCTGTATGATTTATTTCATAGTTTTGAAATCTCCAGTATTGTTCTTGGATGTAAAATATAAATCACTAATCAAATAACATTGAATTAAAAGGTGTGTCCAAACCTTTGACTGGTACTGTATATATTTTAGCATATTATACAGTACAGGCCAAAAGTTTGGACACACCTTCTCATTCGAAGAGTTTTCTTTATTGTGTTCTTTAGCCCAAACGCGTCTCTTCTGCTTCTTGCCTGTCCTTAGCAGTGGTTTCCTAGCAGATATTCTAGCATGAAGGCCTGATTCACACAGTCTCCTCTTAACAGTTGTTCTAGAGATGTGTCTGCTGCTAGAACTCTGTGTGGCATTGACCTGCTCTCTGATCTGAGCTGCTGTTAACCTGCGATTTCTGAGGCTGGTGACTCGGATGAACTTATCCTCCACAGCAGAGGTGACTCTTGGTCTTCCTTTCCTGGGGCGGTCCGCATGTGAGCCAGTTTCTTTGTAGCGCTTGATGGTTTTTGTGACTGCACTTGGGGACACTTTCAAAGTTTTCCCAATTTTTCGGACTGACTGACCTTCATTTCTTAAAGTAATGATGGCCACTCGATTTTCTTTACTTAGCTGCTTTTTTTTTTTTTTTTGCCATAATACAAATTCAACCTCTTTGAATGAGAAGGTGTGTCCAAACTTTTGGTCTGTACTGTATATTACATTAAAAAACCAATGAAACATTTTTTTGACTAAGAACTACATTTACATTCTGCGAGTTAAAGGATATTTAGGGATTGAACATATTATTACGGTGATTGTTGTTGATGAGTGACAGATATAACATTAACATTACAGCATTTGGCAGATGCACTTATCCAGAGCACCATACACTTTGTCTTATATTTATACATCTGAGCGACTGAGGGCCTTACTCATGGGTCCAACAATAAAAACTTTTGAACTTGGGACCTTCTGATCAGTAGTCCAATGCTGTAACAACAGAGCCACCCTTGAATTGCAGATAAGCTTATTATCTAATGTTTGTAAACACATTATCTAATGTTTGTAAACACATTATCTAATGTTTATAATCAATAACCTGTCTGAATTTCACAATAACTGACACAGAATAAATACTTGATTAGTTAAAAAAATAAAAAGAACGAAACTGCCAACGTTGAGTTGTTGCAGCATTGGACACACCACAGTGTACACCATGTCTCATATAAATATTGTGCAAAAGTCTTGAGCCCTTAATTTCTTCATATGTTCCTTTCAAAAAGCTAGACTTTCTTGTATTTTAATGTAGTCTTGAGTCTTGAGGAATAGTTCTCCAGGCCTCTTGAATCACTTTGTGGCTCTCATTCTTAGCAAGTTTTTGGTTCTAAATTTCCGTCCAGTCGCTGCACCTGAGCAGTTTCAGAAGAATGTTTTTTCATCTGTTAAGCCACACAGTGACCTATGAATCATTCAAGCATTAAAATTTTTTTTTCACTAGCATGACCCAGTGAGAAAGGGTGCAGGTGCAGATGTTGACAGATGATAAGGATGGTGATGCTGAATGCTGAGTGGGCTGATTTTTTTTTTTATTGCATCTTAAATAAATAAAAAAAAAATATATATATATATATATATATATATATATATATATATATATATATATATGTGTGTGTGTGTGTGTGTATATATATATATATATATATATATATATATATATATATATATATATATATATTACAAATAAAATAAATAAAAATCAGAGTAAAACATTTGTTTCCATCTATTTAATTTTAACTACATTATTTAATTGCATTTAATTAAATATGAAGAAATGAAGGGTGACTCAAGACTTTCCACATTACTGTAGATAAAATCATACCAACACCATATACACTATATGAGCAAAAGTATTTGGCCAAACTTGTTCATCATGGAATTCAGGCCAATCCACTGCTTCAGCATACCGAGACATCTTACACAATGCTGTGCTTAGCCTTTTACATATGTGTGGCAACTTTTTGGGGAAGTCCCTTTTCTATTCCATCATGACTGTACCCCAGTGTGCAAATCAAAGACTATAAAGCCTTTATTCATCAAATACACAATCATTTATCCTTTATCCCAACTTTTTGTTAGTCTGAGGTCAGAGTACAGGGTCAGCCATTATACCGTGCCCCTGGAGCAGACAGGATTAAGGGCCTTGCTCAAGCAGCCTGGCGGAGCTGGGGCTCAAACCGCTGATCTTCCAATCAGTAACTCAGAGCCTTAAAACTGATAGACCCTCCTTTGCCCCGTATAGACATGGTTTGCTGAGTTTGTTGTGGAAGAACTTGCCATGCACAGAGGCCTGACCTCAACCCCTTTCAGCCCCTTTAGCCCTGTGAGCCAGGCCTTCTCGTCCAACATCAGTGCCTGACGTCATTAATGCTCTACAGAATGTATGGACATGATTTCCCACAGAAACACTCCAAAATCTTGTGGACAGCCTTCTAAGAAGAGTGGAAGCTGTTACAACTGCAAAAGGTGGACAAACTCCATAATGAAGTGTATGTATTTAGATACAATGTCATTGCTGGTTTGGCCAAGCACTTTATTGTCCATATAGTATATCATATAGTCTCTACAGTACAGTAAAACCTATTTTAAAATTACTATTATTTGTTTTAATACATCAGTTACAGCATACTGAGATATTTTCCACCCAAAATTCTGTGCATGATTACAAGTTCTTTCCCATTGTTCTTTCTGAATTCCTCTTGCTTCAGGCATAATTTACAGTCTACAAAAGTCTCCCTTTTTTGTTTTGTTTCGGTGACCACCCCTAAAATTGCTTTAGCTTTAGATTTGCTTAACATAACACATTTTTGTTGCTCATTTTGAGGGACTGTTTTGCCAGTTTATTTGCACGTTCATTACTTTCTATCCAAACACTGTGCTGCTACCCAAAAGGTATATCTGGATTGCCACAAGCTCAGCAGAAAAAACAGTATTTATCTACAAACGTGAGTAAAACACTTGCTTTAAAAGAAGAAGAGCAGAAAGCTTGCTCATCAAAACAATGATCATCTTGTTACCTCTTTTGCTTTCCTTTTTGTCCCTGTAGAGACGAGAAAAAAACAAAGAGCTAAAAGCGGCAGGAGAAAGACGAGGCCAGATGTGAGGGGGATTTAAATGAATAATCTTCACATTAACATTAATTATCATTTATATAAAAGTGAACTGGTGAGAGGATCCTGTGCACCCAAGGCTCACACATACCCGCAGGACACAAAGACCAGCTTGTCCAGTCCACTCACACAGTAAAGCCAATGTAGCATTGCCCAAAAATGCCCAAAAAGTCAAGGCTGTCCATGATAAAAAAAAATAAAAAAATTAAAAAAAAACAGAACACATAGGGTCCAGCAGGCAAAGACCCCAAGACTGCCAACCTGTGCTCCAAATTTACCAGTCCAATTGAACTTTGATGGTACAAATATGAGACCCCACTCCACCTCCACTGCCAGCGTCCTGGTGTCAGACACCACACCCCCAGAGTTCTTGTGGAGTCAAGGGGCCAGAGCTGCCCACATGCTACATGAATAGTATAATAGTTTGCATTGTATGTTATGGCTGATCCATGTAATGCATCTGTCTTTCTCTAATGCTGTAGTAAAACTATTTACTAATTATTTGAAAGAAAAAAAAATTAAACTGATAACTGAAAAATTGCATTAGTGATTACTTTAAAGATTAAATATGTTCCATATTCCATTTAATTGTGTGCTTTCAAATTTATGGCACAGTGTAGGACAGGCCTACATATAAAGACAGCTTGTTATCCTACTTATTTAAACAGTCAACTGGGTCATCGCAGCTGCTGTTAAGGTGACATTAACATTAGTAAATAATTACAAGAATTTAGATTTTAGTTATTTATTTATTTATTTATTTATTTATTTATTTTTTACAGTTTTATTTGAAAAACTAGAGAAACTGTAATGGTAGAGAAGTAAAGACTGAGTATCAGATATATGTGAAAATAAATGTTCTGTTAGTTTATACAGTTTATTATTCCGTTAAGCAATATACAGTATTATATTATTTATTTATAGACAACACTTTATTTAGGAATTTCTTTATTCATTTTAATGTGCGTACTCTTGTATGTGATTTCTTACCATATTATGCCTAGAATAAATCAATTCTCTCTCTCTCTCTCTCTCTCTCTCTCTCTCTCTCTCTCTCTCTCTTTGTCTGTCTGAAAAAAAATCTGTTGGCAGCTGAAATTTGACTATGACTGTTTGCTAAGTCTTGGTCAACAAATCAGAGTCAACAATGGTGAGATTACATGAAGTTTCACATTTTATTCCAACATTTTTGAAAAATTCTAATAAGATTTAAAACATTTAGGGTTAATCTAGACTTCCTAAAATAAAATACACAAGATGAACATACACAACATGAACATACATATGTAGTGCATGTGTATTTTATATATATAATATTTGGGTCAAATGTTTGAACTATCTATGAAATGTGCTGCTTTAAATGAGATATACTGTACTTTTTTTATTTTGCATTCAATGTGACTATTGACATTTGATTCTAGCGGTTGGTAAAGATCAGACCAGTGTTGTGGATATACTGTATTGATGTGAGTGACAGAATTAACTTAGATAACTCATTATGTAATGTTTGCAAACATATTACGTAATGTTCGAAGTCTCAAATCAAAGCTTATTATTAAAATTTCACAATAAGTCGGATGCAGGATAAATATTTGAACTTTTGATACGTTTGATCAACGGATCAAACCTGCCAAGAACCAAGTTTTTCAACTAAAGCTGCATTAGTTCATCTTAGCCCGCATTATTGGAATTTTCGAATATTTTTCTAGATTGGAGAAAAATTCATCCAAACTTGTGTGAAAACTTTTGCCTGGTACTGTATTTACAGGACATGGACTCATATAGCAATCATACTGTTTAGTCCTTGTCATATAGTAAAAATTATCATCAAATACCGTAAAGCTACTGAACATCCTATAAATCATGCATTAATTGTTGAATAAGTTATGACTATAAGAGAGCAATGTAAATTTTGACCTGCTGAAAGATCTTGGGAATTTAAGGGGTTAAATGGTTGCAAGCAATGTCCCGTGAGGTGAATGAACTTTTAAACATATTTAAGGTCAGGCTGATTTCAGACACAGTGTCACTCAGCAATAAAGGATCAGTGTACCAGGTCTAGTTGTGCATGACTTCTCTCTGAGGTAAAAGAATGAGTATTTCAACAGCAATAGGTGTACTCTATGCAGTGGCGCAGGTTCTAATGCCATGCTTTCCTCCAAAACCCTTGTCCAGTGAAGTCCTGTCTACCGACCGGGTAAGAAATGATGGGTGACCTTTACCCAATGTTGGTTCTGATTATAGCATGGTTATTACAAGTTGTATTTTGATCTCGATTATAACATTAGAATCTCGATTATATATTTGGTACTAAATAATATTACTGACATTAGCTATTGATTTTTTCATACTGATGATTTTTATGTTCTTTCCAATCCAGTATTTAGGAACATGGTATTATGTTGGAGTGGCTTCATGGGATAATGAGGACATTGAAAGTTATAAATCAGTGGATAACTCAGTGGTTGAACTGAAGAAGGGTAAAGATAACACTCTGGTTATGGCTGGAGTATTGGAACAGTGAGTAACAAACAATTACGCTTCTTGTAACAATGATCAGTGGCAAATTTAATTACCACCTCTTTATGCACTGGTTTAAAAATAGCTTTTTTAGGTTAGCTAATTTGGAGTAAAGCATATATCACTACCTAAATACAAAAATGGTTAGTTTACATTTCACAAATATGATTGACTCTTCTCTGTGGTATATGGCTTAAATTGAACATCCAAGCACCACCATTTTAGCTAGAAAATACTATAATACACTGCATTTGTTTTCGCTGGACCATTAGTCTTATATGTAATGATTTCTATGTACCATGTAGTGAAAACACACGCTGTCGTTGAATGAAACTGTGTAATTGCAGGGAAGGTAACTGTGTGAACATGGCCTGGACCTATCATGTTGACCCAGATATGGATCCCATTTTGACAGAGGGTCAGGGTAAGTTTTTAGATGTATTTACGTTGATATTTACGTTAATGATTGTTTGATAGAACATTATTGCTTAAAACTGTGTTCTTACTTTTAAGAAAATTTATTTGTCTTCTTATATCAGAAAATCTTGGCGTGTTCTTGGACGGAAACTGGATGAAATGCCCCAAATGTATGATTATCGTCAAGCTTCATCCCAGCAAAGGCTTTTTAAGAATCATGTTGTTTGGTCAGTCAGTAATAACATTGTTTGAACTTACAAATTCTTTGGTATCTCACATGTCGCCCAAGCAGATAAATATGAGGATATAAAAATACTTTCGTTTGGTGTTATAAATCATTATATAAAATCATTATATAAAATCTGACAAGCAAAATATTTTTCCTTACAGCACGTGACAAGGACACATCATCTGACTTGGTGAAAAAATTTGAGAAGAAATTGGAATGCTTTCATGTTATCGACAAGTTTGTAATAGCGCCACGGACAAAAGGTGTGTGGAAAATTTATTTTATTTTAGTTGTTGCTGTTTATTAAAAGTTTCACTTTTGATATACACTTCCGCTATAAACATGTGCTGATTACAAAGAATAGAGAAACACAACTAGTGTTAATAAAATTGGCAGTGGAATGCCACAAAATGCAAGGTACAGTACAGCATCATGTACTAAAGTCATCCTTACATGTTCAGTGGACATATCTGCCTAAATATCTGTCTTATGTTTTAGACTTCTGCAAACTGGAAGTAACTGAGTGAGCAGGTAATGAGATTATCTTATATATAGTTTTGAAAAATAAAAACATTTATTCATTCATTGTTTTCCGCAGTATATAAGCTATTCATATGAATATCCTTTTATAGAATATTAATATCTATACATATCATAGAACAAATATTTCGATGAATATTTCTATATTTTCTCAGTGCTAACAACTCTTATGTGTTGTCTTATGTTAATAATGGCTCACCTGCGATGAAGAGACTTCAGATTGTACAAAATGAAGATTCCCTCCAGGAGAACCTGAGCTGTCTACACTTAATTAGTTTGATCATTTTGAGTTGTCAGATATGCCTTTGTTCAAAAAAAGTATGATAATTTTAGTAAATTGGTAATGATTGTACTCAGAGATTTATATGCTTAATATGTACACTGTATGTAAACTGGTTTATAAGCTCATGTCAGGGCTACATTTGGCATTCTATCTCTGGATTAACCTTATTAGCTAATTAGAAGCATTATTTCATGTGGTAAATATATAAGGAAGATAACATCTTATGGCCCTCAAGGACACATTTTTTTTTTCCATTTGAATGAAAACTTTGTTTGATTGATGTTTTTGCTATAAATAGTCTCTGTGTACAATAAAATTAGATTCTGAAATTTCTCACCCAAAAGTTCGGCAGCATTCATATTTAATTCAGTTCAAGTCATTGTCACAAAGCAGCTTTACCGAATCAAAAAATTGAAATGAGTATGAAAAGTGTGAGGAAGAAAAAAAACTCCCTGAGGTGGCAATAGAAAGAACCCTTGAGAGGAACCAGACTTATCAGTGAACCCTTCCACATTTGGGTGACATCAGATAGCAGGAATTGATCTACAGTCACGCTGAATTTTAGGAGGCTAGAAGTCCAATATAACAGGAGAGGTGTTTAAGTTAATATGGAGTCCACTTTAATTATTGGAGGCTCAGGTACAAAACTGTCTGTAGGAATTTAAGTCCAGAACTGTTGACTGACTGGAGACACAAGTCACTGGAGCATGGCTGTCTGCATAAGCCGAGTACAAGACCATCATCATGTGGAGATGGAACCATCACCAGTCACCACACGCATCCCAAGCACTCCACACTGGGCCTCCATGCGGCAAGATCTCCAAGCAGAAGTAGGGCACCAGGATTAGGCAGGTCTGGAGGGCAGAGAGGGTGGCAGTTCAAGAGCACCATGTGTAGCTCAACAGAGAGCGAGAGAGAGAGAAAGAAAGATGGAGATCAGTTAGGTTCAGTATGGTCACAGTCACATAATGTATAATGGTGAATGCATATATGGTTTAGACTTACTGTACTATGACAGCATAACTAAAAGAGAGAGCCAGAAAGAAACACTGACATGAGGGACCCCTGGGAAGTAAAACAACCTGTGACTCCACAGGAGTGTCAACACACCTGAGCGATCAATGAGAGTGGTATACAGTAACATACCAGTTCACCATAATACTCATAATACAATGAGTCTCCCAGGTCTGCTCCTTTACCTGCGGCAAATCTATTCACAAAAATGCTTGGCTAAATAAATAGGTTTTCAGCCTAGACTTAAACATTAATTGGAAGACTATTCCACAAATTTGGGGTTTTGTAAGAAAAGGCTCTGCCCCCACCTGGAGTTTTCATAATAAGAGGTACCTGCCTGCATCTGTTTATCATAAATCACTAGCAGTTCACTCAGGTTATGTGGCGCGAGACCATTTAGAGATTTACAGTATAGGTTAATAGAAGTAGTTCATAAATCAATGCCAAATTTCACAATGCAGTGAGGATAAGATGTGATGTGCTCGTATCTTCTGGTTCTAGTAACGCAGCTGCATGGACTAACTTGAGCTTGTTTATGCAGCAACTAGTTTTTCTCCATTATGTTGTGATAATATATTCCTTATCTTGCCTTATCTATAACACCAAGGTTTTTTAATGCTGCACATGATAAAACAAAAAAGGAATCCAAAGTTATTACGTGATCTGCGTGTTATCTGAGTACAAGTAATTCTGTCTTGTCAGAACTAAGCAGGTTTCTAGGCATTACATTACGAGCAGTGAAGACTGATTATGATGTTAAATAATAGGATCGAATCTAATATCTATAAGTAACCTGTAACGTTCACCCATGCACTTTCTTAATCAGTGCTAATGATGTGCTATGGTTGAATGAGGAGCATGTATCAGTCCACATGAAATGCACACATCTACAGTACAGTCTGCGCTAGGGTGAAATCAGCCCCAGCTTCGTTTCTTCATACCAGTCTATATGTATGACCATTGGTGGTCGAAAATAATCTGCCATACAATCTGCCTTGTCGTTTGAGTGTAACGGAAAGTAGGCCAAAGGCAGCGCGGGGAAATTCAGCCAGGGTTACGTGATTTTGTAGGTAACCACAAGAGGATTGTCACCCTACCTGTTCTGTGGACATGAATGGAAAAGCATTGCTGTTTTTAACATAGCAACACTTTTATGTTTCTCATTCCCTTTGTTTCACTTTCTGTTTTCCCTCCCATACAAATGAAAACAGAAAGACATTTGCCTGTGTTCAGGGGCAGACATGAGAAAAATCTTACAGTTCTGAAAAATACGTTCCCACACAAACACTTTCTACCCACACACTGATTTTTTCTTTCTTTCTTTTTCTCCTTCTTCTTTTTCAGCCTTTCTCTGAACTCTGTTCTCCATCCTTTTTGATAGTTTAGGTCTTGAAAGGCTTGACTGTGCGATTGTGTTTGCGTAGGTCTAAAAAGTAAAAGTGTTTAAACTGAATATTTGGATGACTGCTTTATTTAGTCACATGTTCTCAAATTTTTATATTTTATAATTTGAGAATCAGAATCAGGATTTCTTCGCGGAGTTTGTTGGACATCCCAACGGAATGAAATCTTACATTTGCATGCTCTTGAAAGAGTTTTGTATTATACAACACAGAATACATTATGCAATAAAATGAGATAAATGAAAGCAGGACACCAACCGCTGAAATCTCCTGCATTTAACTACAATTGCAGAAATATAACTGCTATGTTGTTGTTTATAACTACTGTGATGACCTTGTGAGTTACACGATTCAGGGACAGCACCCCTCTGTGCACGCATAGTGTTCGAGTCTTGTGGGTGGGGTATGTTGTTGTGTCAGTGTCTCTATCACTTTGCAGGAAAGTACAGGTGGCTTACTGGGGTTGTCCCATGTATTGAACTACACTGGACAATTTGTGATACCAATCAACCAAGGGGAAAAAAAGGTAGAGCATTAGCACGATAACTTAACTAGAATGTAGAAGTCTTGCATTTTGTTTCCCTTGAACACCTAGCATATACACAGACCAGCCCTAGCATTAAAAGAACACATGCCTAATATCGTGTACATCCCCATTGTGCCATCTAAACAACTCCGACTTGTCCAGGCACAGACTTTACAAGGTGTGAACTTTTATTTGGCGCCAGTATACCAGCATTTTAAGTCTTCTAACTTGCAACGTGACACCTGAAGGCAGCGAACTTGTTTGTTCAGCACTTCCCACAGAATTTTATTAATTGGAATTTGATCTTGAGTGTCAATGTCTTTGTTGTTTTACTTAAACGTCTTAAAATTCCAGTGTGGCAGAGCATATTATCCTGTTGAAGGAGTAGGGTGTACTTAGTCTGCAACAATGTTTACATGGTACGTGTCAAAGTAACATCCACATGAATGCCAAGAGCTTTAGACTGCCTCCACCAACTTGCCTCCTTCCATTAGTGCTTCCTGGTGCCATTTCATCCCCGTGTAAGCAACACGCACATCCAGCCATTCACATGATATAAAAGAACACAAAATACACTCAGACCAGGCCACCTTCTTCCATTGATCCATGGTCCAATTCTCGTGCTTATATGCCCTTAGGCACTTTTGGCAGGGGACATGGGCATCCTGACAGACAGAATAACCTTTTTCAGCAATACAAGCTCTTCTGTGGGATTAGACCAGAAGTTCTATCTTTCCTTCCCCACACACTTAAATGAACCTTGGTTGCCCCTGACCCTTCTCATTACTTCGACAGTGTCCTTCCTTAGACCACTTTTGGTAGGTACTAACCATAGCATACCATAGCTCATAAGACCTGTTGTTTTGGAAGATGCTCTGACGCAGTCGTCTAGCCATCCAAACTTGGCACATGTCAGTGTCTCTCAGACCAATGTTTGTCATGTCATCTGCTAGTGTTTCTAATGTTTTGGCTTCAGCTCTCACAGTCCAAACAAGCTACTGATTTACAATCAGTGGCAGCGGTCTGGGGTGTTGAGGTGCCCCCCCCCCCCCTCCTCACCCATTTTACAGAATACAATTAAGGCTGTAAGCACTTAATTATAAAAGCAACTGTTAATAAGCAATTATTAATAATGTATATAAGTTGTAAGCAATTACACATATAATTTTTTGACCACTTTCGCTACTATATGAAGAAATAAAAAAAAAACACGCAACTTTATGTTGCTCTAAGAATATGGAAACTTCCACACTCAATTAATTTCAAACTCAATCCCACTGGGCGGGAGACAGGAATACACCCTGGATGGGGTGCCAGTCCACCAGGAGTGGCACACACACACACGTGTGCGCACACACACACACACACACACACACACACACACACACATATATACATTCTTTCATTTCACAACAATTTAGCACTTTTAACTCTACTGGAATGTAATGGAATGTAGAAAACCTACTCACGATCGAAACTAGGGATTTTGGTTTCATCCAAACCCTTTCTCAACACTACAGTACGTGCAGCATCTCCATGTGCTTCCTGCAACATCGTCTAAATCTATTGTTGATTGACACGTTAATCTCATTCATTAGTGAGGTTATGTAAACCAATGTACATGTAACTGTGACATTCATGTAACGCAATTAAAGGACACAGTACCTTAACATTAGACTTGCTTTAGGGTAAAAAAAAAAAAATATATATATATATACAGGTTTTTTCACTAAACACATCGTATGTTTTATAAATGCATCAAGGTCATCATGTGGTTTAATGGCAGCACGGGGTAATGGTAACTTTCTGAGGTGTACTTTCTCTAAATCTACAAAAGGAAGATATCCACATTGCTTGAGTTTCCTTTCCAACCACAGAGTTATACAGAGAGACCAAAGAAGGGGAAATCCTGTGGGCAGAGTTGATGTATATGACTGGAACAAACACATATTGGTTCATTGGTCTTTACACTACACGAGGTGAGTACAGTCTGTTTCTCATCTGATTCATACCAATATGAACAGCAAATTATTCAGCAACTTTTATTAACAGATGTAGTATTAGAATTGTATTGCTACTGCTTGGACAGTTGTATGTGTAATTGTATGTGTGATTAATGACAGAAATGTCAATAACTTCAACTCTCAAGTGTATGACTGTGTGTGTGGTAGCATGCAGAGGAAGTGCTCTGAGAAAATGATCATATGCAGGGAACTGTAAGGCAGTAATGAATGAAATATGATGACAAATAGTAAACTAAAAAGTGATGTTACGCCAATATGCACAGTGATATATGCAAAAATATGCTGATGTGCATTCACAGACTTCACAGTGAATACACAGAGTAGTACTGTATGTATGTGTGAATATATACCATTTTGACCATATAAGCACACACACACTGAGGATATATATATTTATATATATAGTTAATGTAAAATTTTCCTCTTGATTTAATCTGGGTTTCTCAATTTATCTATCTATTTGTTTGGTTACTTATTTATTTGTGCAAATTGCAAACATTGCGTAACAACGGGATTATAGTTACATGGTAGCTAACTTACATTTACATTTAAGCATTTGACCGGCGCTCTTATCCAGAGTGACTTACAAAACGTCTGCTTCGTAGTTTCCTGTTAACTGTGACAAAGATTCGCCTTGTGGTCAGCTAGTGAGTATATATGATGATATCTGATGAGTTGTGCATGGCTGTAAAGATAGAAAGATAGATAGATAGATAGATAGATAGATAGATAGATAGTTAGATAGATAGATAGATAGATAGATAGATAGATAGATAGATAGATAGATAGATAGATAGATAGATAGATAGATAGATAGATAGATAGTTTCAGATTTTCAGAATAAGTTTTCATTCATCATGCACCATGTCTGCTTCCTGTTTCTAGGATTCCTCATGCAAAACAGTTGTTTATCCTTAAAATGGATATGACACCCACATTGTAAAAGAAATCATAATTTGTAAAGAATTCCCTGAGACCCAGCAACTATACCACATGCCACGTTGTTGTGCTGTGTAATTCAATGTAGGACGTTTCACTCACCTGTGGGTGAATTCTGTGTGTGGGTTAAAGGGGAAACACCTCGCAAAGGTGAAAACCCACTGTTTTGTGTCACATCACTCAGCACAGTTTTAGCACCATTCGAAATAGAACACACACACACACACACACACACACACACACACACACACACACACACACACACACACACACACACACACACACACACACACACACCACATAAGTGATGAGTACTCCACATCCTAGCAGCTGCTTTATGCTCACACTTCTGTCTGACTGAACATCTCTTGTGTCTTGTGGAGTTACTGTGGATTGTGCGGGCTATCTCTTAACCACCCTGTCTCTTTGATCCTTTCAGTAAGCAATGCAAAACAAAAGCTACAAGTTCAGCTTCTTGGTCTGTTGGTGTTGCCTGTTATCCATCTCCATTGTGATTATGGTTGCAATGATTGTAAAGGAGAGCAAGCAGGTACATCTGGAATCGAAATGATTTGTGTATCTATAAGTTTAAACAATATAATGTATGGACTATATTGTTCAAAAACAACATCTTATTTATATATTTTTTTAATGTCATTATTCACATACAGAAAGCACAAATGGGAGAAACTGGTATGTTTCATTGTTTCTTTAATTATATAATATATTTATACTTTACTTTTATTTAAAGTCTGTTTTGGTGTTTTGGAGATGAGACGTAATTCAGGCCAAGTGAATTTGTTTATTTTCCTTCAATAAAATCGCATTTGCAGTATATGCCATGCATAAATCACATTTCTATATCTTTTATAGGAGGTGATGCGCATTCTGAACGTTACACAGGTGAGAAATGTAATGGTGCCACTATATTTGTGAAGCAAATGCCTCTATGCAAAACATTTGTGACGTTTGTGCAGTCACATATTCTGTATGACGTACTCCACACTTGTCTGTTTTCACTTTTGTAACTCAGATGTCTGGTAAAACATACAGTGATATAAGTGCAAGGTTGTAAATAGATCATTACCCGTTTCAGTGAAAATCTGCTCAGCAAAAAGGGTTTCGAGGTGGCCAAACATGATTAAGTCAAAACAGAGGCTTATTTATTTCATATACTTTTTTTTCCCCAGTTCCTTTTATTGCGCATGCTGCAAATGCACCACATGCCTTTTTAGTTTAGATTATATAGTGTGCTTAAACAGTTTCACATTTATAATAGATTACAAAATTCCTATATTTATGCATGAGCCATGATGAAATGTATGTGTTTTGCATGTATGTGATTGCATCCGTTTATCAGCGCCTCTAATTGCTAAGTGAGTGTGGTCTTTTCTCTCACTCTCTCTCTCTCTCTCTCTCTCTCTCTCTCTCTCTCTTTTAAGATTCTGGACTGAGCTCAGTAGATCACATCCATCTAGTCTGGGGTAAGCAACCTGTTTATTTCCCTTTCCCTGTCTTAATGAAACAAAACTCAGAAAGGGACTTTCAGTCGGCAGATGATCTCATTATTTTGTTCCTTTTCTCTGTTAAATTGAGGAAGTTTCGCACATACCCTTAATTGTGGATTACATGTTGGTTGACTAAACAAAAACTAACACGTTAGGACATTTGGACAAACTACTTTTTAAGCCCACCTATTTTAGGCATTAATCATCAAGATATGTCAGTACAGAAACAGCTCAGTCATATTTAAAAATATGCAGTTTACAGTATTCTTCATGTAAGACCGAAAGCACTTGCGATTATGGAACTCCCTACTCAGTAGCTGACCACAAAACCCCTCAGGCGAATATTTGTCACAGTTAGCTATCATGTAGCTATAATCTATAATACAGGCAGTGTTCGCAATTCGCACGAATAAATAAGTAGTCGGGTAACCAAACAAATAAATGGATTGATTAAAAACCCAGATTAAACCAAGAGGAAAATATAACCTTGAGATCGTAGGTGCGATGTGAATCACCATGGAAAAGGACATAACTGTGGGGAGGTGGCCGAATATCCGCTGCTGCTGTGAAGTGGGTGTTCATACGTCTGAATGTGGTTAGGTTTATGGCAAGGGCCTACACTTACGGAACAAGTTTATCTGACTAAAATCTAATGTACGTTGGTTTCAACTGCACACTGGATGCCGCGAACGTTCTTGCAAAATCCGTCACTACACGATAGAGGAGGCCTCTGCTCCTCCGCAATGCCGCAATGCACAATCTCTTATACGAGTGTTACACGGACTCTTCTTTCAGTCAGGGAACTTTTTTTAGTATCTACAGTATATACAGAAACCTGCAAGATTAGATTATGGTGAGCCCTTTTCATTCACGCAACTTTGCAATCCTTATAACGTTATACAGTATAGCTTTAACTGGTACAGTACATGCGTGCGGCAGCCTGGGAAAACCCTTTACATGGTCAAAACTGGATTTTCTATTATATATAGTTCTGAAACTACATACTCTTCTTAATTCAATCAAGTTTCCATACTGCACAAATCTCAACCACAACTTCTAGCATTTTTAAATCTGGTTAAACTACATTTCAGTTCCACTGAAAAGCTCCTTTATATAATTTAAGTATGAAAAAACTGTTATCGCAAAGATTTGCTCGGTGCATTCAAACACCAGCCTCATCTGCTTTTCTTCATTCACATGATGTCTACATGATGTCTGTTAATGCTAATATCTGTGGGAAATTTATCGCTGATTCATTCTGACCCCTTTTTATGACTAAAATTCTGGTTATTAATTATTTCTTATTAGGTCATTTCAACATTTTCGAAACTTTTCCATTGCCATCTCTCAGGAGACTTAGGTGTTACTGTGTAGGAGCATCATAGGCAATCTGATTGATAACCATATCAAGTAACCTGATCAATCCAAAGCATTGCATTTATTGTGGCAAGTAAGGTTTTAGACATCTTTAGGCAGACTGACTGTTAAACTAGTTCCTTACTAGTTGATTCCTTCCATAATACTTAATATCATGGAAGGAGTGTTAAGGCAAGGATAGACGATAAAAGAATTAAATAAAAGAATTCCCACATGTATATATTGTTATAAAACTCTATACACCAATCAGCCATAACATGAAAATTCCTGACAGGTGAAGTAAATATAGATTCTCTCGTTACAACGACATCTGTCAAGGGATAGGATCAGTTCTCAAAGTTGATGGAATGAAGAAGATGATCGAGTTAATTGACTTTGGCCTTCAAAATCTCCAGATCTGAATCTGATCCAGTACCTAAGATATGTCATGGACAAGTACGTCTGATCCATGGATGCTAACATCTTGGTTCCACACTTTCAAAGATCTTGTGGAGTCCATGCTGTTGGGGCACAAGATTGGCATTATAGAGGGGCCCAAGAAATGTAATCACACTTTAACTGTTGTTATCAATGCCCTCTATTTGCAGTCACTATTTGCGCCATCATTTAGACATTATTATTATTTGTAATATTTTATCATTTTTATATATTATTATTAAGTATTATATATTTATTATACATAATACATATATATATATATATATATATATATATATATATATATATATATATATATATATATATATATATATTATTATTTATCATTGTTATTGAGTATATCATCATTCACTATCATTCAGAGTGACCACCAGAAGTGCAGCATATATGCATATATTATTCATGTTGAAGTGTGTATACATTTTTTGGGGCCCCTCTGGTTTTAATGTTATGGCTGTTGGATGTTTAAAATTTTTTTTTATAAACCTCAAAAAAAAAAAACTCCACAAAATCATGATATCAGCTTTTACCACAATGCCATGTCCACCAATGTCCAATGATTCGAAACCATAGTACATTTCCATTTAAAAAGTTCTTTCCTCGGTTATTTAATGTGTGTTAATTGATGTGACATTTGATATGGCAGATAGAGTCAAGTCATGGAAACACAGCCCTAGATGTTTCTGCGAGAACACCTCCCTCCTCCTGGAAAACGGCTCGGTCATCATTACAACCGAAGGATTTTACCACGCCTATGGCCAGGTCACCTTCGTAAGCTCATTACACAATGCACGCGGGACAGTGACTTTGGTCGCAAATGAGAATGAGCCTGGAAAAGCAACCCGTAAACTGAGTGAGGCTGATGGATACGGCACTGTGTCTATGTCAGGGGTGATTCTTTTAAGAAGAAATGACAAAGTGAAACTGAACATCGACTCCAACTCTCAGATAAGATGGGATGATTCAAAAACATACTGGGGCCTCTTCCTGCTTACTAAACAAAAGGACGAATAAATAGGGGACAAGTTTGTAATCTCAGGTCTAATGATGGGGAAACAGGCAGAGTGTATGTCTGTGAGTCTCCAGCAGCAGTCTCTAGTTATCTGCTCTAGTACTGCTCAAGTAACCCCTTTATACAAGGGACCTTCTGTGTTTCATGCTAGCATGGTCAGAGTTATCATGAGAGTCCAAATAAGGTAAACTCTCACTGACTTCATCTATATGATACTAGAGGCAGAGGTCGCATGGGCTCAGGGAATGTATGTACAGTGCACTGAATTTAATTTGAAGTTTTACATTGCTTATAAGAAATGATAAAATATTTTGTCAACAATCATTTTATTATGTATTTTAAATATGTTTAAGTGTAAATGATACGTTGGTTATTTATGAGGTTTATTTAAATGAATTGATCTTCCTTTTATGTTCTAAAGTATGGCAATAGCTGTGAAGTACATGTTTGACATGTAATATATAAGAATGTCTTTTGCAATAAACATGATCATATTTTGTAACTACTTGCAATAAAAAATAAAAGTTTAAATGATGATGATTATGATGATTCTTTTTCTTCTTCTTCTTCTTCTTCTTATTATTATTATTGTTATTATTATTATTATTATTATTAAAAACCATATGAAATTTGCTGTCACAATAACCTATAGTCATGCCTCTGCTAACCTTCACCACACGGTGGTGCTACTAAATCATATTCACACTGTACCCTGGGTTTAGTGCCCCATCATTCATCTCTTACGATGGAATTGTATAAATCAACCAAAGGTGATATAGCCTTATTAACATAAAAGTTCGATCAGACTATAACTATGGTAAATTTATAGTTGTTTTATAGGCAGATCATTTACATTTTTGACTCTTTTGATCCTGTCTCAATCAAAAAGAATGCAACAATTTAAAAGTATAACATATTTATACTGTACTGTATATTTACCTTCATGATTGTTCTAGCAGACGTGTGAGAGTAGTGCTCAATTGTTCTGAATTTATCATAAAATTTCTTTTCATTTAGATTCTGCAGTTAATCCAGAATTGCTCTTTGTGCTCTATACGTTCTGCTATGGGTCTGAACATGACGGAAGAAGGAAGTCCAAATTTGGTTTCAGGAAAGAATTTACATTTTGAGGTGTGGATGCTAAAAATAGCCCAGACAACACTTCACTACACTGGTTTTTCTACTCCTGTATTAGCAGACAGTTACGCAATTAAACTTTTGATCTCCCTTAATCTGACCTCAAAACTGCCTTTATTCCCATGACACAGTGTACAGAGAAGATTTCCCAACCATGGAACTGAGTGAAATCTAATCTCAGAATTGGCTTCTGTGTCCACAGTTAGAGTAAATGTTCCCCTGATGAAAATAAGACAAGGGTTGATAACCTGAAATTGCTGGTGAAACATTCACTTTAAGATACGAACAAGTGTGGTTTGCCTACTTGAAACAAAGTGTGTGGGATCCATGGTGTGTCATCAAGTGGCTCAATATAATGGTTTAGATCTTCTTTGACATTTCTTTCCTTGTTTATTTGTGTTTGCCTTGTCATTTCCTGTGAGCTAGTGGTTTTAATGTGCATGTATACACAGGAAACTAAAAACCCCTGCCTGACTTTGCACATTACACCATGCACAAGGCACTGTCTTAGTGATTCGCAGTTGCTCTGTAGGGCTCTGCTGGAGTGCAATTCTTTGCTTTTCAACTTTTACAGCATGCTCCCAAAAAGTTCTTTTGCTGGAAGATATGGTAAAGTAGATAGAAATGGAAGCATTGGGGATTTGAAAATAAATAAATAAATAAATAAATAAATCATGGTACATACAGTTTTCACTTACACAAATATGTACCATTTTGCTTATTGAGTGGAGGCAAAAGAGGTTCCTTTTGCTCAATCCAAACCAGAATTTTTATGAACATGGTTTCAAGTGTTATATCACTCAGTTTGATAGCCTACTTCTCTTTTTTAAAGCCTATGACCCGGACACTATCTTGAACACCTTCTATGGTAACATATACTGTATATGTATGCAATGTATCACTACACCGAGTAATACACAGTACTGGGGGGGTGGAGGGGGGGCGTTAGGATTATCCTTTTTTTTTTACTTTTGATTCTAACACCTTTTATGGTAATACACACGTGGACAAAATTGTTGGTACCCTTTGGTCAATGAAAGAAAAACTCACAATGGTCACAGAAATAACTTTAATCTGACAAAAGTAATAATTTAAAAAAATTCTATGAATGTTAACCAATGAAAGTCAGACATTGCTTTTCAACCATGCTTCAACAGAATTATTTTTAAAAATAAACTCATGGAACAGGCCTTGACAAAAATTATGGTACCCCTAGAAAATACTGAAAATAATGTCACCAAAGGGACATGTTAATTCAAGGTGTGTACACTAATTAGCATCACAGGTGTCTACAATCTTGTAATCAGTCAGTGGGCCTATATATAGGGCTCCAGGTAGTCACTGTGTTGTTTGGTGACATGGTATGTACCACACTCAACATGGACCAGAGGAAGCGAAGGAAAGAGTTGTCTCAGGAGATTCGAAAGACAATTATAGACAAGCATGTTAAAGGTAAAGGCTATAAGACCATTTCCAAGCAGCTAGATGTTCCTGTGACTACAGTTGTACATATTATTCAGAAATTTAAGATCCATGGGACTGTAGCCAACCTCCCTGGACGTGGCCGCACGAGGAAAATTCATGACAAATCAAAGAGACGGATAATCCGAATGGTAACAAAAGAGCCCAGAAAGACTTCTAAAGAGATCCAAGGTGAACTTCATGCTCAAGGAACATCAGTGTCAGATCGCACCATCCGTCGTTGTTTGAGCCAAAGTGGACTACATGGGAGACGACCAAGGAGGACACCATTGTTGAAAACAAATCATAAAAAAGCCAGACTGGAATATGTCAAACTACATGTTGACAAGCCACAAAGCTTCTGGGAGAATGTCCTATGGACAGATGAGACAAAAATGGAACTTTTTGCCAAGGCACATCAGCTCTATGTTCACAGGCGGAAAAATGAAGCATATCAAGAAAAGAACACTGTCCCTACTGTGAAACATGGAGGAGGCTCTGTTATGTTCTGGGGCTGCTTTGCTGCATCTGGCACAGGGTGTCTTGAATCTGTGCAGGGTACAATGAAATCTCAAGACTATCAAGGGATTCTAGAGAGAAATGTGCTGGCCAGTGTCAGAAAGCTGGGTCTCAGTCGCAGGTCATGGGTCTTGTAACAGGACAATGACCCAAAACACACAGCTAAAAACACCCAAGAATGGCTAAGAGGAAAACATTGGACTATTCTAAAGTGGCCTTTTATGAGCCATGACCTCAATCCTATTGAGCATCTTTGGAAGGAGCTGAAACATGCTGTCTGGAAAAGGCACCCTTCAAACCGGAAACAACTGGAGCAGCTTGCTCATGAGGAGTGGGCCAAAATACCTGCAGAGAGGTGCAGAAGTCTCATTGACAGTTACAGGAATCGTTTGATTGCAGTGATTGCCTCAAAAGGTTGTGCAACAAACTATTAAGTTAGGGGTACCATCATTTTTGTCCAGGCCTCTTCCATGAGTTCATTTTTTTTATATAATTCCGTTGAAGCATGGTTGAAAAGCAATGTCTGACGTTCACTGGTTAACATTCATAAAATTCTTATTTATTATTACTTTTGTCAGATTAAAGTTATTTCTGTGACCATTGTGAGTTTTTCTTTCATTGACCGAAGGGTACCAACAATTTTGTCCACGTGTGTACATACTGTGTAAGTATACTATGTATTGCTACACAGACAAATTTTTAAAAGTTTTTTTAAAGTAAGTTTAAAACTTTTTAAATAATATTTTATGGTAATATATAATATAATATAATATAATATAGTACTTTTATATGTGCATATATATATATAAATAAATAACATTTATATGCCCGTACCATCAGGGAAGAAAAACTCTCTCTATGTATGATAACCTGGTCACTCAGTACATTCAGTTAGTCAGCTGACTTCATATTTCTGCCACATAACATGTCTAGACCTGACCAAGCAACCCCAGATTACAACTAGAGTTCTCACTACCACCAGAAGCTATATGTATATATATATGTATTATTTTATATGTATTTCTTTTGTCTTAAAACACAGGTTAAAAAACACAAAATGTCACTTAATAATAAAAAAGAAACACTCTAGAACATAGTCATGTTTTACTTCTTACATAGTAAAAAAAAAAAAGTCAATAAAAACTTTTAAAAAGAATATCTTCAACTTTAATAGTGTTTATAAATAATCGCCCCTACATTCCCATTATAAAAATACAGTATACATCATATCAAAGTCTCCATGTTAAGAATCCCAGACTTAAGGTATTTGATTTTATTTCAAACTCATATAACCTTAAACTGATCAGGCAGTTCAGGCCCACTGACTACAATATAGCCTACACAGATGTGCAGAATGGTGTTTGCTACATGTAGATTAGTTTGAAGTGGTGGAAAGGTTTGGTTAGAATGTCACCAGGAGCTGCAGCTAAAATCCCCTGTAAAGGGGGTGATGGAGGACAATCTCGGAAAGGAAGGAAGAAGGGATGGTTTCAGGGCACATAAGAGAAACGGAAAGATGCTGTGTAGGTTAAAGTATACTTCACATGGAGAGTTGCGGGCTAGATACAGAGCAAAGATGCTAGACTCAGACTGCGTGGTATCCACATGTTTTGTAAAACTAAACCACAAGAATATGTTAACAGGAACGCCTTATACTACTAACGCCTCACATTACTTTATGTCATTTTTAATTGGCACCCCCTTGCCGAATGACTCAGCTGACATTCAAATAAATGACATTTTGATGCCACGTGTACTCAGCTTAATTGGCAGAACGCATTTGTTATAAAATCAGAGGGTTTGAAAACTTCAGAAATTCAAACCTTGAAGCAATTAGAAGATTTCTATAGTAATTTACTATAATTACCAGTTACGGTTATCACAATGCTTTAGTACATTGCTTTACATCACTTTCTGTTCAAAGAATAAATACTGTGCAGCACAGGAAGAACACACATTAGCCCTGCAGCCTCAAATCGGAACTTACATCAGGATGCTGTAAAGTTAAAATCCAACTATATTAAGTGACTTTATTTAAAGCTGCTACTGTATATGAAAATAACATTTAAGTATTGGAAATTTGATTTGGAGTTTAGAACAGGATGTCTTGGGACATTGGCCATTGTGACATCATATATCATTTCCTATTTTATATATAAACAAGCTTTTAATAGATCAGGGATTTTTTTTTTTTTTTTTTAAGAATTTGAGTAAACGTTCAGTAATAAATGAAACAAATATTCTGCTAGACATTTCTGACTTTTGAATGTAATTTGAAGATAAAGGTACATTCTGGACAGTTACTGAAAATTTTACAGAAATAGTTGAACTTAATTAGTAACATAAAATGTTCACATTGAGAATTTTAAGGGATTAAATCTGCAACATGTTGCAAGAAGAACCTGTTCAGCAACCTAAAAACATTTAACTGTCCAAAGAAGATTAATTTCTCTAAGACGGTATGCATGACTGTTACAAATTGACTAATGGTGTAGTGGGTAGACCTTTAGCCTCGCATCGCCAAAGTCAAGGGTTTGAAACCTGCCTTGTGGTCCTTGTCTAGTTTGCGTGTTCCCCCTGTGCTTCGGGGATTTCCTCTGGGTGTTCCGGTTTCTTCCCAGAGTCCAAACACATGCAGGGTAGGCCAGTTGCTGTTTCCAAATTCCTTGTTTTGTGCGTGCGTTTGTGTGTGCCCTGTGATGAATTGGATAGATGTACAACACCTAGTGCCGAGAGTCCCCTGGGATGGGCTCCAAGATTCCCTGTACAAGGACAACTAACTGTCGACAAATTATTGAAGAATTGTATGAGAGGAATAAAACACTATGGAACATGGAATAATGCAATGTGATGTCTTACTCAGTCAAATCAATCATTTAAAGTCAACAAAAACTAAATAATATCCACAGCTTTGATAGTATTTATAAATAATCTCCCCTACTTTCCCATTATAAAAAGACTTTATGTTAAAATCACATAATCATAAATTATAATCATAAAATCAGAGCTATTTCTAAATAAACATGAAGGTGGAGTGTTATTTTCAGTAGGATGTGACATAATCTGCACTGTCTCCACAGCATGTGCTGATCTCATCCTCTGAACTTTTGTGATTTGTGAACTGTGAAGAGTAGGAAGGCAGGTGACATGCTCTCAAAATGTGTATGCCTTAGAAAACCGACATGGGTAAACCACAAATTTACAAAAGGATTAGGAAGGTATTCATTTTGAAACCAAACAGTTCACTTTGCCACCTTTATCCTCTCATGGCATTAATGTCCATGTTTCAAGCCTCTCTTACCAACCATATGCTGGCCGGTTGCCTGGTTTGCTTCAAATCTCTTCATGAATGAAGTAAACCCTCATACTTCAAAATATTCTTCAGTCTCTTTGTATCTAAAAAAAAAAAAAGGATTTTTTTTTTTTTTTTTCCCAGAGGATTCAATGTTTCTCCATTCACGAATGCCCTGACCGGCTTTTCCCCTGATATACGAGCAACATGGCCCAACTATGTTAAGAATTATCTCAATATCTGTGATTTTAGCAAAGTCCATGATGACTTGGTCATATCTGATTTTGGGTATGGATCTCATACAGGTATGTTGTTGCTGGACAGTTTTGTGAGACCTATCTTTAGATTATTGTCAAGATGTATGAGCCGGTCGAATTTCTTTGGCTGATGTTCAGTGACATAGAAATCTGTTCACCTACACTCATGGTTTCTGTTTTTTTTTTATGTTGATCCAAAGACCCATTTCCTTTGACAGATTGTTGTAGGCGGATAACAGTAAGTGCAATGCTTTATCATGACTGGTAAAAATGCCAATCATGTCTGCATACTGTGCTTCTTTTATGTACATTTTGAGTGTCTTGGTCTTTGATTTCAAAAGTTAAATATGTCACTGTCGAATCTAAAGTAAGATACTGCACTATGGACAGTGTTTTTGAAGACATGGTAGAGCATGATGGCAGCATATATGCCAAACAGAGTGAGACTTGCTTGATACCACTGGTGTACTCAACTGGTTTGAAAAGTTTTCCAATACATAATCTAGCATGCATTCCAGAGCACAGCTTCTTGACGACACAAAATCATTTGGGAAGACAGCCAAGATTTCTCAAGTTTTTAAAGGAAAGTTACGGATTTGCACAATCAAAAGCCTGGTGAAATCTTGTGTAGGTTTTTGTCACTGTTCTCTGCACTTTTCCATTATTTGACGTAGGTGAAGATGCCATTGATTGTGCCAGAGTTACGAACTAGGTAACTAGGTAACTAGATGGGAACACATCTCTGTACAATGCTAGGTCATTGAAAGCATGGTTTGCCAAGGTTCAAGTGAAACCGATCTCAACCCCACTGAACACCTCCAGGATGAACTGGAAAACAGGCTGCACATCAGGCCTTCAACAACACTCTTGTGGCTGAATGGGAAAATCACCATGGTCACCTTCCATAATATAGGGGAAAACCTTCCAAGAAGAACGGAGGTTTTTATAACAGCCGAGGGGAACCAAATCTGGGATGCTTCCACAGGCATGTATGCGTATGAGTGTCAGATGTCTCATTTATTGTTGTTTTATTTGTTGTTTTATTCTAAAAATGTACATGTTTAGAATAAACAAACTGTTTATTTAAGGACATTTTCAGGCTTATTTGGATGGCTAAAAGTTCTAAGCTACCTAAAACTCTTCAACTTTAAACAATCTCTAATAGTGGTCTACACAGATAAGACAAATAATACCACTTAAGGGCTCTAAAGATCGCATTTTTCTGACATTCAAACATAGTTTGATTTGCATAAAAGTCAAATTGTATGTATCATCCGGAAGAGAAACTTGAAAACATAGGGAAAAAATCTTTAAGACCTTTATTTTAACATGCTTGTTAATGTAAATATAATTTTGGGGAAACTTACAGTATCATTGATTATTCAGAAGCCTCCGTATACAGTAGCTGTTGATTCTCTCTTTTTTTACATATACGGGTTCTACTCTCAGTAGGTTTAAAAAGAAAACGAAAAAGTGAAAAGAGAAACACTAATTAGCATGCTTGCTAGGTGAAATTTGTGTGCATTTCCCTTGGTATGTCCCATCTGTGGGCCAATGGCAAAAATGTTCGTCTCTCAGTGGGCCAGTCCCTGATAAAAGTGGGGAGTGTCATTAATGATTGCATGGCTGCTCCGAGTACTTCAGTGGAATGGTTTGAGTAATATGGTCTTGAGCAAAAACCATGAATGCCAAAGTTACCTGCCCACCAGCATATGTAAGCATCCATTTCTCACTCTTTTTGCTTACAGTACATACCCCAATCAACCATAACATTAAATGTTTAACACTCATTTATCATTGTGTGGGTCTCCCTTGTGCCAGAAAAACAGCTCGACCCTGTTGACAGCACAAGATGTGATGGTGCATTTTAGTATCTGGCACAATAATGCAGCAGTTCCTTGGGTGGCAAACTTCTTTGAGCACCATCAATTGAGATCTGGGAAAGTCAACGCCTTGAAATCTTTGCCATGTTCCTCAAACCATTCATGACTAATTCTTGCATTATATTCTTTATTTCATCTTTTGATGACCTTTGATTACTTTTGGTACTGTAGGTGCTAACTGTTGCATACTAAGAACACCCTACAAGACCTGTCTTTTTGGAGAGACTCTAACACAGACGTCTAGACGTCACAATTTAACCCTTGATAAGGTCACTCAGATCCTCACTTTTTTCTGCCTCAAACACATCTACATCAAGAACTAATTGTTCATTTGCTGCCCAATATATCCCATCTCATGGCAGGTGCAATTATTAGAAGATAATGAGAGCTATTCATTTCATCTGTCGGTGGATTTGATGTTATGGCTGATTGGTGTAATCTGCAGGAAGGCAGTTTGGGAGGCCCCTGTTTCAGTTCAGCCTCTGGTATAAGAAGAAACCTTTAAAAATGTAGGCAAATGGGAGATCTGATCTTGGCAAACCCCTTTCAGAAAGGTTGTAGTAAGCTCATTAGCCTTTCTAGAGAAACCATACACCATACTGTGACTGTTACATACACTTTTACTAATACTGATGGGGACTTGCCACTCTCCCTGAAGCAAACATAGTATTTTGGGATCTAGATCTGGGAGATGATGCCTTATACAGAACAGGTATAAAAGAAGTTGTCCTAAACTGCCAAATGTCAAGTGGCCAAATCAAGGGCCAAGGGAACCAACTCTGCTGTATTGGATGAACCAGAGATAAAGCTTGAAAACAAGTGCAGTAAATAGTGGGGTCAATGATGCAACTCTGCATTCTGTCCTTGAAAACCATCCAGCTCTGCTATAGGTGCTACAATCAACAACAACAAGTAAAGTAACAAGAAAATGCATGAACGGTGGCTATGCCGGTTTCATTACCCTAAACTTGGTATTGACCTTTTCAGGGGCTCTTACACCACAGGTCTATTCATGAAACAAAGGGCAGATTTCACAGCACACGTCTGACTTGCTGGACTGTGTTGTGTTGCGTGTGTTGTGTTGTGTTGTGTTGTGTTGTTTTGTGCTGTGTTGTATTGTGTGTCTAGGTGTTCCACTGGAGAGTAAGTTCTCAATCTGCTCAGTATTTAAATAACTGAGTTATTTTTTAAGGCTGTTTTTGTGTGTAATTTCTGTGTGACCTGACTTATGTGACTTACAGTATTGAGTACAAGCGTAAATTGAAATGTTTTCCAATGTGCATAAGATATATATCTTGTGAATCTTAATGTCACTGAATGATTGTCATGTGTCTGCTTTTATCTGTTGCTACGTACTTCCCCATTCCTGCATCTTTTTTTCTATTATGAAAGGAAAGCCTAAACTGTTCCCACATCAGCACAAAGTATAAATTTTACTTGGCCTTTTATGTTACAGCCTTGCTCCAACCGTGGGTGGCTTTCAATTCCTAAAAGGTCACACATGCTACAAAAAGAAGGAACCTCTTGTCATAATTGTCCTGGAGAAGTGCCTCACCTCAAAAGTCCAGATTTGCACATGAGTGACAAAGTGTAGGTTGAATTATTGTACTGTGTTTTTAGAGCATATGATAATTAACAGATAAAACGTTACATCATTTTTATATATTTTAGAAAACAAAACAATAAAGATGATGAAAAAACATATCTACTGAAATTATGACATATGAGAAATATGGAAAGTAGCCACCTTTGGTTTTGATGGCAGGTTTTAAACACTTTTGCCATACTCTGTGTAAGCCTCGTGAGGTAGTCACCTATAATGGGTTTCCAACACTCTTGAAGGAGTTAACAGCACTTGTTGGCTGCTTTTTCTTCCCTCTATTTGAGGTAATTGTTCTGTTGGAAAACAAATGATGGTCCCACTAAATGTAAACCAGATGCTGGATGTGTGCCCTCAATTTCGACACCAACAGTGTCAAATAAAAAAGCACCCCCACACCATAACTCCTCATTCGCCGTGCTTCACAGTTCGAACCACGCGTAGTTGTACAGGAACAGTTTGTTTAGCCTATCTATGTCTTAAAAAAGATATGGCAGTTGGCCAATGCAAACTTGGCCAAAAATCATAAATTTGGACTCATCTAACTGAAAGACAGTTTCCTAGTGATCTAATGTCCATTCCTTGTGTTTTTTGACTCAAGTAAGTCTCTTCAGTTTGCAGTTCTTCCAAAGTAATGTTTAACTTTGCTAGGGCCTGAGTCACGCAGTTCTCTCTGAAAAGTGGATGTTGAAATATGTCAGCTGCTTGAGCCCTGGGAAGCATTTATGTGAGCTCTAATTTGAGGTGCTGTAAATGATAATAAAAATTATACTCTAGCAAACTTATCCTCTGCAGTAGAGGTAAGTAAGTTTTTTTTTGTTTTTGTTTTTTGACTTAATTGGGTGTATCTTAATATTGAGTTCTAGTGAATATAGTAAAGCTAACAGGGCTATTGGCTATTGCACCATCTGCAGAAGACAACTGATGGTCTGAAGCAAATTAACTCTTGACAAGAAACAATTCCAGGTGACTACCTCATGAATCTGATGAGAATTCCATGAGTGTGGAAAGCTGTTATCAAAGCTAAATGTAGCTGCAGACTGGTCAGGGTGCTCATCCTGACCTGTGTCCAAAAGTGCCTATGCTGGAAAATGCTGGGTCCTGCAATCCATCTACAGTAGATGTTACTTTGACACGTACACATACCAAATTCATAAACATTGTTGCAGTCCACGTACACCCCTTTATGGAAAAGGTACTGCCTGATGGCAGTGGCTTCTTTCAGCAGGATATTTTGCCCTTCAACACAACAAAAATGGTTCAAGAATGGTTTGACAAACACAACAATGAGTTTGAGTTGTTTGACTTCGCCTCTGAATTCTCCAAATTTTTGATCCAATAAGGTATCAGTGGGATGTGCTGGAAAAAGACCAATCCATGAAAGCCAACCCTTGCAAATTACAGGACGTATATGATCTGCTACTGATCATTGCATTGATTATTGGCTTGCATCACACCTTCAGAGGTTTAGTGGAGTCGATGGGGCAAGTGGGTCATGACAGGAAAAGGGGGACCAACCATTAGGCCTGTGGTCATAATGTTGTGGCTGATCATATACAGCAGTACTCTCTAGGAAGGGTTTACTGCTAACCAAATACCAAACCACTGGAGAATGAAAAGTTTATAATTCAGGGTTTGATGTGACATTCAGGACCTTGTAAGTCCTGAAACTTCAGTGGGTTTCAGTAATAACTAAGGCTGGTGATGTAATAGGTTGAAACATTTTCTCTATTATATATCAGTAGGGCAATCCGACACATAAAATAAACCAAAAGTTTCAACTGGTGATGCAATCTCGACTTTCCTGTGCTGCTTCAGCAGACAACTTCAGCAGGGTGGATCATGTGGCAATTCTCCAAATGCCATTTAATCACACACGTCTTTTTTTACCCGGATCTGTATAGACAGCTGTGAGTGCGTACTGTAGGTTATTTAATTTCTAGATCATTTACTCTTTATTATCATGTAGTCTAGTATAACCCTTAGCATGAAAAAATGAGGGAAGGAGGAAGAGAAAGTGAGTTTTAAAAAGGGAAACAGAAAGAAAAAAAAAGCACAAATATTTAAATGGAAAATGAATTCAACTGCCTCGTGAGTGAGAGAGAGAGAGAGAGAGAGAGAGAGAGAGACAGACAGACAGACAGTCATGCTGGAATCTCCATCGGAAAGCGTCTCTGTTGTAAGTGAAGTTACATCATGAACTGAAAAGTGAAACTAGCCACGTTCATTTTCAACAGCTACATTTCAAATTCATTTTCAACAGCTACCAGCTTTACATGTTTAACCGCTCGAATAAAGCATGTGGTATGAATTATTATAACACACAAACACATATTTTTTGTCTAACGTTTTAAAATGCTGAGCACGTGGGAGGAGATAGGGAATCTCCAACTCATGGGAAGGATTGCCTCACCCTGGGCTAGCAAGCTAATGACTGTTGGCAGGAAGCCAAGTTGTTGAAAAGCAGCATGGCTAAGCTCTTCCTGAGACGTTTCCATTTCCTTTTCGAATTATTCCGTAATAATATTATTGGGTAGCTGTAAAGAGTAATAAAATAATTGATATCTTGCAAATGTATAAGCAAAATCATTAACATTCTTCCAATTAATCTTTAAACTTTACCCATAAATTCCCTTTACATTAGCTTGAAAACACTTCTGTAGCTCAACTGCTAATCAAAAATTCCAGGGGTAATTACAAAATTACTTTTGTAAACATTTTGCTTACAATCCACTGGTAAAATTTGGAACCATCATGAAGTGTATAATACTGTACATTCAGCCACTAATAGATGAGTCTAATGTCATGAACAGATAAAAGATTTCACATTTACTGTATGTGTTCATTCCTTGCTAATGGCTAATTATCTCAGCTTTCCTGCACACCACTGAAAATGTGCATTTCCTTAATCCACGTGCCTAAAGAGTAAAATCTAATTGTTCATATTATAAAATCATCTTCTCCTATGTCGTTGAAGACAGTCCCAAGTTGCAACACTACGCAAAGAAGGTGAGGTAAATACACAGACTACACAAACACAATCAGTGATCATCGTTCCTTTTTCCGGATTCATTTTGTCACAGAATTTACTTACTAATCCATTTTTTACTAAACCAGGTTGGTTTCGGGTGGAAGGAAAGGGCGGGGATTGGAAATGAGGTTGGTGATCATTGCTTTTTTTTTATGTAGTACACATAACATTCACTTAAAACCTCAAAGTGGCTCGAAAGAAGGTGGGTTTTTTTTGGTGTATTTTTTTAGGCATTTTGTACTTTAGCCTTGGGTTACCCTATTAGTCTAAATATAGCAGCTGAGATATATGTGTCATCTTTCTTTGTAAAAGCATGTGCACAGGAAGCCAAACGTGAGCAGAAAGAACTGCATAGGCATTGAAAAGTAATGCAGAATTGTTTTTAAAATATTCATTTCAACCTTCTGGTAAAAAGCAAAGAAGAAGAAAGAAAATACGAAATAAATAAATAATAATACAGTAAGTGAAAACCCCACTGTATTTAGATTGTGTAACAGCTAGAAATGATCATTCAAATGTCATTGCATTGAAACTGATCAATTTTGTGAAACATACCGTATATCATTTTTTATCATCGAGCAGTTTCCTTATTAATCTTTGTGTCATTCTATTAAACACCTGAAAGCATTCTTCTGGAAAATATCAAACTCCTGGGCCAGCTGTGACTTGCAAGTAAAGCCGTCAGACATAAGTTAACTGTGAATGAATGTGTTTTACAGTCAGGTGATGCAGTAATGCATGATAACATATCAGAGATAAAGTGAACTTTGTCTTTGCCGCTGAGTATTTCTCACAGGCCCTGTGCAGTTTGCTTAAACAAAAGACTCCCTTGTCTATATAGTAACATAGCAGAGTTCTGACGTTTGCGTAACAGCAGGAGATTTTGTTTCAGCAGTTCGAATTCTACTATACTAGTGGAAGAATGAGACATGAATGTACAGGTTTCTAGCCATGGGGTTGCAAAAGAAGAGGGGGGGGGGGGCGGTAGAGTGTGCTGTAAGGAAAGACACAATCTATGTACTGTAGAGCACCAAATTGTGCTTGCTGCACAGTGCAAAATTAGTGGAACAGAACACCTGTATTAGTGTCATCGTTTCTCTGAATACGTGGATTTCAAATACTACAGAAAGAACTAGATGTCATTTGTTATATCTATATGATTTGCAAGGGAGTAAAATATTTCTCAGCGTGTGATACGGAGTCTGATTTGGGGTAACAGTTACAGTAAGATGTGTTAATAATGCCAGATACCACCCGTGTGCCCATGTCCTACTGTAGATAACAGATATTATTATCAGCTAACGACCTAGAAAACTAATTAGAAAACTAAAGTATTTCTCACAATTCAGTCACTGGCAATTCCCCCCAGCAGATAACTCTTACTATCTGGGGAGAGAGTCGTGAGGCCTTAACGAGTCTCTCAAAATGATTATGATCTAAAGTAATCTCAGGAGTGCTATCAATATGAATTATGTAATAGCAGGAACACCACAATGACAGGCACATGGTTATAAATATGCATGTTAAGGTTTAATCTTTTCATTCAGTTATATTCAAGTTTAAATTTTGAATATTTTTTTAAAGTTAAATCCACTAAGCAACTGATAACTTTGATTTCATATTTCATTCATGCTTCTTACTTTATTATAGGCTTAATGACTTACTTCCCACAGTAAACACCGTTCTGCTAGGGGCGGGTTTTCTCTTTCTTTACGCTGTCAGTCGACAACCGTGTGTGAAAGTTCCACTTATGTAATCGTTTATATATATTCATGTATATTTTATAGATTTCTTGTTAGATATAAAAGCGATCCAAAAGCTGTTAAAGGATCTGAAACTTTGTTTCTTCGTTTCGATGCAATGATTTCATATATGTTTGAATCATTACACTCACTGAACCTGTTCGCTTGCACACACAGACGGCCGCTTTCTCTCACTCTGCGTGTGTGTGCTTGTGTGAGTGTGTGTGAGTGTGTGTGGGAGGGGTGGAGGTTGTGAGAGTGTCGGTGTGCCTGCAAGCAAAATCGTTCTTTCCCTTTTCAGACCAACTTCTGCTCCCCTGACATCACTGGACTTTCCCCTTCTTTTTCATATAAATATTAGTAAATTCTACTCCATGAAGAGACTCAGTACACCACACTTCCCTCCAGATACAACCTTGAACAGTTCTTGGGTCCATCGAAAGTCTTGTGTCAGACAAATAAATTGCACCGCCGTTGTTACTAAGCGACCGAATACAGGATGGAGAGCTACAAAATGACAGCAGCCGACGTGGAAGCAGCCACGGGAGATGTTTACCAGCCTACTGTGGAAGCAGTGAAGACATCCAGATCTTGGACATGGACAATACTTGGTGCTGTGGTCTTCCTCTGCCTCTGCGCTGTTGCATCTTTCTGTTTTGTTTGGCACTCAATGGTAAGTGTGAAGCGCTATAAAATAGTAAAGACTTGTTTATCATACTGAGAGATTTGAAAGTCAAACGAGAAGATAAAGGGAGGCAAAGAGTCACATTCTTTTCATGATTTCCTCCACAGAATAAACATCAAGCTGAGACTTTTATGGCGCTGAAAAGTACCACAAGCACAGGTAAGATACACGAAATGATTCATTAAATCATTGTGAATGGCATAGCCACAGACGTTCATCATATGTTGGCTTGGAAGATTAACAATGCCTCTTTCTGTGTCCTAGATCCGTCAGGTCAACAGAAAATGCTAACACAGATTGCCAAGAGTACAAAGGCAGCCATTCACCTCCATGCCACAGGTAAGTTACAATACCTATTTGTCATTGCCATTTACTTTGTTTGGTAATGTAGCACTAGTGCCAGGATTTGATAGAAAACGTAATAGCGTAAAAAAAAAAAAAAAAGTAACCTAGTAACTCGGAGTAAGGATCAGTGACGTAGACTTGAAAGCACTTTTGTAAGTCGCTCTGGATAAGAGCATCGGCCAAATGCCTAAATGTAAAAGGAAATTAAAGCAAATGGTCTGTAAAATAAAGAACATTAATCTATATCTTGATAACAAACATTTAAATTTAAAGTACGCCCCAGCTCGAAGTCATTTTAAATGAAAATGCTTTACTGTTGTATAGATAGACCTCTTGCTAAACAGTTCATCTTTCGGATATCCTCTGAATTAGAACCTTCGAGGGTTCTAAGTAAATGATGCAGAATGTCCTCATAGAACATCCCTCTACTAAAATAAGAAGTCTGGTATTTTTTATTAAGATATAAAACCTCTGATGACTGCAGTGGCAGGACAAGAGCAGGGATATTGCTTATTCATACTGCTTACTCAAACAAAATCCTTTATCTTTCTAGCTGTAGGTAATGGCCAAGAGTCTAAGTCTCCACACTGGGTGAGTGGAGTGGACCAGTCCTTCACCAAAGGTGGCCTCACACTGGAGAACGACAGCATCCTGATTCCCCGAGACGGCCTGTACTTTGTCTACAGCCAAGCATCATTCGAAGTCAAGTGCCATTCAGAAGAAGAAGATAATGCGGGTAATAACATACACCTGAGCTACAGAGTTCTGTGGAAATCTCTCACGTCCCCGTCCAAAACCAAACGCTACCTGCTCAATGGAGTCAAATCGATGTGCCAAGCCACAGACAGTCAGCAGAATGGACGTTATGTCTTTGAATCCGTCTATCTTGGTGCTGTCTTTCAGCTTTATAAGGGGGACAAACTTTCAACCGAAACCAACCGAATTCATAACATTGAGTATCAAACTTCCAAAACCTTTTTTGGAGTGTTTGAGCTGTAAGAACCTGCTGACGCTGCTTGCTATGAAGGACCTCTGCTGTCCAATGTGAAGACAAAGTGTTTTATGTTAAAACACCAATATTAAGATACTGTATTTCTCAGGGTGGTTTGTGAATAGTAAATCACTTGAGGAATGTGGAATTACTAACGTTCGTAAATGTAAAAATTTGGATACAGTGTATCAAAGTGCTGCGAAGTTCTCCATTCTACTTGCTTTATTACGGTGTCCTACATAGTGTGTGAAAAGGCTACTGACCTGAGACTTTGGAGAACGCTACTCCTCTGTTCTCTTCTTAGACCAGCATGTTAAGCTTGTATGCTCATACTGAGAAAGTGTAGCGCACTACAGAAACTGCTTGTGTACAAACTGAATGTTATAATGAATGTACTTTGTTTGTTTAGTGTTTAAACTTATCCAAAACAAGCATTTTTAAAATTTATTTAATGTTATTTTGTGGCATTATTGTACGTACTTTTTCATTCATGCGTGTCTATTTATTATTATTATTATTATTATTATTATTATTATTATTATTATTGTATTTATTTAATGGTGTGAATAAAATACTTAAAAATAATGTTGTACACTTAAGTGCTCTTTTTAAGAAATCTTGCATCATTTTAAGCCTAATGTCTATACATCACATCTGTAGTGTAGATAGATAGATAGATAGATAGATAGATAGATAGATAGATAGATAGATAGATAGATAGATAGATACTTTAGTGATCAGACAAGAATTTCACGACCCCAGGGAAAGACTAGAAATGTTGTATCATCCAAACCTAATTGCAAAGGGAGTCGAAAGGCCAGTGTTGGGACAGTAAACACTTATTTATAAGACTTTTAAAAGCCTTTTATGTACTTTTCAATCAGAGGTATTTGTAAGTCAAGCTCTGAAACTGCACAGTATAAGAAAACATTGGAATATTTTATCAGAGGGAAAGATTTTTGGTTGCGCCTTATTTAGTCCACATACTGTACTGTAGCGCTTCTTAAACATGGAAGTACATTAGTTTCACCCTGATGACTTGTGGATACCACAAAACATTAGCGGAAGTAAGTACTGTATAAATGTTATGTATGGTTTAGCGTGATGATCTGGTGTTAAAAAGTTGGGTGAAACTACAAAAGAACAGCTTTAGTAAGACTTGGTGGTGGACAACAACTGCTCTTAACTATTGAGGAAGCAGATTCTCGGGGATTTTCTCAGTACAGCGAATTCCTTTTCGTGGTAATCACAGAAATGCTAAAGTGATAACACTTTATTTTAAGAACTATAGTAGGTGTTAGAGAGGTAATGTGACAGCGGATAGCCTGTTTGCCTCTCATCTCCAGGGCTGAGTGTTTGAATCTCACATACAGACTGCATGTTGCCCATGCTTTCTGGGTTTCCTCCAGGTACCCTGGTGCAGATTGGGCTGATTGGTGTTTCCAAAGTATATGAATTGTATGCACCTGTTCTGCATCCATGGTAAATCCCATCTTGTGTAATCTGCCTGGCATAGGGTAAGTCTTGATCTTGTCACATACAGTATACATTAATTTTTTCTTTACAGCCTGGTCAACCCCAGATCTGAACCACCCACTTACTCATCAAGAATCCACCAAGCTAAACACTCTGCTAATTTCCCCCAACTTATTCTACTTCCCTACAATAGGTCCAGGTTCCACACCACCCAATATGTAAATGAAGATATAAGTCACACTGTAACTCTGGATGACCTTTCTGTCCAATCAAGGTTGTTCCAACTAGGTGTGTAAACAAGCATCAGTTAGTTCAGAAGGCAGCAGCGAGAGTCCTCACGAGAACCAGAAGATACGGGCACATCACCCCAACAGTTCCTTATCCACACTGCATTGGCTTCCAGTGAAATTTTGACATACATATAAAGCATTAAACGGTCTCGCGCCACCGTACCAGTGAACTGTTGGTGACTTACAATCTGCCACGCCTACTTCGATCGAAGGATGCAGGCTGTTGCTCTGTGTATTATGAAAACCGCAGTAGAGAGCAGAACTTTTTCTTATATTAAGACCCAAAGTGATGGAATTGCCTACCAATTAGTGTGCGGGACGGTTTCAGTGTTTAGGTCTAAGCTAAAAACCAATTTATTTAGCCATGTTTGTGAATAGATTGTCTGGGGGACTCATTATTATGTATTATGGTGAACTGGTATGTTTAGATGCCGTCTTCCCCACACGCATTGATCACTCAGGTTTGTTGGTGGTGAGGTGATTGTTTGCTTTACTTCCCAGGGAGCCTCTGTGTTTCCTTATGGCTCTCGCTTTTAATGATCAGTGTCATTGTCAGCTCGTCACTGTCATAGTGAGTCCTGCCGGAGTCCCTGCTTGCACTCTGCACTAAATATATATTCACTTTATACACTATGTGACCATCTCTTTCCCTCTTCCTGTCTCTCTACACATGCCACTTCTGAGCTGCCAGTGATCCAGACCCCCTCTGCCCTCTGGAGCTGTCTGACTCGTCCTGGTGTCCCGCTTCTGGTTGGAGATCTCGTCGCATGGAGGACCTGTGTGGTCTGCCAGAGATGCGTGTGGTGACTTTCACTTTACCATTACGACGGTCCTGACAGCTGTTCTCTGAGGACTCGTGACTGCAGTCGCTCGATAGTACAGGAATGGAACTTCCTACAGTCTACCTGTGCCTCCAATAATGAATTATTAACTTAAATAAATTAGATGAGGATGGGTTTCCTGTTGAGTCTGTTTCCTCTTAAGATTCTTTTCTATTGCCATCTCAGGGAGTTTTTCCGTGCCACCGTCACCCACGGCTTGCTCATCAGGGACAAACAGATCATTTTGATTCATACACATTCTTCACATTTCATACACATTTACCTCATTTTTCTTTTAAAGCGCTATAAAATTTAAATGACTCAATAAGTTACATTATTACAGGAATGAATATTAGGTTTTAATTTAGGTCATGAAATTTATTCACATTTGTAAACAGGTGATGAGACGTTACTTGTATTGGTTAATCTCTGGTGTTCTGTTGTGTTAAAACAGGGGTGGCCAAGTTCGGTCCTAGAGAGCCGCAATCCTGCAGAGTTCAGCTCCAACCCTAATCAAACACAGCTGAACTCAGGCTGGAGCTGAACTCTGCAGGATTGCGGCTCTCTAGGACCGAACTTGGCCACCCCTGTGTTAAAACAACTAATATAGACACCGTGATAGACATCCAATAATGTGCAATAAACACCTTGTTAAACTTGTGTTGTTGAGAAGTAATCAATGATGTTCTTGTCAGTGTGTACATACATTACAGTGTGCAGGTGTTAACTCTGAAGAGTGCAGGTAGCATCAGGTGACCTACAGTTTAATAACTCTACAACAAGCGACTCATATTCTAAAGAAAATTTTTATTTCACTAATTATTAAATAAGCTTGGAAACACGAAACAAGCTTTCAAGATGACGATCTTCTAAAGTCAAGAATATGATACACTGTATGTTTGCATGTGGCGAATAAAAGATCTCCAATTTGCAACCAATACAAAGGTTTAAGAAGGAATTCTCATTCATGAGCGTTAATTTTGGACTTAAAGACCTTTATTAACACCTAATATACAGTAATTAATATTCCTCAAAGTGGTACCACTACAAATTTGGTAAGTAGAGATGAGGTTGAAAAATGCTGATGTAGTTACATCATAGGAAGTCTTATAAAGTGCCAAAGGTTTTGCTCAAAGTCTTATTGTTTATAGTTGAATAGATAAGAATCGATGTGCTATTTATTGTACTAACAAACTTATGCATAAAGGGAGAAACAGCAGGGTTTACCCTGTGGGCCAGAGCAAGCAGCCCACCTTTTACTAGATACAAGGAAACAGGATCTGACTTCAGGGCTGGAAGCGGTTGTTTACTTCCTGCCCCTTCCGTATACTGTAATGCACCATGAAGTCATTGCTGTCCGGACACGGGTTATTAAACATGAGCAAACCGCACAATTATATAAGGTGATGTCAGGATTTAAAACTAAATATCAGCCATAATTACAAAAATAATAATTATTGCCCAATAATGAGGCGTAGCATACAATAAACGAAATAGACTCATGACGCCCTCTACAGGACACACTGACATGTGCTCCATACCAAAAGTTCAGTATTGTTCATCTAATTAACATGCAAAGGTAGACAAATGGACATGTCTGTACTAGTATATAATAATAATAATAATAATAATAGGATTCTAATGAAAAATTTGAATAAGTTTGTGAAATACTGTATAGTGGAAAATCCTACATGTACAAAACTGTTTTGAAAAAAAAAAAAAAAAAACATACATCAGGTCACTAATAGAAAAGTTTTAAAGACAACAGTAAATCAAGTAATTTCACATATTGCTAGTGTACTAAATCAACATCTGGACAACATTTAAAGTCAGTGCAAAATAATGGGTTTTATTGAACTATAAAGTTTGCATATAGATAAAAGATTATTGTATTTACAATACATATAATAATTACAAATAAATTACCAAAAATCATATCGGGTTTGGATTATTGATATATGGAATGATTATGAGTATGTCTAAGTTAGAATGTAGTGCACACATCTGATAAATAAACATTTATTATTCATATAAAGTGATAGTGTAATTACATACCCTGAGCTAAATTAGTGAATATAATGTTTACATGCTGTAGGAACACTGGCTATGTCGTGCTGTTTAAATATGTTCAGCTAAACCGTTACACAAAGAAACTTGACACATTATCAGAGTGAGATTCCAACACATTACAACAGTAATGTAATACACGAACACCCCAAAGCGGGAAACATGATCAATAGTATTTTGCGAACATAAAGCTCAGTATTGTATTTTATGAAAAAAGACACAAGGGATGAGGAGTACTGAAAAATTGCACGAGAGTATCAGTGTTCATAACTGTGTTTCTGAATATCATTCGATTTCATTACAATAAGCACATTTTATAATCTATATACAGTATTTTCTCTTTGAATAACACTACCTTGCAGACACATACATACTGTATCTATGCTAAAAGTGCAGAGTAAAGGGTTTGAGTAAGGCTTATTGTTTGTGCTCAATTTTAAATGGAGTTTCTATGGCAATATCGAACTTCAGAAAAAATTTTAATCATTTTAAATAATTTTACCATTCGTTGTGCACTGTGCTTTCATTATGTGCTATAGTACATGATTTAGTACTGTACTGTAGGTGTGCCCATGCGAAAAAGATTACAACACAGACCAATATACAGTACCCGGACTGGAATAAGAAAACATACAGAAAGCTTACGGAAAATGCGGAAAAGTGATACGTAAAAATAAATAAATAAATAAATTAATTAATTAATTAAAAAATTTAAATGAAGTATGGGTTTCTTCTCTAATCCAAACTTAGATGAATTCCGACAGCAGGTTCATACTAAACAAAGCAGTGTTGGGGATTCACCGTTCATAAACACTCTTCCAAACCAAACCAAAGTCTTCTCACTTCCTTCCTTCCATTCCTAAAACGGAGACCCGGCCTGAAACGTGTGCAGTATTTATGTTTGTAGAGAATCATTCTTGGAAGACTTAGACATTTAAGGAAGCTGTCATGCTTTTTTTTTTTTTTTTGCAGTGAATGATAAGCTTGTACATACAGTACACTGACTCACCTGGAGAGCTTTAAATATCAATTTCACTTCTGCAAACATGGGGCCTCCCCAGCCTAAGGGATAATGCTCTTATTCCCCCGAGGGATTCCCCCCAATAAAGAGGATTAAATGGAAGAAGAGAGAGTGACATTTTGTATAGAGCATCACATGTTTCACTTCTTTAAAAAAAAAAAAAAAAAAGATTATACGGATTGAAATGATACCAATATGCATTCCTATATGTGTGTGTGTGTGTGTGTGTGTGTGTGTGTGTGTTTCCCTATATAGGAATGTTCTTACTCATTTTAGGAATTTACCTTCATTTTTGTGCTTTTTTTTTTTATAAAGTCGTAAATTGTAATACAAGACAAACTCTATAATATACATTGATACACGGTAGGATATTGATATTAATATTGATACAATGGTGATACAGAAAATGGCATAGCACTAGACTCAAACCCATATTGCCAGATGTCGCTAGAAAGAAAAGAACCTGGTGTGAAAGAGTTAGTAAAAACAAACGCATCGTACTACACTGTGTTACCTCACGTGAATTCATCGACATACAGTTCGGTGGTGTTTAGTTCTGTCCGGCTCATTTGTAGAGAAGAGGGAGTCGGCTGTTGTGGCAGTGATTCCGGCTGAGCTTTCCTTCACCCTGGTAGAGGGAGGAGTTGTTGGAGAAGGAGGGCGGGACCGAGCGCTTCTCTGTGCCAGGCGAGTATCCAGGAGGCTCAGCTGAAGACGGAGGGGAGACGCTGTGGTTCTGGTTTTGGTTCTGACACGATGTCGGTTTCCGAGCCCGGAGAGCTTGACGTTCCGCTAATTGGTTTCGTAGTTCTGTTACACGTTCCTCTTTCTGTAACGATTAAAAAAATGTAAAAAATACAACAAAAAAAAAGAAATAAAGAGTTTTTATTCAAATACAATTTACATTCAAATACACTCTACATACAAGCGATTTACTGAATAAGAAATAATTACTGATGGTCTGTGTAGGTGATGACGGACTGATGGGAATGTGAACGTATTACTCGGTGTTAAACCTTAAAGTCATTATTTCCCAAGTAAAACAACAACAGGGAAGCGTTCGCCCAACCATCAAGAGATTGTGAGTTCAAACAGGGAGTCAAGGTAGCAAAATTAGGCATGAGCTCAGAGTGGAAAGCACGGCACGTTCTCCCTGTCCTCAGTCATTTACCGCAAGTGTACAGTATCTGTGAGATCATGCATGCAGAGTAAAGCTAATTTTCAGTGAGATCATGCATGTAGAATAGAGTGTCTTCCTCTGTTGTACTGCATTGCTTTGAAGATGCAGATGATGACTTCATGTATCTCAAAGGAAGCAGATCCCTAACCCACCCATTCCATCTGGTACAGTAGTGGGTGGGAATCAGGAAGTCCAAATTGGGAAAAAATCCAAATAAATAATTTTTTTTTTTTAAACAATAAAACACAGGAATGGAGGCCACAATACTAAGGTAAGGTTACATGTTCAAGTTAATTTAACTCAAGATACATATTGTCATTTTAAAAAATGATTCTTGTTGGCTTCTCAAGGCTTGTTAGTTTTTTCATTGCAATTGCAATTCACTTCACAGACAGCAGGGGGCTCTAAGCATTTCAAACCACATTATTCCCTTTAACTCCTTTAAATCGAATGAGCATTTAGCAGGCCTCCATGATGTAAAAATGATTAGAATTTAACTTGCTATACATTGCTGTCTTATGTGGGTATTGTTTTATAGTATAGAAACATAAAAGAGATGCTGAACATGCCTCCTGGATGATCTTCTGGAGTTCCCGATTCTCCCTCTCCAGTTGCCGTGATTTTTCTTCATCATTGTTATTGGTAGACGATCCCGTCTTAAGCGTGTCCTGCTGCTCAGACTGCCATTCCCCACGCATAATCAAACGCCGCATCTACGTAACAGTAGGACAAACGCTGTGTTAAACTCATGATACAACTACAAAAAAAAAACAGATGGAGTGTATAAGGAACATAAAAAGCACTTCATCTAAAAAAAAAAGAAGAAGAAGAAGAAGAAGAAGAAGAAGCAAGACAAGCAACAATGCAAAGGAAACAGAAAGCTACATGTAAAATGATAATGTTTCACAAACCTTGGGCACAAACAGCACAACCAAAGTGATGTAGACTGAAAACACTATAGCCAGAGAGGCAAAGGCAAAAGACGCATCCTGCTGTGAGGACAGGATCATGGTCACGGGAGCTGTGATCATACATAGAACCTACAGAGAGAGAGAGAAAATAATTTTAATTAAACATACACTGTTAGACTTACATCGTGCCCTCATACATGTACAAAAAATAATAGGTATGTGAACAAGCAGAACTTGCCACCACCACCAAATTTAATCCTTCATGTTACTAATTTGAATGCTAGAAATACCCTTACTGAGTGCCAGAAGCATAAATAAAACCAACAGTGCCATTTTCACCAAACGTCTACCAGTTCATTTTAATGTAAGTTTCACAAATATTGACATTTCAGAAGGGTTAAATTATGAGGCTCCCTCAAGCAAAGAAAACAACTAAGGAGATTTAAAGTTACTGGAACTAGGTTAAGAACCCATAGCATATTATAAAAACCTGGGAGGATAGTGCTGAACTGTCAACTTTGTGGAAAAGATTGTGGTCGGAAAAAAAAATCACGAGTGGTTCAAAGATTTTACAGTAAAGCCATGTCTATGTTTAATAGTGAAAGTAAGAGCATTTCCATACGAACACAGTGTGATGCGGAGTTACCGGATTGGGACAAAAACAGGACACTTGAGTTCTTCCGCCACAAATTTGGCAAACCATGACGCCATAAACCTCAGTTTGTGCACAAGACGCTTTTACACATGAACATGTACCTCTTAGTTCCAGGAAAGAAATTCCGAATTCTAGAGTCTACCAAGATGTTCTAGACATTTGTGTGCTTCCAGCTTTTTAGCAGCAAATGTTTTGAAGACCCACGGCATGGGTGTGATGGTCTGGTGTCCTCATGCTTTTTTCTATGTACTTTAGAATCTATACGAAAAATCATCACTCATCTTCTATACCGCTTTATTCTGTATTCAGGGTCATGGGGGGCCTGGAGCCAATACCAGGAGACTTGATGTCGTACACCCTGCACAGGGTGCCAATCCATCGCAGGGCACACACTCATTCACAAACTACGGCCAATTCGGGAACGCCAATTAGCCTAACCTACATGTTTTTGGTCTGTGGAAGGAAACCCACCAAGCACGGGAAGAACATGCAAACTCCATGTACACAGAGACGGGAATCAAACCCCGACCCTGGAGGTGGAAGGCGACAGTGCTAACCAGTGCCGCCTGTATACAAAAAAATCAAATAAAATAAAAATGCACCTCTTATTGTTTTAAGCAGCAGATTGAGGCAAATGGTTCATGCTGACAAACTGCATGTCATCCTGTCCAAGGTATGGGCAACCTTAAAGAATTTCACATTTGATAGATATTGCATGTGTAACAGTGAACTTGTGTCTAGAGGAAAGTAACAGGACACAAGACTACACATGCAGAGCATCTAATTTATGTTTGGAGCCTCTACAAATTGCACAATCCTATTGTAATTCCAGTGCTACTGATGCATTTGCACATATTCACAACACTGGAGCATTTATTTCATGCCCTTCTCAGACAAAAACAAATATAACAGCTATAAATAAAAGTGACGATGACAAACTACAAAGAGATGAACCATTATCTGATGAAACTGAGATCTTCTGCAGGTGGTTAAAGCAGCAGCCACCCTCATGTTCCAGTCAAGTGTTTTCTAGTTTTCTCATTAAACCCATTTTAGAGGGAGGGGATTTGGAGAAATGGTTTCAATTATGCAAATCATCCTTCAAAGCACTTGCAGTTATTACCAGAACTGTTTTCAAGCAGCCAGGCAAGAGAGTGAAGCCTTCAGCACGAGCAAACTAGGTTTAATTTACAAGATCTCTCTTCTACAATTTGGGTGGGGAAAAAAAAATGTCTGTTTGTACAAATTCAGTCTGGAATAAACAGGCATGAAACAAAGCTGGGTATCATAAGTAGTTTGGGAGAGAATTATGAAAATGTTATGGTTAAGTGACAACCAGAGTGATTTTAATAAGGAAATATGGTTAAAACCTCAAAAACACGGTCTCTTAAAGGCCATGCTACTGCACACACACATGCAGTCTAGTTCTTTTAAAGGTGCAGTATTTTTTCTTTTTATTTGTTGGCCTATAATAATATAGCATATTCTGGTATGTTTCATGTCTAAAAAGGTTTTGCTTAAAGGAAGAATATGAAGAGGAAACAGAATAAGATATTATAAGCTCCACGCACAGCTGAAAAATGATGTTCAGCCAAACAATTCGCAGGACAGTTTAATCCACATTTCTATTTTAATAAGGATATTAAATAAATACACTACATTGCAAAAAGTAATTTGCTCGCCTGCCTTAACATGCATCTGAACTTGAGTAACATCCAAGATGAAGACATCTACACCACACGCTCCATCCGCAAAGCCAGCAGCATTGTGGCTGACCGGACACATCCATCACACTCACTCTTCACCCTCCTGCCATCTGGAAAAAGGTACCGAAGCATTCGGGCACTCACATCCAGACTATGTAACAGTATTTACCCACAAGCCATCCGTCTCCTCAACACAAAGAGACTGGACTGATAAACACACACGCGCACACACACACACACACACACACACACACACACACACAAATCATTAAACAGACGAACTAAATAACATCCGGACTGAACTGATAAACACACATATGCACAATCACACTGATTTACAACCACCTTAATTTGCTCATACCTACCTATCTGAACTGCTCTTTGCAATATTTGCACAATATTTTATTTCACTTTGTGAAATCACACATGATTTCACAATATTTTTGAACACAATGTAAATTGTTTACTTGCTGCTCTCTCCACTACCTCAACCCATACCTTATCACTAAAAAGGTATTTCTTAACTGTAACGTGTTACGTTGTTGTGTTGTCATGTAGCTCTTCGTTTGCACATTTGCACATGCACTTTGTTGTCTGTTGTCTTTGTTGTCTCTTTTTTGTATAGAAATTGAAGGTTTTTTAGGTTAACTTAAAAAAGTAAAAATCTGCGTTGTTAAATTTATGTTGTGTTGTTAATTTATGTCGTTGCATGTATGTAGCACCTTGGTCCTGGAGGAACGTTGTTTCGTTTCACTGTGTACTCGACTGTATATGGTTGAAATGACAATAAAAGCCTACTTGACTACTTGACTATCCAGTTCGTAGGATGAATTGAAACAGTCATGTTGGAACGGGAAGAGGCCGTCCCCAAACTGTTATCACAAACTAGGGGGCATGAAATTGTCCAAAATGTCTTGGCATGCCGATGCATTGAAAGTTCCTTTCAATGGAACTGTGAAAAATGGCCGAGTCCAGCTCCTGAAAAACAACCTCACACCAGTTCCCCACATGACTGCGCACCAGTGCACAAAGCAACATCTGGCGTGGAAGAACTTGACTGGCCTGCAGGGTCCTGACCTCAACCCGATAGAACACCTTTGGGATGAATGAGAGTGGAGGCTGTAAGCCAGGCCTTCTCATCCGACAATCAGTGTCTGACGTCACACCTGCGCTTCTGAAAGAATGGTCAAAAATTCACATAAACACACTCCTAAACCCTATGGAAAGCATTCCAAGAAGATTTTTTGGTTATTATTATATTATATCATATCATATCATATCATATCATATTATATAGCATCATATTAAACCCTATGGATTAAGAACTGGATGTTACTCAAGTTCATATGCATGTGAATTCGGGCGAGCGAATACTTTTGCCAATATACTATAGTGTCAGGCAAGCTTTTTTTTCCCCCTACAGTTTAATGACCATTTGTGCCACAGACCAAACAAAACAATACATAATAGTTAAAGAAAAATCATAATGGAACTTTTAATGAGTTCTATATTAAAGGCTGAAAGGCTTGGAACGTTAAAGCTATGAATAAAAGACTTTAATAATGGATAAATGGCCGAACTATTATTAACTCTAAAGCATAAATATAATGTGGCAGCACAGTGGATTAATGCTTAGCACTGGCGCCTTGCACCACACCAAGGTCCAGGTCTGATAACCGCCTCGGGGTCTGTGTGCATGGAGTTTGCGTGTTCTCCCCGCATGCTTGGTGGGTTTCTTTCTGCGCGTACTCCAGTTTCCTCCCACATACAGTATGAATGTTGACTGGAGGTCCTACCACGGTCATAAAAATGGGAATAAATACAATGTAGTTGGACTACAGAGGTTCCTAGATGGATGGAGGGATATATAATATAAATATAATCTGCTTAATTAAACCGATAAAGACTTTTCTGATTAGATAAAATTTAGATTGTTCCAACAAAATCACGGAAATTCGCGATTCATTAAATATCAATAAGAAACATTTTTTTAATTCACCACCAAGTATTTTGTGTTAGAAAACGTAATAATTTAACAACATTCCAATATAGTATGTTCAGAAACTTTTGACTGACATTGACAGTCCATTAAATCAAGCATTTTTTTGCATCATGTCCAGTGTGTGGTTGACATGCTACCATATCGGCGGTAGGGAGATGCTAGAGGCAAGAAATCGTTAGCAGCGCTTGCTGTGAATGGCAGCAACCAGCAGTCACACTCACCGCCACGTTGTAGATAGCCATGCCGACGGCTCGGTGGTCATTAATCTTCTCAGTGGAGATTGATTTGGTCTCATAGGCCAGGAAGATTCCCAGGAGCAGGAGCAGCCCCTTATAGCCGTACACCACTCCTAAGGAGGGAAAGATGAACATTAAGCCTCTCCTGTTTGAGCTTTTGGGAACACACATGGGAGAAAAAATCAAATTAATTACTCCGTGTTCTGAGGTTTATGTCTTGAATTAATAGATTTCTTCATAAATAAAGGACAGGTGATACTTGACATGCTCTAATTACAGTGTATCGCACTGAATCTCAAATACACCGATTCTGCATGGTATCCTGCAAGCCATGGTATCACACATGAAAGAATAGGACCATTATTTATGAGGTATACAGTAATGGCTAATGTACTGTGCAACTCAAAAGTTTCTGCAAGTGTGTTTATAAGAACCCACACGAATGGCCCACTCCGGCTTTGAAAGTGGAAATTTTCTGACAGATCTATGCTCACGAGCTATTACCTAATGCTGTCGATTCTCAGTGAGGGAAAACCCATGGAAGTTCAGTTAGTGTTTGACATTAATGTAATTTTAATTATACAAAAAAAAAAAGTTCTTGGTAATTTACCAACACGTCTAAGAAAACATGTGGCTATTTCTGACAGTTGTGTTTGACTGTATGTTCTCACTATCACTGTCCTGTTAGACTGTCTGTGCTCCAGAGCTGAATCATTGACCTCAGCCCGCCGAAGTGACCAGCATTACTCATAATAAAAAAATAAATATGAGTCTTTATTAAAAGGCAGGTAGGCATGATAACTAATCAGTAACTATCGCTATGGTCAATATGGTCAGGTTAAAGACCTGTTTCCAAAAAAACTGTCTGACTGTAAAAAAAAAAAAAAAAACATCTCATGATTTGACATTTCAAATCAGGAGACTTTTTTTTTTTTAAGTGATACCGGCAATAGAGAAGAATGTAGTTAAAGGAAATAAAATAAGAGTGAGAGAGAGAAAAAAACACACAAGACAAAGGCAATGGACTTTCGTTTGATAGCATTTCAAAGCCCTGGTATTTTTCCTTCTTCTGTTTTAGCTTTGTTTCCCCAGACTAGCTAATAAATGATACTTTCTTTCTCAATTCCACCTTGCTGACCATTTTCACAAGTGGAGAACTGAAGTGAAGTGGTCTGGGTCTTTGCTAGTAAACAGAGAGTTATGAAGCCTGTAAGAAAGACACACAGTAGCGTCCCGCCAGAGTGAATGAAACCTCTGCCGCTTAAACTTATAAATGTTAAGACAGGATAAATAGTGAGAGATACTGCACTGAAAGGTGAGACATCAGTCTCATTTAAGTCATGAGCCGTTTTTAGAGTTCCCCTTTACTGTATCTATATTGGACATTTCTTGTAGACTGTATCTCTGCTGTCCTCTGCTGAAACTGTGAGAAACTTCCACACCAATGGCACTTTCACTCAGCAGCAGGAATGTCCAGGAGAAAATGAGATGCCAATGACTGATCGTAATTACAAGCTGTTATTTAAAATTATATATACACAAAACTGTCAATATATAAGTCAAGTCGAGACTTTTAATTGTGCGGAATAACATTACAGTTATGAGCGTAATGTCTCCTTTATGTCTCCGTAGAAAGATTTTATCATTCCACCGGGCTGTGATCATATCATATTGCCTGCTTTAGGTCTAAGGCCTCCCTGGAACTCCTTTAATGGCTCAAATATGTTGAAATGACTTATTTATTGTTATTGTTATACGGGCTGTATGTGGGATTTGGCAGTTCCTGTAATGTGCAAGTGGTGATCATGAATGATTGTGTGTACAGTACGAATCTCATCCGTGCTTGAAGTCATTTATAAATGTCAATTGTTTTTATGCCTCATATATTATAACAGCACCAATCAGTTATAACATTAAAAACTTTAACATTAAAACCACCCAGGATTTGTGTTTCTATTGTGCCACCCAGGCAGTTTTGATCTCTTGGTGCATGACTCTGCAGGGCCTCTGTGGTTGGAAGCAGGTGCTTTGGGTGCTGTGGGTTACGGGGTGGGGCCTCCATAGATCAGACTAGTTTGTCCCACAAGTCATCTCATATGTTCTCGATTGGATTGGGTTCTGGGGAGTTTGAAAGCTGGACGGTTGTTTTGCCTGCTGTACTGGGCCCTGTGCACAGCAGACTGTGGTGCATTGCGCGATCTGGTGCATTTTTATCACTGCCAGCATTGACGGAATGTTTTTTTTTTTTTGCTCTATTGGCTTTTCTGTGGGATCAGACCAGACGTACACACCTTTAAACCCTGTAGGAAAGGGTGAGCTTAGGATGCCATTGATCTGGTGGCTTAGTTCACCTACAGTAGTATTGATGTTGATGTTATTCCTGACTGATGTATTATTAAAATATATAATTCTTACAGTGTAATATAACACATTACCAGTTATAAGTTATAAGACTACAAACAACAATATCAATACAGAATAACACCTTCCCTATTGAATAATATATATTTTCTAAAAGAGATATTGAGTCAAATTCACATGATTTGTCACATAGATGACATTTATTAGGTTTTATTTCCCTGTCGTTCCCCAGTGTAGTAGATCTGCAGCAGATCACTGAGGCTGTTCCTCTACCATATATCCGTGTCTCTAAACTAAGATGATGAATTTAGGCTGCCTGCCCATATTCTTTTGATATGTATGAGTTTGGCCTCAGTATCTTAGTAAACTAGGCCACTGTCCCTGCAGCGCTGTCACAACTTATAGATTTTTCCTTCCAGGAAGGTGGTTTTGTGTTACACACATACAGAATACCTCCTGTAGCAAAGACACGGCCACACAAATACTGTTTATCTATTTCATCAATGTATTGGGGGTAACAATTAAGTGTATTTGACTCTTGATCTTAATACTTGTTACTGGTTTCCAACCAGACTGAAAAGATCTTTCCTTTTTGGCAGGATGAGAACCTTCTGATCTGAGTCCAAGACATTTGCAGTGACCCACATCATCATATCCCAACCTGTTGTGCTCTGATGGACAAGAAACTAAAAAGGTGGGCCAAAAGGATAAAGCAGCATGAAATTTAGAATGCAATTAGATAAGACTATGAAAATGAAAGCGTGAATGAATAATAGAAAAGGAAATGAAATACGGATTCAAAAAGATAAAGGACGGAGTACCGAGCCACGTGTTCATCTTCTCTGAGCTGCAGTGCTCTAGTACAGGCTGAATCAGAAAATCCAGATCTCCTTTAGGATCTTCTTTAGTGAACTTCTGCTCAGATAGAAACCAAGAGAAAACAGTGGAGGGGGGGGGGGTGAACAGGGGTGGTGGGCAACAGGGGCAAAGATTGTGAGAGAAAAAGAAAGAAAGAGAAAGGGAGAGCGAGTGGGTGAAAGTTATCATACAGAAGTTTCAATCTCACTGTTTCATTTCACATATTCATTTTTAGAAAAGCATATGTACTTAGCTTAAAAAAAAAGAGGCAGCTGAAACGCTTTCAGTATGCAGACATCTCTAAAACCTTTATAAATAGATCACGGATTTGTATTTGTATCTCTAAGTCCTATATTTTTTTCTACAAACCGTTAATGAAATGACGATGTTCCTTAATGCTTCTTACTCATCATTTCTATAAAACCATGTGCATGTGAACAAACGTCGACCCTGCTTAGAGGACACCCTAAAATACCCTTATAGTGTAGGATCTAAGAAGAAGTGAAAGGTAACTAAATATACCCCATCACAGAATTTCAGTAGATGTTTCACAGTAATAACATGCATTTTAGTGGAATAAAGCAAGTATTTAAGTATACTTTTTGAGTATATATTTATTATCCTTTTTTTCTTAAATCAACTTGGTTACATTTAATTTCTATCACAGTTATAGTATGCAATAAAAAATAAGAGGAAAAAAATAATAAAGAGTAATTTAATGCATTTAATAAAGAGTAAAAGCCACACAAATGTTAAATTATTTAATTTAAAGAGCCAATAAAATTTTTTTAAAGCCTACCTTGTGAAAGTCTGAGTATCTATGCCATAATTTATCATGATTATGACCTGGAACTTATGCTCTCAGCAAGCAATATTGCCATTTAAAAGCTCAACATCCACCCTACAAAGGCATTAGCTAGGCGACTGAGCTAAACTAGCTAGCTAAAAAAAAACACTGCATTAAACTTGTGTTCACGCATCAGTTGCGTTAAATATACAGGGTGGGCCATTTATATACCACCCATCTTGAAAAGTTTGTCCCCTCACATATACGAATGTGCCACAAACAGGACGTTAATATCACCAACCATTCCCATTTTGTTAAGGTGTATCCATATAAATGGCCCACCCTGTACAGTGCGGTTCCAATATTTCTTGGGTCTTTCTTTTTGGCATCTTTTTTCTAGGTTTTCATTATAAATTACATTATCAGCAAATCTCCATAGACACCACAAGTAAAACCTGGTGATCCGTGTTAGATGAACTCCACTAGCATGTTTCAGAGGGAAGGGAAAGATTTATGGGAAATCTGAACTTTTTGTATATGTGGGGGTAACGTAGCCAAGGAACACAAATTGCTTAAATTTAGTCAAGATGTTGCACATTTTCTGTTCTTTAAAATTCTATATCCACAGTTTTTTAATGAGGTCTCAGGTTCCACCGTACAGTGGTACCTCGGCATGCAACCGTCTTGTGAATTTTCACCTTAATAACTGAAATTTTACAAACACAGTAAGTTTGTATTAGTGGAAAGCCAAGCGAAGTGAGTTTATGCATTTTTTTGGAGGTTTTTTTTTGCAGTTTGTGAAAGATTTAGTGAAGACATAGCACCATGATCCCAAGAATGGAAGCAAGAGGTAGTGCGCCGCTCTCAGTTTCGTTTTTAAGGCAGCCATTTCCAGGAGGACTCATAAATTAAAGTTAAGCGAGGTTTAATGTCTACGTATATTATATATTTTATGTATATTTATATAATTTACACGTCTTTTCTAAATGTTTTAATAGGTTTTATATGCATAAATATGATTATGATATTGGGAATTGGTAATAGTAATATTTGTAATATTTTTTGGCTGGAGCTGATTAAGAGCATTTACATTATTTTCTATGGGAAAATGTCTTTCGCAACAAGAAAAAAGAACTCGCCTCAAGAACTCCCCTCCGAAATGGATTAAATTTGTAAAACCATTAAATAGTGGTACATGCTCATGCACATGCTAAGAATTAACATGCACTAACTAACAGGCTTAGCAGGCTACTAAAAACAATACTCTTTGGCTTCTTCAACTACAGTAATGCATTTTTTCTTTACATCTTTTGCATTTTGCATCATTTTACAAAATTTTGCATTTCGGGTATAGAATTGTAGCACCTCTAAGGTAATGTGCAAAGGGTCAACAATCTGCCAGATCATCAGCGACAGGAAGTCAATGGCCAGTAAGACTCCTACTGTTGCATACAGCTTCCAGGGTTCCAAATGCTGTAAGAAAGAGAAACAGCAACACATCAGACATTTAGATCTACTCTAATGTTTTTTTGTTTTGTTTTTTAACTGCAGTACAGATCAAGGCGAATCACAGCTGTGCTGTCACATGATATTTAAACAATGAAACGTTTTAACATATTTAAGCAATTTAAATAATTAAAACAATAATAAAAACGATAATTAAATGTTAATCCACATTAAACAGTTTATAATGCATTATTCAGAAACCAGTAGTGAAGGCGAGTGTTTACAAGTGATACAGTAGAAACTGTGTGGATCTGTCAGCGGTTCTTAAAAGAATTTAGGGTAACCATCCTGTGGGGCTCTACTTAATTCTGTTCAATCTTATTGAACCTTTAGATATAAGATATAAAACCTCGAGATAAAATCAAATGTTCCAAAATGCAGGGTAATGTCTGTTTCATCCCCATTAATCCAGCACTGCCAGCTTCCTCCTGGCCATTACACTGGTTAAATAGCATTCTAATGACTTGAACTACGCATACAGTACTCTTTCCTATCAATGTACAGCACATGTAGTGCATTTTAAAGCCCAAATTTTTGTCTCTGGACATGTGATTTTCTCAAGCATTTCTAAAATGACTCTAAAATGCCAAACTGCTGTTGCATGAACATCAGAAGCATTGCGAGTAAATCTGCTTTGTCATGCAAAGTCTTCAATAATAAAGCCTTCAAAGGTCAGATCTTCACAAAGAATTTTAATACTCATCTATATTCATGAATAGTGTAGAGCTGGTGTGATCTTAGGCCTTCTCCAATAGTTATATAGATCCCTCTTGCGTCGCCAAAACAGCCCTGAACCATCGAAGAACTCTGAAGGTGTGCTGTCTAACTCTAAAGGTCCTATAAGTCCGATAAACTGTGAGATTGGTCAAATTTGTTCGTCCAACACATCCCGCATATCCACATTTGATTGAGAACTGGGGAAATTGGAGGTGTGCAGAACACCTTGGGTCCTTTATGCTCCTCAAGATAGGAAAAAACAACTGAAAGAGGTCACTGTAACACTGTGACACGGTTACTTGATCTGCAAGTTTATAAGGAGTATTTGTCAGTCAGAATACCTACAGTAGAGTATCACACTGGTGACACACACATACTGTAAAGGGCACATACGTAAAGGGTGCCCAAGACCCTGTTACGGGTGAACCAGTTGTCCTTCCTTGCACCAATTTTACCACTGTATACTGGTACAGTATGTACAGTAGTTTATATCCCACATCGTATACCCCACTGTGTGTACTCCACAAGACCTGTCGTTTTGAAAATCCTCTGACCCAATTTGGCCCTTGTCAAAGTCACTCACATCCTTTCACTCACACGTCACCTTGAAGAACTCACTGTTCACTCACTGCCTAATATATCACACTCCTTGACAGGTGCCACTGTAATGAATTAATCAATGATGCCCCAGTAACCCGTCAGTGGGTTTAATGTTAGAGCTGATTACATTGTCCTGTTAGTTCAGAGAAAACACATCCTGTAAATATAAAGAGCAGATGTGTGTGTGTGTGTGTGTGTGTGTGTGTGTGTGTGTGTGTGTGTGTGTGTGTGTGTGTGTGTGTGTGTGTCGCGAGTGTGTGTGTGTGCGAGTGTGTGTGTGTGCGAGTGTGTGTGTGCGTGTGTGTGTGTGTGTGTGTGTGTGTTCAAAAAATGGAAAGGAAATGAATGGAAGTGTGAAGTGTAGAGGAACGTGAGCCTTCTACTCAAAAAAATTTTAAATAAAAAAATTGTTAAGAGTGCTGTTAATATGTGAGAGCGATATTACACTCATGATTACGATCATGATCGTTCGAATTTCAAGAAATCTAAACATAAATCCTTTTTTCCCTCATAATTATTTACAGACTTTATGTAGACCTATAATGTGTCCTATATAGTGTCAATCAAGCAAACTTAAATTACATTCATAAATTGCTTTTGTTTCTATTTTTATCTACAAAATCCTACTGCTTACCTTCCTCTTCTCTTTTTTCTCATCCTTCTTTGTGAATACTTTATGAACCCACCAAATCTTAGTGAACATGCTGCCGTAAGCCAAACTGAACCCCAACCCCAGCAGCCAGAGGCGGAACTGGAGGAACAAATAATACAGTATGTGGATATAAAAGGATAAAGTAATGCATTTCTTACAGGCAGTTACAGTAGGGTACAGTATTAAGCCCACGGCAATATATAAATTAACAATGCATTCAATCTATTACCTGACACACCACAGGAAAGCGAGATCTGTCTACATGAAGCCCGTCGATACCCAGTGGAAAAACAGCTGCCAGGGCAAGGACACAACCCACTGCTGTAATGTTATTCAGGTAGGGCTGAGAGTTCTGGATGTACCTGTTAACGCACATGCTGCATGTTAATGCCTTGGGGGGAAAAATACACTGCAGCGCCAATTTTTAATGGCAAAATTCCTCTACACTTTAAACTGCATTAAAGTTAAAAGTGTCTATATGACCCGTTCAAAATATTTTATGTAATATGCACTTATAACTTATAGCTCGTATTATGCACTTCATTTATATAAGCTCTCTACAAGGCAAAATTGCTAAATATGAGTTTATTTCTAGACAAATTTTTACTATATTTGTAAGAAAAAATATTTATCTTTATATGTATAAAATTATTTTTAAAAAGTAGCTAAAAATAAGCTTAATAATCGTATACAGTAAAACCTTGTGAGTAACTTGGTTTGCAAGTGTTTTGCAAGAACACAAAATTTCATAATACATTTTAACTCGATAAATGAGCGAGGTCTTGAAATACGAGTAGTAAGTATACGGCTTGTAATGTAACGTCACATGATCACAACTGAGCCAATGGTTCTTCTCTCTCGCTCTGCTGCAGAATTGTGGGTAATCATCTCCCATGCTCGGTCTCAGTGTGTGTGCGCCATTTGTATAGCAAACATCCGTATTTAGTTTGGTGTAGTCTTATTGTAAGGAATTGTAGATGAATATGATTAGACACAAAATATTTTCACTCGTTTTTGTTTTTTTTGTTGCAGTGTTTTTTTTTTTGCAGATGGAAAAACTCAAAATGACAAAGTGATCCATAATAAAGGCACATAAAAAATGACTAATTCATGAGCTGTGATTATTATATGACATGCTTGTATAAAATGAAGCTAGTTTGATTGATTTCAACCCTCTACAGTATGTGCAACTATTTAGCAAGAGGATGCTTTACAGAGTAAACACACTGCAGGTTGTAAGGATTTACTGAGTACTTTCTGTTCCACTGGATAAATAATCCAAACCCAGAATCTAAACTGCTTTGCATTTATTTATATCCGGATGACACAGAACCTAATTAGACTGCACATCTGTACTGAGTGCTTACCGGATGTTGCTGTTGTAGATGTTGAACGTAAGACAAGCGATGCCCAGGACGATTCCCAGGCCAGCAAAAACAGATACGGAAACAAACAGCTTCTGGGAAAGGTAGCGGAATTCTTCTAACACCATCGTCTGATCTCTCGGAGGGTATCCGCCTGCAAGGTTCAGATAAACAGGTCAGGGGACAAAAATGATGGATTTAAAGAGTTCAAATGGAAGAGACAGAGTTGTAGAAGAAAATGATGGAAGTCCCATTTATGATAAAGACTTCAAAAGTCAAAGCAAAGGCATAAAGAGATGATAGCACTGAGCACTCAAGATTAAAGTCTGTAGAGGAGCATTAGTGAAGAAATAATGTTGCCTTGGCACCATGACCTTTAGTTACATTAAGTTACATTCAGGTTAAAAATTGCCTTAATATTCAGTCTATAAAGAATTTATTGAGATAGATATATATGAGGTACAGCAGGGAATAATACAGAATGTTTATCAGAATCTCATCCTCACATAGTTCCTGAATGACAGCAGCCCTTAAATATTAATATAGTTGCTAAAAGTTGCTAACATGTCTAGTAATAGGAGTTATACTGTATATACAAAGGGTGTGTCATAAGTTTCCATACATACACAAATATTTTTTTATAAAAAACTATTTATTCATACAATATGCTCTACATGGTTACCATTGTTTTGAAGAGACAAGGAAATAGAAAGGAGCGAGTGTGACGAAGTTACGAAAAAGAACTCATATTCTCCAGCATGCTCAGTAAAACCTAACAGCTGTTTTACTTAGAATACTGCACACATCTGTATCGAACATTACCGCATATGTTCAAGCAAAGAGTTTCCACACCAAATATTGACCGTTTATTGTTTATATTATTACTTAGTGCTTTTTATAGAAGTTTCTTTTAATGTAGAAATGTTTTCAAAATCATCGCTGCATATTGCTTTTGTTTTGAATGTTCCCAAGACTTTTGCACAGTACTGTAAATCAAACAGGTTTTACTGAGCATGCTGGAGAATATGAGTTCTTTTGGGAGCTCGTCACACGGGCTCCTTTCTATTTTCATGCAAAACCCAGGAGTCTACAATATTGATTTTTTTTCCCATCTGAAAACTGGTCTGTCATGTAATATGTCCCTTCCTTTACAGGCATGCAAATATTCTTCTGTAATGTTATTAATTAATTCATTAATTTTAGTATATCTTTGTATGGATTGGTCTTGTACATAATAATGCAGACATAATAAACTTATATAAATGAATTTGTACTACAGATAATATGGTGCCTAAGACTTTTGCACAGTACTGTGTATATATATATATGTAATACATACATCCATGGATGCTTCTCCTTCTGTCATCTTGCAATGACTGGAGCATTTAGTCTGGAGGTTGTGTCATCAGATGGTTACCAACGATCCCAAAGAGTTTCGACCCTTAACCATAACACATTCCTGTTGATGGGTCAGTAGTGGTGGCCAGCCACTACTCACTCCCTCCTGGCAGCCAGCTCAACTCCTCCCTCCTGCTCCAAATCCAGCAGGAGGTTCTCTCTGCTGCTTCCCCCAGCCTTCGCACTGCCTTCTTTCTCTCAGTCCCCCTCAATCCAATGTCTGTTATCAGCTTCCATTCTGATTGGGATGGGAAGCCCCTGCATCCCACCTCAACTGGATACAACCACGTCTGCCAACCTTTGTCCCTGCAATTCCACACCAATTCCCTATAGCGTTCAGTCTTCTTTTCGAACGCCTCCTCCCACCCCTCTTCCCATGGCACTGTAAGCTCCACTAAGATAATCTTCTTTCCTTCCATAAAGAAGAGGACGAGGTCAGGTCTTAAGGTTGTGTTGTGTGGACAACGTCTGGGAACTGAAGCCTCTTTTTTTTTTTTACACAGTATATATAAATATTAATTTATATATATATATATATATATATATATATATATATATATATATATATAATTATTTCTCCTATGTATTGAAACTGGCCCACCCTAAACACACTGATCATAACATTATCATCACCTGCATAATAATGAATAGGGCATGTCTTGACCACTGCAGCCTGGGCACATCCCACAAGAGCTGCAGTTATCTTGTTACAATGGCAGCTGGGCGTGGCAACAAGTGGTGAACCTTTTTACCCGAAGTTGTGTTGGAAACGCAAAACATGGGCAAACATAAGGATTCGAGTTACTCTTATAAGGGCCAAACTGTGATGTTCCCGATCTGCAATTGTCAGGACATACCAAAAGTAATCCAAGAAAGGAAAACCGGTCAACTGCTTGTAGATGGCCAAGGCGTACCGAGGCACGATGGAGAGAAGGCTGGACCGTGTAGTACGATGCTTGTGACAGAATGCATCAGAACACACAGTGCATCACTGTTATGGTGGCAAAAGGGGAGATCTACTCAATTTTAGATAGGAGCTTATAATGTTATGGCTGATTGGTGTGTGTATATATATATATATATAATATATATATATATATATATATTTAAACATGTATATGATGTTATTGTATTAATATATATATACTATATATATATGTGTAACAGTATATATGTGTGTATATATATATTATACATATATATATATATAATATATATATATATATATAGTACATATACTATTATACTTATGTGTAACAGTAATATACAATATTATGTGTGTGTATACTGTTATAACTATTTTCAATACAGATATATATATATATATAATATATATATATATATATATATATATATTATTATTATATGGAGAATTATTATTTCATGTTTATAGAAGGAGTATCAGCACTTTGTAACGGTTAAAATCTAAAAATGTTGTTGTTTTTTTTGGTTTTTAAGCCTATATTAGTGCAGGAAATGTCTTCAGAGCAGGATTTTCACAATAATATCACAAACTGCATTCTTTGTTTCATTAACTTAAGAGAGTAGGAAAAAGAAAAGAAACATGGTTGGTAGGGAAACTCCTATTTATAGCTACTATAAAATTATCGCAGAGACATTCCACAATATCTTTGCTATATACTGAGCAAAAGTATTGAGCCACTCATTTCTTTATATTTTGCTTCCAAGAGCCAGACTTTCCTGTATATTTAATGAGGCCTTGAGGAATATTTCTTTATATTGGCCCTCAGTTTTGACAAGTTTATGACTATGATTGGCTTCAAGTTTGTTAAAGCCACACAATGACCTCTGAATCATTCAAGCATTTAAAAAACATTCAAGTTAAAGCATGAACCAGTGAGAAACAGGTGCAGGTGAGGACGGATGATCAGGCTGGTGATTAGTATACTGGTGATTGGAATGCTGAGTGGTTGGAACAGATGAGAGAACCCCGACCCTTGAGGTACAAGGCGACAACGCTAGCCACCATGCCCGACCAGAATAGAATCCTGCTGTTAATTATTTACATCAGTTATCTTTATTACTGACATCAATCAAGCATCAGGGGCCCAGACAAGAAAGTGACAGCACCGTAGAGGTTAGAGTTTTTTTCTTCCTCAACTGATTCCCTTTAGTAACGTTAAAAGGCGTCACAGACCAGACTCGGAATTAAAAGCGGGTAAATACAAAGCTCTGTAAGGTAATTGTTCTCCAGGGTCGAAATTTGACATCCCTTGCTCTAAAAACACAATCATATTAAGGGCATTAATGTTTCAACTTCCACTAACAAATGTAAGAAATATAAGCCTTATTGATTGGGAAGATTTTTTAACATATTATTAGCCAAAGGAATAAGGGCCATTATGGAGAACAGATTGTAGAGCATGAGGGCAATGTGTCCCTGCTAGTTCCCAGGTGCCATGGAGTGCCATGACATCCGTGTTTGCTTCGATTCTTTTCATAATTTCAGGGTGCAGATGGGTCTACACTGACTTCCTGTCACTGTGCACTGAGCAGTGTGTGCCTTGGTGTGTGTATGTGTGTGTGTGTGTGTGTGTGTGTATGCATGTGTGCGTGTGTGTGCATACGAACCTTTAGTGAGTAAAAAAGGTCCAAATGATAGGACAGGATCAATGTTCTTCCAAAAAAAGTGTATTATAAGAGCCTTTGACCAAACCTGAAAGGTTATTTTTAGGTGCATGCATAGCATTCATTATCTACAGTAATCTCTATGTTAATGAAAAGTCCTCACAAAGATAGAAAAACATGTATGGGGGCCACATATTGAAAACCAAGAGTGTGGGCGTGAGCTCAAGAGTGCTGTCATTTGACGCATCTACACACTAAAACCTTTTTAGTCCTTGATCTAAGAATCGGGACAGCGTGTTGCCATGGAGACCCCTCTTCACAACAGTTGCCAAAGCTATTTGGGAAGGAAAGACATGCTCGAGCGGTTGTCAGGGGCTACCGTGCAGGAGCTAGGAGAGCATGAGGACGCAATATGTCGCAGACACGCAGAGAAATTCGAAATGAGTTCAATTCAAAGTTTCAAAGTTTGGGGTCAAGTTGAACATTTATCCTCTTTTAAAATGCTAGCAGTCAAAGATTCGCTTGAAAATAGCACAATCAGCCTAATGCTAATTAAATCCTAAATCCTCTGTTAAGAGAGAGAGAGAGGACCTTGAGAGTTTCTAGGTGATTTGTATTCTGCATATGTTTTGCATTTTTTTGGCAAGAGCAAAACTAACATGGACTGATTTTGTAGGCGTGAAGAAAGTGTGCTGTAAATAAATTGGTCACACATCAGGATACAGATTACTGCAATTATGAGCAATTGGTGGGCATTTTTTTCCCTAAAACAGCATGCATCAGAAAGTTGGATGAAGTTTGAGCTGCAATTTAACATAACGAAATAAACTTTAGCATCAGCTCATTTTAATCTCGAGGATTAGAGCTTGTTTGCTGAATATAGTCATTATAAAAATGCTGCACATAGACATTTTTTCCTTTACAGTCAGTTCTATAACTATTTGAACAATCACTCAATTTTTCGATTTTTTTTTTCACGGTACATCATCACAATGGATTTGCAATGAAGCAATCGAAATGCGATGGAAAGGAAGACGTTCAGCTTTAATTTAAAGGGTTTAACAAAAACATTGCATTAAAGGTTTAGGAATTAGAGGCACTTAGGGATTAGAGACAGACTGATAAGCAGTTTCATGGCCAGCTGTGACCCGTTTCCTCATTGTATCAAGACGAATTAAGGACATAAAAGTTCTGGAATTGATTCCAATTATTAAGTTTGCATTTGGTAGCCGTTCATGGAATGTGTTCCAAAAAAAGTAGCAATGCGAGTGACAGAGGCCATTATTAGGTGGGAAAAACAAAACAGACATACTGTATCAGAGAGAGAAAGAGAAAGCAGGGTTTTTTTTTTAATTGACCAAATCAGCATTTTGGTGCATCCTTTAAAAAAAAAAAAAAAAAGCATGGGAAGCCAAAGACAACTAAAGCAGATCACTGTCAAAGTGTACCATCAAGAGACGCCTACATGAATGTAAATACACAGATACTGTAGTTCACAAGATGCAAAACACATAATAATAATAATAATAATATATAATAATAATAATAATAATAATAATAACCAACGTTGTATAACTCACAACTAATATTAATAAGAATAAATAAGAAAAAGGCCAGATTAAAAAACCCTGCTGAGTTCTGGAACAAGTTTCATGTTTACAGACGAAACAAAGGTGATCCAGAGCATACTGTACCACATCACATGGTAGAGGCAGCGTTATGGCATGGGGAGGTGTCTGACTGCCAGTGGAACTGGGACACTGGTGTTCATTGATAACGTGACTGTTCACAGAAGTAACAGGATGATCACATCTTCTTTGTTCATTTCACACCCATTATGGTGACGTACAAAGACAAAAATACTCAAATTGTGTCATTTTTTTGTGTCAGATTTTTTCCTAACATAAATTACAAATACACAAAATAGCTTTTTTTTTTTGCTTTTTCACTTTTCTCCTCTAAAACCAAGCAATGTCATGCTGCCAGAGACTTCTTCCTCAAAGAGACCAAATTATGGAGGATTGATTAGAGCTTCAATCGAGTCTGACTCATGGGGGTGGCTGAGCATGTAAATAGCATTCTAAGTATATGGAGTAGGACGTGAATCCGAAATACACGGGCATGTAAGTCAGCTTTTGACAGTCAGGCCGATTTAAGGTGTAACTGGAAGGTTATTAGGGCTTAATCATTATTTAATATTCAGTAATTGGGCATTTTATTGGGTACAGTAGTAGTTTACTGACAAGCCGGTCATGGCATTTATGTCGTAATTATAGAGGATTTTCCAGCTTAGGAGATTTTAATCACATGACATCAATGACTGAAAAATGTAACACAAATATGTGTGTAGTTTGCTGTGTACATAATGTGCAAATTTATAATATGATAAATATTGCTCGGCAGCACGGTGGCTTAATGGTTAGCACTGTGGCCTTGCCCTTCAGGGTACCGGTTTGGTTCCTGTTTCGAGCCTGTGTGCATGAGGTTTGCAGGGGTGTACCCACCTTTTTATACACAGTACTGTGCAAAAGTCGTAGACGCCATATTATCTGTAGTACAAATTTGTGTTTATAAATTTATTATGTCTGCATTATTATGTACAAGACCATTCCCTACAAAGATACACTAAAATGAATGAATTAATAACATTACAGAAGAATATTTGCATGCCTGTAAAGAAAGCGGCATATTACATGACTGACCAGATTTCAGATATGAAAAAAATAAAATAATTCATAATGTAGACTCCTGGGTTTTGCATTAAAATAGAAAGGAGTAAGTGTGATGAAGATACTAAAAGAACTCATATTCTCCAGCACGCTCAGTAAGACCTAACAGCTGTCTACAGGACAGGAGTCTACATTACTGATTTTTTTTTCCCTCTGAAAACTGGTCTGTCATGTAATATGTCACTTTCTTTACAAGCCTGCAAATATTCTTATATATATATTCTCAGACATAATAAACTTGTACTACAGATAATATGGTGCCTAAGACTTTTGCACAGTACTGTGTGTGTCTATATATTAATTGTATGTATATATATATATATATATATATATATAGTATTTAAAAGTATCAAGAACGTAATTTTCATTTAAAGCAAAACACTTGTGACTGATACCGATTTGGCCAAGCAGAGCTCAGGTGAAGCTATAATTCTCATATCAGCTACAAAACCATGGCGCAGTAATGCTTGATATTGAATTTAAAACTACAATGTCAATTCAGTGCTCAGTTCATCAACAGCTCACATCTAGGAAACTATAGATTTCATCTCCTGCGTTTCAGTTTTCCCCTGCATTTCAAACCACAGCCAGAACAAAGAGCAGTTCTGTTCTAGTGACAGACAAAACAGTGAAACATCACTTTGTCAAAAAAAAAATCAATAGGTGTAATCTTCAATAATGATAAATATAATAGAACCGACGAGATGTCTGATAAAAATGGACAAAGCTGGCGACAGTTGTCCACACGGAGATGAAAAGAATCAATCTGTCTCACCTATCCACTCGTCATTTCCGTACCACGAAAGATTGCGATTTGTGCTGTCGTAGTATCCAATCTTCTTGTAACTCCCACCTACAAAATTAATCAGTGAAGCTGATAAAAAGTTCTCAAAGGCCAAAAAAACAACAACAACAACAAAAAAAACCGTTAAGTTGGCTCCTAAGTCATCCTATTAATGATTGTTGATGGCATGAAATAAAGTTATTCTATAAGTAGACTTTAGAAGAAAAAGAGATTAACTCATCATTAGCAAAACATTCATTTACAAAATAGTCATTTACAAAAATAATGAGGCTTAAATCCTAAGTCAGTGCTTCTGAAAACAATGGATAATTATGGAAATAAGGAGACATGCTGTAAGCTGATGCAATGTTATGAAAAAAGCCTAGAAATTTCTAGAAATTGGCTTTATATATATATATATATATATATATATATATATATATATATATATATATTTATTTATTTGTTGTTTTTTTAAAGCCCTAAGGGTTATTTCGATGTAAAAGAAAAAAAAAACAGATGAGAAAATAATACCTTGAAGTTGTTCTATGAGTGTCCAAGCCATTCTAGACCCCTGGGCATCGAAGACTACGTGGCCCTGAGAAAGACACAGATATGGGCATTTATAAGTGAAAAGAATGTAAAAATGTTCTTCCGTATTTATGTTTTCAATATTCAATAATATAATATTACATTATATTTCAATATTTCAAGTATTTGAATTATAGCCCTGGCATTACATTGGCTCACATATTCCATTTAAGTTTATCCACCACTTCACTGTTCACTGAGTTTTAAATTAAATCTTGTAAATTTTATTGCTTAGCTCTTTTACCGTACGCATTTATCTATTTCAACTTCTACCACTAACATGCATGTTTTACTCACTGATACTCCTTCAAACGAGCTGGTATTAAGAGCACGATATATTTCCGCTGTGATGTCCTTGTTGTTGTAATTAAAGTCCTCCAGTCTTTTCCCTTTAGCTCGTAGCGGTGCAACAGTCTTATTAAGAGCCAAAGCAAGAGCCCAGACTGCATCATATGCCAAGGGAGCCTCCTGAAAACCCCCAGTCTCCTCAGGGTTCTTCCCACCAAGACGAGACATGAGCTGAGCCAGAAACTCCTGGGAAGTCTGAATAGACAACATAGAAATTGGTTGTTTAGACCATTAGTACATTATTTAGAAGCTCAGTACCAGGGTTACTTGAAATTATTCTTCAACTGAAGCTTAGCACTGAAAAGACAGAAGTGGTTGGGAGTTTAATAGACTTGGACTTCACTCAACTCAAGTTTTAGTCGCATTTATTCAAAAGCGTTTTAATTCCAACACTTGTTAAATTTCTTTATATCTGGCTGAATGGCCTACATATAACAGTATCAGAATCCAAATCGTCATAAATACATACTGTATAATTATATTTCACTTACCAGATTGGAGGCACCGCGAACAATCTCAGGGTTCAGCATGACTATCTCTGTAGTAACATGTCCCTCCACAGCCTCCGTCATCTGCTCCATAGTGCAGTTAATGGCCGGGTCTTTGATTTTAAACCAGTTGTCTGCGTACCAGCCAATGAGAAACCAGACATACTTCTTTCCATAGAGTTTCTCCTTATAGACCTGCCACAGACAAAGAGAGGAAAATGGCAACGACTAACAAACTGTACTACTACTAGAATTACAGTAGTCCCCTTGAATGAAAGTACACAGGTGGAACCATGATTACATTTATTACTTGTAATTCCAACCGAGTAATCTGATTGGACGAGAGGCATCCCATGAGTGCTAATATAGAGCATAGCAGCACTGGGACATTTAACCATAAGATTCATTCTGCATCCCAGGTGTTCTAATAATCGTTAATTATACTAACTGTCAGTCAGCAGTATGGGTGAATATGGGTCACAAGGCTGAATGTCGAATCTCTCTCTAAACGTTGATCAAGAGCACTAGTTGCTGTGCAGAACAAGGCATTGTTCACCCTAGTGCAACAGCTTTCCATTTAATGCTATTTGGAATTCAACTGCAAAATCCGGAAGTTGGCTGATATTCTAAAGCGGAAATATAAAGTAAATATCGTACGTTTCTTAGGACTGTCCACCACCTCCACGGTTTATCCTCGTCACCCTTTGGCGACATACTGTACGACTTGTAGGAATAGAAAACTACTTGTGCATCTACCTGTTACACGAATTGCCAGTCGCCAGCTCCACCAGTTGCGGCTAGTGAGTTCTGCCAGTTGTTGAAGGATATGTGTTGGTGGAGCAAAATAACTGATTAGACAAACAAATCATAATCTGTTGATAATAAATGAAGTTTGTTTGTTTGTTTGGAGAATTGTTGTGTAGAAGCAACATCTCACGAGAGGCAGTGCCGTTGTGCTGAATATCGGCACGGCCGTGATATGGCCATAGCTATGACGACTGAACGTATGAATGAAAATAATAAGCTGACTCAATTTTGAAAGAAATATGCAGGAGTTAAAAATAATGTTACATGCCATTATGTGTGAATGATACTATATCTACTTTAGTGTACTGTATACCATATGGTAATCATCTACCATATTCATTTTTATATAGCATGGGGTATAAATATACAGTATTTATACCACAACAATGTTAAAATCTGATTGGTAAGAAGGTTCTAGAAGACACATCATAGGTTTATACTGTACTGAGATTCTTCTACTTATTTTTCATTTCTATATTAACAGCTAATGTACGATATATACATAATTCATAATATTCATGAATATAAATGTTAAACTTTACTTGCCTCACAAAAGACTTTTCTTGCTTCAGTCTCATAGAAAAGGCCAACAATGATCCTGGCATCTTGACGCTGGATAATAAAACAAGAAAAAGTCTTTTAAGGAAAAATGGACAAAACAACCCATACTGTACAGTCGGTCAGTGTTATACTGTAGCTTAAATGCACTGTGTGTATTCAAAATATTACATTGATTCAAATTATATTTACACCCTGCAAATTTCCATTACATCAGAATGTACCATGGTCCTGTTACATCTTCTCCTTAGTCCTTAACACACTTCACTTTGCACTTTGCACTACAATGCTGTTGAAAAAGGAATCATGCTTGCACCTTGATGGGAGGGAGTGTAAATCTCATTGGGCTCTTATGTAATATCAGTGCAGCAATAAAAAGGCTGTGTCCTCATCATCTCCTGTCAGTTTAGCCCTGGACCATAGAAATGACATGTGAGCTGTCACTTGATCTGAGGTTCCTGAGATCCTGGGAGTGTTGATTTATTTCACATAATGTTTTCATGTGCTCCATCATCATCTTCAGACTGGCTAACCGCACGGCACACCGTGAGAAAGTGAAGCCTGCTACATTTTTCATCAAAGTACCTTCAAGTTCTTGACAGCCACGGCGGGATCAGTGAGGAAACTCTGTCTCACGCTTATCTCTATACCAGCTTCTTTCACCCTCTGTTCCAGATCATCCAAAGTCTGAGAGAGAGAGAGAGAGAGAGAGAGAGAGAGCAGGGATGGAGAGAAGATGGTGAGTAAAGAGCTATAGAATTTTTCGATAAACTCAGCAGCCTGGGATGTCCAGTAAGGAAAGCATTAAAGGTGCAAAGAAATGTACAAAAGAAGCAGGATTCAGTGTAAAAAGGTGCTGAAAGTGGGAAAAAGATAAGCAAGGAAAGCTAACTGGGAAGAAGCATGAGTGACCAAGTGTAAGAGATAGAGACTATAAAAAGGGAAATTATTAAAAAATAATAACCCTATGAGAAGAAGAGAAACGGGAGAATTAGACCAGTGCTGGAAAAAATTATGATTCAGGTAATATTCACGACCAGCATTCTGACGAATGATCCTCCATCAGCCCTGTGGCCTTTGCACGCTCTTCAAAATAGAAACAGAGTGCTACAAGCTTTTGAAAAACTACTTTTTTCCTCAAACTCAGGGTTGGACAAATCAGTTACCCTGTTTCTGTTGTCCAGCCTAGTGTTCACTTTGTTTTTAATCCATCACAGCTTGGAGGACAAGCAACTTAAGTAGACTGTTAAAATTCTGGTCACTAGCGTTGTCTTCTCTTATCGACAGACCAGAGACCAAACTCTGCTAAACAATACTTCACTGAGTACAAGAGTATGCACTTATACTAGATAAATAATTCGTCAAACATTTATTTGTGTTAAATTAGTGGAATAATCGGCACAGGACAGTACGAGATCAAAAAGTTTCGAGATTAGCTCCGTTTTAAAAGCTGTCTTTTTTCTCCCTGAGATGCCTTAAAACCTGCCAGTGGAATTCACTATTGGCAGTCTGAGGACGAATTCTCGATGCACAATGCCGCAAATGTCTAAAAGAACAATGAGCAGTCACTTGGTCAAGCTGTGGAACTGCCTCGCCTTTTTCGGCCGTGGACATAATGGGCTCTTCACTGGGAAGACAGTTGCTTCGTCTCTTGGTCTTACCCATACAGACAAGTTTCATCACTGGTCTACATAAAGGACGAGTCACCCACGACACGCTGACTAAGTTCTTGGCAGACTTTGACGCAATTATCCTTCAGCTCCTGGGTCAGCAGCCAAGGGGATGAACTTGGCAGCAACACCAATCACACGTGAGGATTGCCTAAACTGCTCTGTATGGCACTCTTTCAACATTTTAAGGGTTTGAGCTTGTTAAAGTTCTTCCTGATCTTTCTTCGTCCTCCAGTGATGTTCTTCCTCTCTTGAAGAGCGCGTGCGACACAAAACACCTCGAACAACTCATTGCCGTAAACTTGCTAAATCCAGGTTCAAACTGAATTTCACATTTGCTCTTACTTCTAACTTGCTGTCCAAAAAATAGCAGACGACTAACGTGATGCGGATAGCATCAGCTGCCCAGCTCCCGGTGTACACAGGACGGGCAATGTCTTTTGGCACACTGCCTTATGAAGGTCGGTGCTCCCTGTGACTCTGTGTGCAACCTTGTGCTGCCATCTTTTAGTGTATTACAAAACTGTCTTGAAATGTTTTGATACCAGCTCATACACTAACTGCTCAATAAAGAGTTTTTTAGCTCACTGATTCTGGGGTTACATCCTAAAAGTGTAAGATAAAGATAAAACATATTTGATCACGGAAACGTCTTACCATTCTAAGCAACTGTGTTTCTGTGTTACACTTCTGTCTTTACTCTTTGTATTCCCTGCTGATTACTCCTCTGAATTTGCCCACTAGATGGTACAGTTGAATAATATCTTGCATCTTTCATGTTTCAACATTGTCTACTGCAATTTTTACGACATTAGCTCGGTTGATTTGCTTTGTGTTTTCGCTTTGTTAATAAAACCTTCTGTACAAACAAGCATCAGTGCTGTGAATATTTACATTATTCTGGCTATGAGTGTATGTAGTTAATGCTGCTAGCTAGCAACTTAGCAAAAAGCTAACTTATTTTCATTGCAATTGAACATTGTTTTCAACATGAATTTGCCTATTGGCAAATTCACATTTCTTACACATACTGTATACATTTGTTCCTCTGCCAGAATCATGCAAAGTGGCCCAGAAAGTAAAGTGTCTACAGAAGGCATATCCAATCATAAACAAGCATTCCGGATTTGAAGTCAGTTTTCCCTGGGAATATTCCCAAAGAAGTTTTTTCTCAGCAACTTTATACACTTGTATACGATGTGCTACACATACGGATCAGCCATAACATTACAATGCAATATTTTACACCCGGTATTGTGTGGGTTCCCCTTGTGCCACCTGGTCCCCCAGGATATGACTCCACAAGACCTCTGGGGGTGTGCCGTGGTGTCTGGCACCAGGTTGTTGACCTTTGAGTGCTGTGGGTTGTGGCGTGTCCCATGGCTTCTGGATCGGAGTGGGACTTGGGGAGTTTGGAGGCTGGGTTGGTGACCTTGGGCTCTTGGCATGTGGGGCCCTGTCTGTGCAGGCTGTGGTGCATTCGGGTGTGGCACCTTTCTATCATGGCCAAACATTTTTGTGTGTGTTTTTTTTTTTTACATTGTGTGCATTAGCTTTTCTGTGGGATCGGACCTGAAATTCTGGCCTTTGCTTTGCACAAGCATAAATGGGCCTTGTGTGCACATGATCGTTTCACCAGTTTCCTGGTATATAATCAATAATCAATGTTAGTGTTAAGGTTTATGAGGCTTTTGTGTTACACAATTATACCGTTAAGAAAAATAATGAAATATGCCAGGTGTTAAGATATAAATTCAGAATATTTGCCATCTTATGGTAATTACAGCAAGGGAACATGTTATGATACTGTTACTGAATGCATAATGATCTTTGTAGTACTGTAGGCACCATTCAAATGTTTTACTGCGAGAGTCACAATACTGTTTTTGAAGGCAATCAGTTTTATCCCTTTATTCATGAGAAATTTCATCACAAGTCCGGCTTGACATGAACACTCCTCATATGCAAGATATTTCTAATGAATTTTCTTTCACACAACTAATATATTAGAGTGTGGCTCCAATTATTTGATTCAGAGGTCAGAGTTAATTAAGTAATATATACTTTTATAGGAGAAAATCTTTTAAGGGTGAACTGTTGAAAACTGACCGAAGTGAAGACTTCTGTTGTCTGCTGGATAGTGGCAATCTTGTTCCAATTCCACTTCTCAAACAGGTGCACGCGTGTAGGGTTATGCAGTGTCGCAGAGGGATGTGTGCGGAAAAATGTCGGGAAACGTTGCCTGTTGGACAGCGCTGGAGAGCTGGAGCCATAGGAGAACTGTACAACAATGAAAAAAAATACACTGGTTAGAGCATCGTATGGATACAGAAATGAAAGGTTTCAGGACGGCAACGTTACAGCCATTTTCATCTTCAGTATGCACATTACTCTGTTCTGGGTCACAGCGAAACAAGAGTCTATCTTGAAAATATTGGACATGAGGCAGGCGATTTCCTGTAATATTGCCCCATGTGGTATATTCATTCATACCCATTGGCAATTTAGCAAAGTTATTGTGCCTATATGGCCATCCAGGAAACCCAGGTCCAGCATCAATTCAGCTACCCAGGAACGGTGAGGCAGCCCTCTTCCAACAAATTGTAAAAGTGGATTAATGTCAACCCAGTGTGACCAGATGTTTTCTCATCCATTAATAAATAATTCATTGCATGTCTACACACTAGACACAGGACGCGGATTTGACGTTAATTATATTCCACGGGGAACCGTAACTGAGTTGTGAGTTTTAAAAGTCAATGTATCAGCAGCGGAAAAAGCGTGACACTGTGCCGTCACCGTTTCAGAAACTACAGCTCTGGCTGAATAATCTACTCTCTGAATAATGCATGAGCCAAACTTCCATTGATAAAAATGCGACTATCTCATTGAATCTAATGCCTTAATAAATAATTCACCGCGTGACTTCATTGCTTTGCGTACAGTACACTGATACTCGCTCACCGCAGCACGCCGGGTTGACGTTAATTACAGTATATCCCATGCGAAACTGTAACTGAGTTAAGAATTTGAAAAGTCAACGTATCAGCAAGCGGAGAGGCTGAGACGCCGCTGTCACCTGGATGCCTCAGATGACTTGCTTTAACGTTGCCTCGGCTTAACTTCTGCTGATGGAAATGTGACAAACTAATTCACTCAGGAGAAATCTGCAGTAACGTAATGTATATGTGGCGTCCTTAAAATCTGCAAGGATGTGAGGCATTAATGCGAAAAGTCATGGCATATTTCTGTGATGCACCACCAAAGCAGATTTAAGGAAATTGCTTGAAAATGACTTACTAATTCAAAACTCAGTGGGTGCCCATAGACAGAAAGCAATTAATTTTAAGTTAATCTCTTTCCCCGGTTTGTGACAGATTCTCCTTCTTTCCTTCATGCTCTTCAACTCAGGCTTCAACTTTCTCTGGTTGTTCTCATGTCTCTACAGACATGGAAATACAAAATGAACCATTTCCATGCCTCCACCACTACTAGACCAATAACCAATTTTTTATTTTTTTTTTACTTTTAAATGAGCATTGATAGTGTTATAATTCATCTAAATATTATTACTACATATACAACACTAGCAGAAATATACAACACAGCTTACATAAATACAGTACAGCGTAAGAATTTCATTACTAGATGGGCAAGTTGATCCCTTATAAATTCAGCTCCAGATTCAAAGTCTAATCTATTTTTACGTGCGGCTTAGCATGGGTTTGGAATGACAGAGCTTGCAAAGAGACACACACCACTATGAGGTTCCACATGCGAGCTGCTTCGGCCACTAGTGTAGAAACAGAGCTGCATCCAGGCATCAGGACGATTTTTATTGGCTCGGTGTAAAGGAGGTCATACAGGAGCTTCGTGGCTTCCCCCGGGTCACACTGAGACAGAAACAGAGACAAAAAAAATACACGGGGTAAACAATGCAAAAAACACATAATCCACCTTTGTAATTCATTACAAATTTGGATATATAGTTTATTTGAATTTGTAAACATTTGCATAATACGATTAATATAAAAAAGTAACAGAGGAGGGGTGTTTTAGCAGTTATAGCGAGTTTAAACTAAATGTGACCACAGCTCACTTATACACTGTTTGGTTTGTGGTCAAGATGACTTCCTGTATGTCCGGAGTCTAGCACAGTTTAGTGATTACACACTATGTTCTTAAAACATACAGTAGGAAATTCGGTTGTCTAAGAATGCTACTAACTAACATTTTTTAAAGTCTTTCAAAAGTTGGAAAGTGCATACATGTCATTTGTATTTGCATACACTACTGTGCTTGAGCCGCCGCTCATATCTTCATATTTTACCTCCAAAGAAGAGTCAGACCGTCTTGTATTTTTTAATATAGTCTCAAAAAAGAGTTCTCCAGGATTTTTTGGCTCTCACTTCCAGTGTAGTCTCTGTACTTGACCAGTTTCAGAGGTATGTTTCACTATGTGTTAAGCCAAAAAGTGACCTATGAGCAGTGATGGGGGACGTTACTTTTTAAAGTAACTAATTACATTACAAAATTACTGTCTTCAAAAAGTACAGTTACATTACAGCATTACTTTCTGATAAAGGTAACTAGTTAGAGCACTTTTCCATTGCAGAAAATGAAAACTCCTTTGTGCTTCCTTATGCATGTTGTTTTAGTCAAGACCATTATAATTATTCTACCATCATCACTTAGTGAAGTTTGGCCCATAATCGTATTAACTACTAATAGCCCTATTTACCTACGCGGTGGCCGTAAGTACGGTTCATCATGATTCACCGTTTTTGACGCTGTGATTAGGTTTTCATCTTTCCGCGTGTCGGTCCTCGCATAGTCAAACCACATACAGTAGGTGAGATAGGGGTATAACAGCAGGAATAACAGAGGGAGGCGGGTTATCGGGGGCGGGACTTGTAGGACGTTCCTCTCTTTGGGAATGGGATTGGGAATGACTGCTGTCGGATTACATAAATTGTCAGAATAACAGATAAAATTTTTGAAAAAGCAATTAAGCATTTTTTTTTGTATTTTTAAAGTAGTCTTCTTTATGAACAGTAGTAGTAAAAAAAAAAAAAAGTAGTGGTCTTCAGGAATAGTTTTCCAGGTTTCCTGAAGGACTTTTCTAGCTCTCATGTTTAACAAGTCTATGACCGGATTTAAAAAAATATATCTTTTTTTTAATCCGGTCATAGGCCACACAGAATCCTATGAATAATTCAAGCATTAAAAAAGCATGTAACTTAAGGCATGAACCAGTGAGAAAGAGGTGCAGATGATGCACAAGTGATACTGGTGATGCTGAATGCTGATTGGAACAGATGAGAGCGGAAATGAGATTGCTGCTGTGGTTGTTACATAAACAACCAATTTAAAAATTATATTTTTTGGCATTTTGAAAAAAATTGTTCCTGCTTCTGTAAATTAATCTGCATAATTTAATTTGAAGGGTGGCTCAGAGTGGGCTTTCTAACTACTGGTAATAAAAGAACAAGGGAGGGGAAATAAACAGATATGCTGTCACTGACAAAGAGGATAATACTGCTGATTTTTTTTTAATAAATTGTTATTAGCAAAGTAGTGTTAATCAATAATTCTCAGTCAATAAAATAATTAAATAACTTTAGTAGTGTTACCACCTCAATACTGAGACACGTAATTAAACCAATAGATCTGCTATTACATCCTGAACAACAGTTTTCTCAAACGTCTTCATTTCATCACAGCAACAGTGCCAACACTTGCTTCCATTTCCACTGCATTAATCATCCCTGGCCAATTGCTTCATAGCAAGCTACTGTAGGTAGCTTCATTCTCCAAAAATGACTTTTCAGAACAACTTCCCCCAAAAGTGCTTTTCTGCCCTTGCTTTTCCAAGACTTCAGTAGTCTGTTCATAAAGAAGTATAAAGGAGCCCTTAAGGGTTTGGCTCAAGGGCTGAACAGTGGCTCTGACTCACAGGAAATAAGAATGTGGCTGTCACTGAGGGCAGCACTAATGTACTCTTACACATTGAAATGGTGATTAAAGATCATGGATCACAGGGTTCAACGTAGAAATTTGTTTCTTTGCCTTTATGTATTTGTGTCAGACATTTTATATCCTGCTTCTATTAATTCCACAGACACAACATTAAGGGATTCAATTATTAACATTTGGTCCTTTATTTCCCTGAACACTACAAAGAGACACACCAATTCCACCGTTCCCATTTCCAATATGATTCTGATATCAGAGCCCTCGGTATGTAAGTGAAACTGATCCAATTTCATCCTCACAGGAACAAAGCCGACTCCTCCACTTGCTTCTCCTGCCAAGTGTTGCAAAACATCAGAGATGTGACATCAATGTGTTTGGTGTTCCCTGTGTGTCATCTCATGCAAGACGTATATCGTGTCAATCAGCATCACATATATGTGCCGCAGCGGATCGGATCGGAAAATTATTTGAATTTCAGATTCAGTGTCAGAGGAGTTTTATGGGATGGTGTTAGCCCCGAATGTGTATGTTTAAATTATATATTACTGTACATCCCGATTACTATGGCTTTAGTAGCAGTCATCATTTTTGTCTAGTAGATTTACTGGTTGGCAAAAGAAATTAGCGAACACTCTTTCCCCTCCACCTGCTAATTCTCTGTGGAGCGGGCTTTCTATTGAGCACCCAGTCACGGTCAACAAACTGAGCAGGAAATAACAGTGTACTGGTCCCAACCTTACCACTGTTGCGTGACACCACCTATTTACACTGCGACACGGTAATGACAAGTATTAGTTAAGTCGAGCAATGATGGTGTAATTAACGTTTAAATAGCCTTTCAAGTGCCTCTAAATAAAGTTACCGAGGTTGACTATGAACATAACATTACGTCACAGGTTTATTTCCAACACTAAAGTTGAGCCAGTGAACCAGGACGTACACAATTAAACGTCGACCATTTCGTAAATAAACATGTTTAACTATGTACAAGAACTTTCCATCTATTCTTTATGGCATTGGAGCTTTGAATTCCTAAACTATACACACACTGGTCCAAGCTGGCATTATTTAGAGCCTCCTTGTTTTTCCAGATATTACAGTTTGGAGTAAGAGTTTCACAACATGTATTATGCATGCATGTATTGTGTCTCTGCCGTCAGCTCCAAGTACTGGCTTGTTCTTTCAGCACTTTGATACTTAGCAGGAAACACTGATGTGTATGAATAAAGCATGTAGATGAGATGGTAATGCTACCCAAGGCAATCCGGGAACAACAGCTGCCAATTAAAACACAAAGAAGCTCAGAAGCACCTCTGTCTGTCTTTTCTCTCACTCTACCTATACCCCCGTCTCCATTTATCCCAGTTAATAATTGATCAAAGTGTGAGATTTGACAGCAGTCTGGGGGAGAAAGAAGGGAAGGGAGGAAAAGAGAAAGAAAGAGAGAGACCACAACACATCTGTTCAGTCAAACAAACTCCATTGTAAACCTTTCTAAACCAGATGCACAGGATTTGTTTTTGTTTACATTTGTTTATTAATAATCCAATCATATGTATTTCAGTCATATTGTTAATGCATACTGTATACTCAAATTCTTAAATAAAAGAAAAAGATTAAACAGACCTAATTATATCTTCTGATGTAGGGATTGGAACCAATATCTTTATTTGGGATAAAAAGTTAATGCGTCTCAAACCGATACAAGTACAGCTGTATAGTTGTTATTTCATAGAGAGATCTGGTTCAGACAAGTGGCACCAAGAGCTGTGGAATCTTATCTGGATTTAACTAAACAAATAGCTTAGCCTATTAGCGTTCAGTTAGACAATTTCTTGCCCTGACTGATGCCTTTTTCAGAAAGGTCAAATTATTTGCATACTGTACATCAAGCAAAGGAACCAACTAAGGAAATTGTAGAAACTACAAAAATGATTTAAGAACTGTCCAATGGATTAACCATAGTGCTGAACCATCATGTGCAAGGAAGAAATGTAGTTACACAAAATTATTAAATGATTGTGTCTTAAATGTTCTTAAGCGATCATGATCTTAAACGTTTTGGAAAAACTCACCACATGTTTAATATTGAAAGTAAGACCTCCACTCACACGCAATGTGAAGAGTGCTCAAAGGATTGGGACTAAACAGCTGTGTAACCTCACGAAAACCACTTATCATTGAAGCTAATCAGAAAAACACTTCAATTTGCTAGGGAGCATGAAAAATGAATCATAGTGCATTGGAAAAGGTTATGTGCTCTGTCCCAGAGTGATGCACCCACCATGCCTGGTTACTACTGTATAAGCCTGTGAGCGCTGTTATGATGTGCGGTTGCTTCTCTTGGTCAGGTCTAGGTTCAGCAACATTTTATGCGGCACAAGCATAAGTTGTATATACTAAATGACCGAGTTTTTTCATCGATGGATTTTTTTTCTCCCGTGATGGCACAGGCATAGTCCAGGATGACAAGGGCAGGGTTGATCAAGCTCAAATTGTGAAAGAGTTGTTCAGGGAGCATGAAACCTTAAGCCCATTGAGAATATTTGGGATGTGCTGGAGAAGACTTTATTCAGAGGTCTGATTCTCCTATCATCAATACAAGATCTTGGGGAGAAATTAATGTGACTCTGGACTGAAATAAATGCTGTGTCATTGCATAAACTTACTGAAATGATGTCAGGGCAAATGCGTGCTGTAATCAAAGCAACATAATATTAGAGTTTGTGACTTTTTTTTTTTTTGGCAGGGCAGTGTATATAAATTATACACAAGACTGAATAGAACTGTAGAAGATTCCCTCAAGCATGTTATGGCGTGTCATTACTTGAGAATTAGCTCTAAATCACCTTGCTGTTTTTATAGTGAGTTTTTAGAATTCAAGCAAACAGGACGCAAATCAGCCATAACTTTAAAGCCATTTACAGAAAGACCACCTATTCCACCACAACGGTGCCTCTGGCCCTCCATGACATGGGCTCCATGTGCAGCAGGCTGTGAGGCGCTCCGTGTTCTGACACCTTTCTGTCGTGGCTAGCATTGCCTTTTTGGTCGTTTTGCTGCATTGGCTTTTCTGTGGCATTGGGCCAGGCGGGCTGACCTTTGGTCCCTTGAGGCATACTGTAGATAAGCCTACAATGCCCATGACCCTGTCACTAGTTTATTGGTATATAATTCCATCAATGTTATTCACAGCACTGGAAGTGGTGTTAATGTTATGATTGATCGGACTAAATATGAGCATCGAAGGTATGAAATAATTGCAGCCAAAATGGCAAAGTGAGAAATATTTTAAGCCTAAAGCCCAAATCTTAATGAGACTGTTTTAATTTAAGCAACTCAGTTAACAATTATGTAATACATATGCAATGCTTTCAAAACAGGTTAAAGACTGGTTTAAAACCAGTTGAAACTAATTCCAATTTCTCATTGCCAGCAGCCTATAGCATGGTTTAAAGAGACTGAACAATATGTTTCCAAGTTTTAATTAAATGTTCGGAGTACAGAATTGAAAGTTCAAGAGGCATAATCTATTGGTGAGGATTAGAGACAATTTTTCCTTTCAGATTTTAAGCTCATGATCCAAGGCATTGATCAACACTAATCAAATGTCATATTAAATTAACAATTTAGAAACAGTAATTCTCTGTGGAAATATGGATATGCATGACAAGTACTTGTTTGAAAAGGATTAAGCAAATCAACTCACGTATCCTGGGTCTTTTGAAGAATAATTAAAAGCAAGCCCAAATCAAAACTTTTTTGCTTTGTAATTATTATTCCGGCACCAAAAGCTATTTAGATAATGATCTTGTTTTAGAATGCAGTTACTTGAGCCTCTCAAGGAAAGAAACAAATCATATAAGACCCGTGTGAATTAAAATGTCACTGGGATAAAGTATTCTAGAGCTTTAAGTTCGAAAAGTTCAAAAAATGTTTTTATAAACACATTTTTCCCCTGGATTCCTGACTTGAACATGCAGACTTGTCTGGAATTAAAATGAACATTCCTTAGAATTAAACATATGACCGTGATCACAAAAAAGCACATCACATCCTTTCATGAAATGCAGCAAGTTGCATTTTGCATATGTTACCCAGATATAAGTTGGGCAATTTTCTTTGTCACTGGCTGTGTATACTGTCAGCTTTTGACATATCTGAGCTAATTTAGTGTATATTAAACTCTTTAAGTGGTCACTTGATCTTTTTTTCTAATTTCATTTTAAAATGCATGGTGGCCTGGACGTCATACATCCTTTTCCTTTTACAAAATTAAATTTTTTGAGTTTTTTATTTCAAACCCAAGATGGGTTTCAAAGTACCAAGACTGAATAGAACCAGACTACTCGACTATCAGAATTGGCCCAGAACAATCACTGCACTTAAGAAGCAAAGCATCTCTGCATTTAACGACATCAGTTCTGATGCTTTATAAAATCTTCATAAGAAATGTGAATACTACTGCTGCAAATTCAGAGGTTGTCTATTTGAGCATTCATTTCTGTGGTTATATTTACTCAATTTTGATTCAGGATAAGTTATATAAATTGTGTTAAAGGTCCCAAATTTCTACTATTTTTAATGAGTTAACACAGGTCTCTTTCTTTTTCATACCACATACTGTACGCGTTCGCTTAGATTCCTCTTCCAATCAAGCTGTTTCAGTGTCTATGTAAATGAGCTGTTTAGCCACACCCCGCCAGAGACCAAATCACTGGTGGGTATCTTATTATATAAGGTCACATTTGGGGAAAAGAACAAGCCCAAAAATGGAAAAAGGATAATAAAAAATAAAGCATGGAATGTTTTTTGCTTGTACTGTATATGCATACTGGAAACCTATTTAAACATCTTAAAATGATTGTGCATAATTGGTCCCTCAGTTAAAACATCAGTTATGATATATATATACTCAATCACTTGCTTTATTTGCAAAGTATCATTTGCAAAGTTTATACTGTATTTATCATGCGTTTCATAAGAAAGTTTCATAATAGAACTTTTCAGATAAAGTATCATGCTTGAGAGTGGAAAGTTATACTTTTAAATCCAAGACTCTTTGAGAGTCACTGTTGGACCCTTAAACAAGACTTTTATGCCCCAGCTCTTCATCTCCACGCTTGGATTGTATTCCATCTCACTTGTACGTCAGTAAACTCAGTGCAGTGTGTAAATGTAAATGAAAGAATCTTCAACCCCGTCTTCCAGAATTCAGAACCCAGTATTCCTATCTGTCAGAAATATGAACACATTAGGTTTTTACCTCTCACCACAGACTAATCTGCAAAAATATTTCTTCATATTATTGGTGAAAGATTTACAAAAATGCACTTCAGCGCGCATAGCGCTTTCATTGGTGCCTGTTGCCATGCCAACTTTCCTTTCCTTTACTCGCTCTTCACCGCTGAGAGTGATTCCAGTGCAGAGTGCCTCTTCACCAAACTCAGACCTGCTGCAATCCTACTCCAAAACAGCTCCCTCTCTGTTTACTGACCTTAAGCGATATTAATATACCTGTTCTCTAAAGTTCACAGGGAACAATTCTTATTTTAATATTACGCTTACTCACACGTTTTTTTTTTCTTTTTTTGGTTTCATGTTTTTTTCTTTTTCTTCTCCAGCTAAGGCAGTCATACAACTACAAGAGCAGTTTTTTTTCTCATTAAAAAAAAAATCCAGCAGCATGCACATGGTTTAATCAAAATGTTTGTGTGTCTGTGTGTGTGTGTGTGTGTGTGTGTGTGTGTGTGTGTGTGTGTGTGTGTGTGTGTGTGTTATACTATATACACACACACACTATATTATACTATATACACACACACACTGTATGTATATAGTATAAAAACCTTCAGTTACTATCACGGTACTAAAGCTTCATTTTATATATCTATATAAATTCTAAATTCTTATATATATATACAGTACAGACCAAAAGTTTGGACACAATTTCTCATTCAAAGAGTTTTCTTTATTGTGTTCTTTAGCCCAAACGCGTCTCTTCTGCTTGTTGCCTGTCCTTAGCAGTGGTTTCCTAGCAGATATTCTACCATGAAGGCCTGATTCACACAGTCTCCTCTTAACAGTTGTTCTAGAGATGCTGCTAGAACTCTGTGTGGCATTGACCTGCTCTCTGATCTGAGCTGCTGTTAACCTGCGATTTCTGAGGCTGGTGAGTCGGATGAACTTCTCCTCCGCAGCAGAGGTGACTCTTGGTCTTCCTTTCCTGGGGCGGTCCGCATGTCAGCCAGTTTCTTTGTAGCGCTTGATGGTTTTTGTGACTGCACTTGGGGACACTTTCAAAGTTTTCCCAATTTTTCGGACTGACTGACCTTCATTTCTTAAAGTAATGATGGCCACTCGATTTTCTTTACTTAGCTGCTTTTTTCTTGCCATAATACTAATTCAACCTCTTTGAATGAGAAGGTGTGTCCAAACCTTTGGTCTGTACTGTATTGAAATATACAATTCAACAGAGAGTCTGCTTGATATTATCTAGCATCTTTATCACAACGAAAGATAATTGTAATAAACTCCTAAAGGAATATAAATAACATTACCCAGTGTTATTGCAGTTGCATTCTCAATTCTGATTAATTTTCTCTAAAAGCAGCTCAGAGAATAAAGCTGAAATTCAAATCACAGGTTTTTATTAGTGTATTTGTTTTAACAATACAGTTTTAATGTGTTCCTATTCCTAACAAAACTATTATCGCAAATATATTGTGGCTTTTGTAAAGATGTTTATTTAACATCTATCGATAGATTCTTGGGTGGCTTTTCAACTTTTCCCACACCGGGAGAGACGTCAACATTTTTACACTTTCCCATTTTCACAGACTATGGTCTTTGTGTCCTTTGTATTAAGGCAGAGAAAAAAGAGAGACTGAGGGAAAGGAACACTAGGGACTAATTTGTCTCGACACTCCGCAACACCTGATAAAATGTAAAATGCTTCAATTTTTAATTAATACAAACTTTAACGGCTGGCAAGATAACAAACACTCCTGGATGTGTTATTATAGGCAAATAATCAACTGTGGTATGATAAAGAGTAATACACTATTGTTAATTATCTTCCCATAACAGCACAACATGCTGTGTCTGATTTCTTAATTATTCAACAAATAAATTTATTCCAGTGTCACTGGAAGGGCAGGGATTTTAAGTCTTCAATAATCCATTTTATTGCAATCCATTGAAGCCTGGATATAATAGGAGGGGTCAGTTAGGAAGGGCATAAAACCTGTGCCAAATCGGAGGGTCCACTGTGGCGACCCCTTGACGAGAGTAGCCGAAATAAAGCTATTATTCTTGTTGTTATTATTATTATCCATTCATTCATTTATTACATTTTGATCCTGCTTATCCAGCACAGGACCACCAAAAGCTTAGAATCTATCCCAGGAGACTTCGAGCATGAGGTGTGGTATATCCAGGACAGAGTGCCCGTCCACTGCAGGGTGCACATGCACACACACTCAGTCACACACTACTGGCAATTTGGGAACCGCAATAACCTGAGGATACTCACCAAGCATGTGGAGAACCCTATGCATATAGATACAGTATGGGAATCAAAACCTCGACCCTGAAGGTGCAAGGCCACCATGCTAACCACTAAATCACTGTGCCGTATATTTTTGGTTGTTATTATTATTATTATTATTATTATTGAACTTCACTTTATGCAATTACACCTTACTGGTCATTACTGTTTTTTGCATTAATCGAACATTTTGTACTGTGTATTGTGTTACATGCTTCTTACTTCCTACTGTAAATTACTGTTATTTGCACTACTTTAACATGTAATGCACACTATGGTTACTTGCACTATCTTGCACACTCACTTTATGTACACTTCGTGTAGATCTGTTACATACTCTGAATTTTATTTAATCTTTATTTAATCTGTACAGTTATTGAATGTTGTGTACTTATTGTGTATATAATGTCTTGTCTATAATAAATGAACAGTGTTTTATGTGACACACAAATCCCTTGTGTGTGTCAATGTACTTGGCGAATAAAACCAGATCTGATTATTATTATTATTATGATAATTTTATGATTATGATTATTATTGCCATGTCGATACAGGAAACAACTGAGAGGTTAGAAATGTGTGTATACAGAACACTTCAACTGTTGTTACATTACAGATTGCAAATGAGAAGTTGAAGGATGCATCGTATTGAGGGGAAGAAAACAGACTCTACTATTCTTTTCTTTCAAGGAGAATGTGTGGATGACAGCTGTAACCTCATGGACCTTCATCCATAGTTTTGGGGGGTTTTTTGTAGGTTTGTTTGTTTTTTTGTTGGGCCATATGGTTAAGTTCAGTCACGTTTGTCACATCCAGTTTGAGTTCATGTGTAATCGCATAAGTGTAATAGATGGACGTTTACATTAGGCATTTGGCTGACGCTCTTAACCAGAGGGACTTTGTGGTCCCTTTAGAGGTCCTTCTGGATCTTTACACTGGGTTACTAAGCATCAGTAAATACCATCAATCAAACATTATTTTTGTTTGTTTGTTTTGTTTTTAGAAACTAAAAATTTGAATTTTCAAGCATTTCAAACTAATTTCTAAAAAAAAATGTAAAATAAAGTGTTTGCCTGAGGGTTCTCATAGTTAGTCACCCAGATCTGGAATGTTATGCTTGAAGCTGTGATGATGCACAGAGTGAAAAGAGTTATTGTCTCATAACAAACAAACACTTGAATTCTTTTTAATAAGGAGGTTTGTTTGTTTTGTACTATTTAAAAGTGCAATAAGTTTGTTGTTTCCTTACCATGCTGTCGTAATAGATGAGTTCGAGCTCGTAGTCGGGCAGGATGTCAGTGCGGTTGTTGACGAGCTCCAGTGCCATCTGCGCGGCGGGCAGACATGCTTGTCCCCCAGGCCAGCCTCCGCTCATGGGGAACAGCGCGCCGATGTACAGCTTCTTCTTCCCTGCAACCGCACACGGCCAGGAGAGCAGCAATGTAAACCAACACAGCGCAATGCTCACGCACAGCCTCCTGAAATCGCCGCGGCTCTCCATGGATATGCTACCGAACTGTTAAGAGAGCGCGTCAAATCAAAGCTCCGAGCATTTCAACTCGAACACAAAAACTGACGGGAAGCGGTCCGTGCGCGTCAGCGCGAGCTCGGAGCGCTGCACGGGCATGTGCGCGCGCCGCACCGCGTTGTACCGCGTCCTGACATAATCAACTGCTATCGTAACTCTTACAGTATATGCGTGCACGTTAAAGGCAAGCGACAGTATCACCATGCGACAGCTCGAGCGCTTAAACAGCCCGGACCAACACGTGCATCATTACCGAGAAACGTCACTACACATCAACCAGGTCCAATCAGAGGCACTCTCGTGCAACATTGTTTTATTTCACAAAGCAATAAATCACTAACGCTGTCTAATCTAAATCTGCTAGTCAAAGCGACGATCGAGTGTGAACAGCGTCCACAGCGTGCTATTTAGATCAGAGGTCTGATTATTCAAAATGTTGGATTTTTTTTTATATATATAATAATAGTGCATGCAACTCTAATCCTTTAATCCGCTGGAAACGAAGATGATAAAGAAAACAGCAAGCTCCAAGCATCCAAGTACAGCACTGTTGAGGGAAAGCATCGCTATATATATTCACGGAGCGAGAGAGAGACAGAGAGAGAGCAGGAGAGTGTGTGTGAGAGAGAGAGAGCAGGAGAGTGAGAGAGAGAGAGAGAGAGAGCAGGAGAGTGTGTGTGAGAGAGAGAGAGCAGGAGAGAGAGAGAGAGAGAGAGCAGGAGAGTGAGAGAGAGAGAGAGAGAGAGAGAGAGCAGGAGAGTGAGAGAGAGAGCAGGAGAGTGAGGAGAGAGCAGGAGAGTGTGAGAGAGAACATGAGAGAGTGAGAGAGAGAGCAGGAGAGTGAGAGAGAGCAGGAGAGTGTGAGAGAGAACATGAGAGTGTGAGAGTGTGGGAGAGTGAGAGAGAGCAGGAGAGAGAGTGTGAGAGAGTGAGAGAGAGAGCAGGAGATTGAGAGAGAGAGAGAGAGCAGGAGAGTGAGAGAGAGAGAGCAGGAGAGAGAGAGCAAGAGAGTGAGAGAGAGAGCAGGAGATTGAGAGAGAGAGAGAGAGAGAGAGAGAGAGAGCAGGAGAGAGAGAGCAAGAGAGTGAGAGAGAGAGCAGGAGAGTGAGAGAGAGCAGGAGAGAGAGTGTGAGAGAGTGAGAGAGAGAGCAGGAGATTGAGAGAGAGAGAGAGAGCAGGAGAGTGAGAGAGAGAGAGCAGGAGAGAGAGAGCAAGAGAGTGAGAGAGAGAGCAGGAGATTGAGAGAGAGAGAGAGAGAGAGAGAGAGAGAGCAGGAGAGAGAGAGCAAGAGAGTGAGAGAGAGAGCAGGAGAGTGAGAGAGAGCAGGAGAGAGAGTGTGAGAGAGTGAGAGAGAGAGCAGGAGATTGAGAGAGAGAGAGAGAGCAGGAGAGTGAGAGAGAGAGAGCAGGAGAGAGAGAGCAAGAGATTGAGAGAGAGAGAGAGAGAGAGAGAGAGAGAGAGCGAGCAGGAGAGTGAGAGAGAGAGAGCAGGAGAGAGAGAGCAAGAGAGTGAGAGAGAGAGCAGGAGAGTGAGAGAGAGAGCAGGAGAGAGAGAGAGGTACACTGAGTTCAAATTTCAGGTCATATTGTCCCCTGTCTTATCAAATTCATTAAGGTGTCTCTGTGTGCTTTTGGCAGCATGATTTGAGGCACTTTTGTCTCACACCTCCAGAGTCCGAGTTCGATTCTGGTCTGTGTGCATGAAATTGATATGTTCTCCCCTGCTTAGTGGGTTTCTTCTGGGTACTCCGGTTTCCTCCCACAGTCCAAAGACATACAGATTAGGCTAATTGGCATTCCCAACTTGTCCGCAGTGTGTGAATGCGTGTGTGTGAATGTGTGTGAATGACCAGAGGTCCTACCACAATGGTAAATTGGGAACAAATACAATGGCAATCATTATTGGCCTCCACAGTCCCTAGTTAGATAACAGAGCTACCTAGATGAATGAATGGATGGATGCTTTTACAAATGGTGAATTATTTCTTACAGAAAGATTTACCCTAAATAATAAAATTCTTATATTGGAATATTAGTCATGCCAAAACTTCCAGAAGAAGAGGACTTCATGGAGAACATGAAGACAGACTTCACACAAGCTCAGGATCAAACCTGGATCTGTGAGGTGGGAACACTACCCACTGTGCCACCGTGCAGGCGTGTGCTGCCTTGTTAAAATATGCAGGCTGAGATCATTACTGTATGTACAAAAGTCAAAGAGTTTGGATGATTCAACTCTTCTGCCAGAAAAGCAGTGTACAGTGTGCAGATAATATTTACACATGTAAAAGTCTAAATGCTGTCATGAAAGTTGGATTTTAAGCATAAATGTATTAAATAGTACTTTCTTTAATAGACACGCAGAACAGCTGTGCAAAAAAAGGTAATTTGTGTAGCACATATTTCAATAAAAAAATTTATTGAATTGCTATGTGAAAACTGAAAGCTGCTGTTGAAAACAACAGTATCCAAGCGCTTTGTCATATTCTCAAGATTTCAGCAGTTATAATAAGAAATCCTACATATATACAGTATACTAATCACTACTTCTAATTAATGGGGGAGGGGGAGTCAATAAAAGAAGTTAATACAAAGCCAAATGTTACATTTGAAAAAAAATGCATTTTATGCCTTTGAACATCATTTCACACATGCCAAATTGATATGCAAGTCATTCAGGGTTAATTCTTTCTTTTAATGTATCCTCAAAAAGCGTTGCTCATCATTCAGACCATATACAAGTTCAACATCATTAATATTCAAAAAAATGAACAAAGCTCTCTCTCTCTCTCTCTCTCTCTCTCTATATATATATATATCACTTATCCTATACAGAGTTGCAGGAAGCCTGGACTCAGGGCAGTATATGGGGTACCTCCTGGATGTGAGTGCTGATCCATCGCAGGACACACAAGCACACACTCACTCACACACTCACTTACACACACTATGGGCAATTTGTAAACACAAAATAGGCTATTCTGCATGTTTTGCATGTTTGTGGGAGGATGCCGGAGTAACCAGAGGAAACCCAGGGGGAACAGGTACTCCGCTCCATGCACATTAACAAATTATTAATTATAAAAAATATGGATAATAATAAAATTATGATTTTTCCCTAAGTAGTTTTTTAACTAGGTCTCAAAATGGTATCATGTTACACATACTGTCAAAAAATTTACATAGATCACTAAGTCTACAAAACCACATATTCACCAACCATCTATTTACTTTTATTGCATGAGCCTATTGCTTGTTATAATATACCGTTTACCTTATTCTTCATTACATTTTAATAATAACCCCAGGACATGCATGCCTTAGAATCCACTGATGCAATTCTGTTTATGTATTTTGAAAATCTACATAATTAATCTAATGTGTGCAGAAGAAGCTAAATACACCAGACACACAATACCTAGATGCACTCACTGACTCCTAATGAAAAGAATTAATTAATCACAGGAGAATTTACTGTTGACAGCTTGGACATGTATACAAAATACAATAAATACTGTACTGTATTTTTGCACAATCCATATGTTACTGTATCTTGTGGAAACATAAAGATCTCATTTGTTTTATATGCAACCTTAGAACAGTTCAGAAGGTTCTGAGGAATATTGCATAACCAGTCGATACCACCTTTTTCCCTTGCATTTCACCTCTCTCTCTCTCTCTCTCTCTCTCTCTCTCTGTCGAACACAACCAAGCTTACTAAGATAAACGATCAATCTCTCATGCCATTAACAGCGGCACCTCACAGCATGCTTCTCTCCAATAAATCAAGTAGCAGCCTACATGATTTCTGTCAAATAACTGATATTGACGGAATAATGTAGGCTCATTTTCCACAGGGTTTTGTGGTCATGCCTTGAAGCCACTAGAACATAAAGCCACTGAAACACTGAACGTATTTTCTTTCTGCTCTTAAGCTCTTTTTTTTTCGCTCAGGCTCGTGGGATAGAATCACTTCTCAGTCAGGTATTATAGGAGACAGACACCTGCCAACATTAGTGCACCAAAGAAAACCAACTCGCTGCAAGCGTATCAATATTACAGGATATTATGACACATGAAAACCACTGATACAACACCCACACAGACACACACACACACACACACACACAATGCCAGGATACAATAAGTGTCGTGCAAACTGACAGATTGAGATTCCTATCTGTGCAAGTGCGATTGCCAGTGGCAAGAATTTTTACACCTTTCTCTGTACTGAGAAAGAAACTGAAAAAAAAAGACTGTTTACTCAAAACTTATTTATAATTGAAGTCTCAGTGCTACCGTAGTAAAAGAATAGAAAAACATTTACTATTGTAAGTGGAATATGTTAACTCAGAGGCTTATCAAACATTTTGTGGCCAGTTATATGAAATCACATGACTCCCTCAGTGTAGACTTTCTTGCAAAAATATTATATTTTTGCACAGAGATATACGAGTGTTCAAGTCAAACCGGGACTCGTTTTTAAAGTTCTTTAAACTGATTGACATTTACAGAAGACTTCGTAAACAGTGCAAATGGTTTAATTTAACAAAATTCCATATGTCTATGAATGACGATCCGACTGCACTGTTCGCATGAATATTCAGTCTGCGGAACGTTAGTACCTTGAAAATAGATGGATTACCAGGCACCAAGTTGTGGAAGAGATGCATCTGTCTGTGGGAACTGTACACACAATCATTAACTAATATCACTTGCACATCACAGGAACTCAGCTGGGAGTTATTGCAACATCCTCCGTACAGTCCCGACCTCTCTCCAAGCCGTTTCCATATGTTTGGACCATCAAAAGGAGTTCCTGGAGGCCATCAAGCAAGCAGTCTGATCATGGCTCTGGTGTATTGAGAAAACTTCCTACCTTGATGGTATCCAAGCACTTGTGACACGCTGGGATAAGTGCGTTAGTGTAGCAGGGGAATGATGTACAGAAATAAAGGGAGTTTTTATTTTACTCTCATAACTGTTCTGTTATTCTGCGCAACCAAAAGTCCCTGTTTGACTTGAACGACTGAACTTTGTTTGTTTTTGTTTTGAGATTTGTTTTTTTTTTTTTTAAAGTAGCTTTCAAAATGCTGTGCTGTGTTTTCACAGATCCCTGGACACCAATTTGAGAACCACCCGCACTCACTTTCAGTAACAGCTTTATCCTGATCGGGGTCATGATGGATCCGGAGCTTATCTTGGGAGAACTAGGTACAAGGCAAAAATAAATCCCTGGAAAGAAAGCCAATCCATCACATCGCCCCATCACACACACATTCACACGTGCATTTACACCTAGGGGCAATTTATCTTAATCCACCTACTAGTGTGCTTTTAGGAGGTGGGAGGACACTGAAAAACATGAGACAGGGAGTACAGAAAACCGCATTTTAGCTTTAGGTCGACCCGGGGACTCTGAGCTGTGAGGCAGAACAGCTATTCACTTCTATAATGGTTTCTGCCGTCAAATGTATTTGAAAATTAGGTTGTAATCCTGTATAGTTAATCCTTTACATAAATGGGAGTACTTTTCAGAGTAACTTTCTAAAAGTACATAAAAACAGGTTTTTTGGAGTCGAGGGTTCGATTGTCGCATCAGGTCTGTGTGTGTGTGGAGTTTGTATGTTCTCCCTGTGCTTGGTTTACTCCGGTTTCCTCCCATGCAGGTTACGCTTATTGGCATAAATTGCCCTGTGATGGATTTTGGCATCCTGTCCAGGGTGTACCCCGTCTTATGCCCAAAGTCTTTTATATATATATATATATATATATATATATATATATATATATATATATATATTTTTTTTTTTTTTTTTTTAAATATATATAAAAATATATATAAATGCATAAGTAACATACAAAGAATATTCTACTGTATAATGAATATAGCGTATGCAAATCTTCCTTTATAATTACACAGAAATCACACAGGTGCTTCAGGTGCAGTAGACAGAGATTAGGTTCGACGTGTTTATTTAGGTTTGGCTATCAATTAGTTTTTGTTAAAATCCAATAAGAGTTTGGCTTTTAATTACAGGATTCATATCTCATATCTCAATCCTATAGGATTCTGTCATCTGGCTCTTATTAGCACACACACAAGAGCACGAGGTACACTGTGTCTGCCTTGCCTTCAGGAACACAAACAGGGGGGCTGCCCTTTAAAGGTGACCGTAGCCCTTCCTGAGCTCCTACGGTGACATTTGATGCCATGTTCTCTCTCTCTCTCTCTCTCTCTCTCTCTCTCTCTCTCTCAGTCTAGCCACTCTCTCACTTGATTTCCCACTCTCCATGTGTCGGAGCTTAATTCCATTTTCTCCACATGCCAGTCATGAATTATTTACTCCTGATCTTTAGTTGGTATTTAACGAAAGAACACCAAGCTAGATAATTACTAAGAGCTAAGAGATCTCACTGTGCCCAACATGCCCATCTACGTTCATGCAGTCAGCTCCCCAATTACCGGCAGCATTTATAAAAATAAAAAAAAGAAGAAAAACAGGTGGTATAATACGAATATCAAACACAATCACAGAACATTTCCACTCACGCAACTGAGTGGAAACACCTACTGTACAATTTTATGGCGTTATATTCCTGCCACAATTCTGAGCGCGCGGGTCGACAGTTTGAGAGCAGACATAGCACTCTATGCGCGTGCAGTGTCTCCACTGCGCGCTCAACAGCTCAATTGTGCGCGTGCAGTGTCTCCCCTGCTCGCTCAACATGTTCTCCGCGTGCGCTCCACTCTGGATGTACGCGCGTGCAGCATTTATTTTCTGTGTGCACTAGACTCTGCCTGTACGCTCGCTCAACTTTGTCCAGTGTTACAAAACTGCCAAAAAACCAGCCAATCACAGACTTCCACACACTACTTCTGATTGGCTGTTCCTTCTCTTTCGGCTGGCGCAATATTGAATTGAGCTGTTGAGCGCGCAGTGGAGACACTGCACGCGCATACAGTGCTTTGCCTGCTCGCAAAAATGTCGAACCGCACGCTCAGAATTGTGGCAGGAATACAACGCCATACCATACATACCATTTTCACTTTTTTCACATTTCCACGGTAGTCGTGTGGCCTGCTCACTGCACGTGCTGCGTATAAAAACGGAATAGCTAGTGTATAGTGTAGGCTGTGAGGATTTGGTCAAACGCCCATGAATGGTTTAGTTGCGGATAGAAGAAAAGCGTGACAATGAGGTATGATGGACGGGGACTCGATCCCTATGGTGTCGTCTACAAGTAAGAGCCTTTCCTCAAGACTTCCAGTTATCTACAATTGTATCAGCTACTTTTATGAAAGCAAATCCATCAATTAAGCGACATGGTCAAAAGTATGTGGACACCTGCCGTTGAGACCCATCTGTCAGCCTTCCACAAACTGCTGCCAGTTCACAGCAGATGTTTACAGTATAAGATGTCTTTGTATAAGATTACGTTTTCCATTTTCTGCCAATGAGAGGCCCATGGCTGTTCCAGCAACAAAGAGCTACGTAGGTTTATACAAACATGTTGGCCAAGGTTGGTGTGGGATGTGGTGTGTGTTAACATGTGGATGTGTATTACGTTGAGGATTTAGCCCTCATACCAGTACAGTAACACATATATCACAAGACAGTTCATTTCTGAAGGCAGCTTTGATTTTATCATTGCTTTACACGTGCAGCCGACTTTGGTACCGTATTCTATACCAGAGTCTGCACTTTGAAAAGGTCAGGAAGTCTTCAGGACAGAAGCCTTTGCACTATCCAGGTACTTACTAACATGTCAAGCTGCATCTTATTTAAGTCAAGAGAGAGATTTTCAAGGTTAAGGTCAATGTTTGGAAACCTTTGTTATAGGTACTATAATATAAAGAATAACAGAAAGTAACTTGCCTCACAGAACTTCCTTTGTAGTAATTAAACAACAGTTCATTTCGATTACATGATTTGATTGGACAAGAGGCATCCCACTAGTGCTGATACAGAGTATAACATATTTGTATGAGTATAACATACTATTACAACCACCCACGCCAGTATTGAGTATGTCCCGTCTTTGCCACCAAAACTGTACTGATGTGCTTTGACAGCTTTCTTTCTGGACCAGCATTAACCTTTTCCTCAATCTGAGCTACAGTAGCTTCCTTCACTCCCCATGTGCTTGGTCACTCATGACACTCAGTTGCCAGGTCTACGGTTTTCCTTCTTTGAATCACTTTTGGTATGTCCTGACCACTGCAGCCTGGAAACATCCCACAAGACCTGCTGTTTGGGAATTACACTGATCCAGTTGTCTAGCCATCAAGATATGTTTAATATCTTGTTACAAAAGTGGCTGGAACTGGGTGGGATATGCTGTATTAGGCAGAGAGAAACTTCTTTCACTCTGATGTGTTGATGTGTTGGAAGCTGAAAAAATGAGCAAGCTTAAGGATTTGAGTGACTTTGACAACGGGCCTAATTGTGATGGCTAGAGAACTGGGTCAGAGCAACTCCGAAACTGCATGTCTTCTGAGACATTCCCGGTCAGCAGTGATCAGGACCTACCAAAAAGTAATCCTAGGAAGGAAAACCGATGACAGGGTTATGGGTGACCAATGCACATGGGGAGTGAAGGCTGGCCTGTGTTGTCCAATCCAATAGAAGCGCTAGTGGAGATCACATACTGTAGATGTAAAGATTAATGCTGGTTATGACAGAAAGGTGTTATGGTAGCAAAAGGGGGGAAGCAAAATAACTAGTGTAACTAATCATAATCTGCAGATAATAAATGCCGTGAATATCATACCCTCGTGGCTACGATCACGCTGACTATATATATTAAGACTGTACAAAATATATTAAGACTATTTAATCCTGTATAGTTCATTAATAATGTAATTAAACATTGCAATTGCTGGCAAATGCATTGCATATTGTGTAAATAAACACATTTCGAGCAGTACTGATATACTGTAAGAATAGAATCGGCTTCAGGAAGCATCGATTATCCTCCCATAACAGAAGGCTCTGTGGTGTTTTATGCCTTACATTCCTGTATGCACCCATTGGGTAGTGTTATCTACAAACAACATTAAACAACATCTGGATAACAAATGTGCTTTGTGTGAGGACATGTAGGCTTTAATGTAAATCTACAGCGTGCTAGACATCACGTGACACATTTGTCTGACTTTCGATGATTACAAGTGCTGAAACTTGACACTACTATTAATTTTAATTAGATGAAAATGCAGCAGCTAGAATTTCATGCCAATCATTTTGATGATCATATTAACCCAATTATGTCAACACTCTTTTGGTTGAGCAACAAACAAAATCAAGATTCATAAAAATGCAGCTACTGAATTATAACTCATTCCATCCATCCTCTGTGGTAATCTCTGTATTCCAGCTAGGTACCTAGGAGGCCAAGGGTGACCATTTACTATTTGATATTTATTCCCATTTTTATGACCGTGGTAGGACTTCCGGTCAAGAACCACACTCGCATACACACACTCCAGGGAATTTGGGAACACCAATTAGCATAATCTGCATGTCTTTGGACTGTGGGAGGAAACCAGAGTACCCGGAGGAAACCCACCAAGCACGGGGAGAACAAGTAAACTCCATGCACACAGACCCTGAGGAATCAAACCCGGACCCTGGAGGTGCACTATGCTACCATTGCGTCTATAACGCAGAAGCCTGTGCCAGCACAGGCTTCCAGTATCCGTAGTTTCAGGTGCTGCACATCTCGTATCTTCACACCATAGACAATTGCCTTCAGATGACCCCAAAGATAAAAGTCTAATGGGGTCAGATCGGGAGACCTTGGGGGCCATTCAACTGGCCCACGACGACCAATCCACTTTTCAGGAAACTGTTCATCTAGGAATGCTCGGACCTGACACCCATAATGTGGTGGTGCACCATCTTGCTGGAAAAACTCAGGGAACGTGCCAGCTTCAGTGCATAAAGAGACAATTTCAAATATCCAGTGGCCTTGAGGTTTCCATTGATGAGGAATGGCCCCACTATCTTTGTACCCCATATACCACACCATACCATCACTTTTTTTGTTCCAACAGTCTTGGAGGGATCTATCCAATGTGGGTTAGTGTCAGACCAATAGCGGTGGTTTTGTTTGTTAACTTCACCATTCACATAAAAGTTTGCCTCATCACTGAACAAAATCTTCTGCGTGAACTGAGGGTCCTGTTCCTATTTTTGTTTTGCTCATTCTGAAATAGTGTGCGCCGATCTGGGTCATCCTCGTTGAGATGCTGCAGTAGCTGGAGTTTGTAAGGGTGCCATTTGTGAGTAGCCAATATCCGCCGAAGGGATGTTCGACTAATGCCACTCTCCAGTGACATGCGGCGAGTGCTACGCTGTGGGCTCTTGCTGAATGAAGCTAGGACAGCCACTGATGTCTGTTCATTAGTGACAGTTTTCATGCGTCCACATTTTGGCAAATCCAACACTGAACCAGTTTCACGAAACTTAGCAAGCAGTTTGCTAACTGTAGCATGGGAGATGGGTGGTCTTGTAGAGTGTCTTGCATTGAAATCTGCTGCAATAATCCGGTTACTGCGTTCACCAGATATCAACACAATTTCGATCCGCTCATCACGTTTTAACCTCTTCGACATGTCAATGGCTGTGAACAAAGAGAAACTTGTAAATAACTCATGGAAGAATAGAGTTACGTTAAAACCAAGCACACCATTGTTTTTCTTGTGAAATCCCCAATGAGTTTGATGTGTCACATGACCCTCAAACAAAAGTTGGATCCAAGATGGCCGACTTCCAAATGGCCACCATGGTCACCACCCATCTTGAAAAATTTGCCCCCTCACATATACTAATGTGCCACAAACAGGACGTTAATATCACCAACTCTTCCCATTTTATTAAGGTGTATCCATATAAATGGCACACCCTGTATTATTATTATTATTATTTACATAAATCACAATCTTTTATGATTTGTGATCCATTGATCGTACACTACTGGCTCTCTAACAGTGATAAGTGTGGAGACGTTCCTACACAGCTACCCTGACCTGCGCACAGAACTGACAAACCCCGAAGAATATGCTAAAATATGTTCAGTTGGGGATTAACCTCTCACTTTAGATAAAGGGTTCCGATCTGGAGGTTTGTAGAATACTGAAACACGGCAAATTGGGAAGCCGGTGTTGTTATCCCACCAGTCTGAGGCACAATCCAGGTTGTTGATGGTGCTGCAGAGGGAATGATGTCTCAGGGTGTCCTCCATCTCTGTGCTGCCTTCTGCCTATCCCTTTTAGTTAAGCTGTTCCATCCAGACATGTCTGAGTCTCAGCTTGTGCTGTGATTATCATATGCACCATATGTCAAGTACTGTTCAACAATCTTGCTAAGCTCTACATCCTGCTACCTGAGATAATGCGAGCGCAGAATCCTGAGGTGCTGTGACTACTTCCTGCACGCAGGCCATTTTAGAGTCATCTGGGCATGCAGTACTCCCTCCTGACTGACCATACACACTGTCATCACCTCCCATTTAAACTCCTGCTATGTCCTGAATTTTGGCAATTAGACACACAATAGCTTGTCTGATAATCCTTAATTATAGTGGAAGCTTTTTTTATGCTCTGTATCACTATATTACATTTATTTATCACATATCATGACTGTTTTTCTATTTGGACTGCTGTATTTCTGCCACTGACCAAAGACATCTGGCACCTAAATATATTTATTTATTTATCAGTTTTGAGTTCATTCCAAGGTTCCTTCCTGACGTTCTTGTTTCTTACTGTCTTAAATCTCCCATTTAAATTCAATTCAAGCTCGATCATCAGTACAACTCTCAAAAGCCTCATCGTAAGACCGACTGTTGTTAAATATACTATCAAAAAAATGTCACTTTTAAATTAAGACACACACACACACACACATATGCACAGAGGCACAGGCTAAAAGATAATCCTCGTCCTGCTGAAACGGCACTAAAGTAAATATTCAGATAATTCTCTGGGTGAGTTAACAGTGTATGGACATGAGGTCAGGAAGCAGTGGGGAAAAAACAGAATATGTGGACAGATAGATGAAAAAGGTGGATATTTGTTGAATGAAAATTCACATTATGGCACTAGACAGATGCCCTTATCTAGAGCCACTTATTTGTTCTTTAATCTCATTACACATCTGAGCAATTGAATGTTTAGGGAATGTTTAGGACAGTTGCACATGATAACAGGATGCAATAAACGAAGGAAAACTGTAGAAGAAATGCAGGATGAATGGATAGATAGATGGATGGATGAACTGATAGCTACCCTAAACAAGAGGTAGATATCTGATGAGATTGATGAAATAGCATCAATAGACTTGTGTAAAAAAATAATTAACTGTATACTTTAATACGCTTTCTTAGAAAATATGTTATTTTAATTCTCAGGAAAAATATACTATTAATAGTATGGTGGGGAAAAAATCTAAATGAACCATAGGAGCAATATACAAAATCTTTACCCTGCTCTAACACACATCACTGCTGAACCTGATTGCTTAAATCTACATCTTGAATTGCAGAGATTTTTCTTCCACTTGGTAAAAGACAGCCCTCTTGAGGCCAAAAAAGGCATTACAATTGAGGCTTCCATTGCAAGAGTAAATTAATCTCAAAACTAAAATCATTAGAGATCATATATATATATATATATATATATATATATATATATATATATTGTCTCTCTCTCTTTATATATATATATATATATATATATATATATATATATAAAAAGAGAGAGAGAGAGAGAGTACTGTGCAGAAAAGGCAGGTGTGACAAATATGAAAAAAATGCTGTAATTAAGAATACTAACTGATCATTTTTACATATTAAGAAAATAGAAAGTAACTGAACAAAACAGAAATCAAATCTGTATTTGGCGTGACCACCCTTCACTTGCAAAACACCATCAATTCTTCTACAGTATGTACACTTGCAGTTAATTTTCGAAGAAACTCAAAATGCAGGTAGGTTGTTCTCAAATCTTTCAGCCTTTTCATGTAATCCCAGATTGACTCGATGATATTGAGATCGGGCCAAACCGTCACTTATAGGACTCTCTGTGCTGAAGATAGTTCTTAATGATATCGATTGGGGTCGTTGTCCTGCTGCAGGATAAATCAGCCACCTCCATGATGGTACTGCATGATGGAATAGTTATTATACTGCCTATATTTCTCAGCATTGAGGACACCATTAATCCTGACCAAATCTCCAACTCTGTTTGCAGAAATGCAGCCCCAAACTAGCAAGGAACTGCCACCATACGTCACTGTTGCCTACAGACACTCATTGTACCGCATCCCAGCCCTTCGGCAAACAACCTGCCTCCTGCTACGGCCAAATGTTTCAACTTTTGACTCATCAGTCCAGAGCACCTGCTGCCATTTTTCTGCACCTCAGTTCCTATGTGTTCATTTGGAATGGAGTCGGGCCATGCATCGATAGATGGGAGGCCGGACAGTAGATGGGTATAAATGGATCCCACTGGTTTAATCCAGTTCTTTGCTGATGGCACTGCTGGACATCTTCCAGTGTCGAAGGGAAGTAAGCATGATGTGGCTTTCATCTGCTGCAGTAAGTTCCCTTGGCCGACCACTGCATCTACGGTCCTCATCATTACCCACAGCTCTGCGCTTCTTCACAGGAGATTGAACAGCACCTCTTGAAACCCCATCTGCTTTGAAAACGTCGCCTGGTAGAGATCTTACTGATGCAGAATATTGTTGCTACAGTTTGCTCAGTCTTGCCATAGTGTATGACCTGTGACATGAAACGGTTTTCCACAACCTCACCTTAGTATCAGAGTGCGGCTTTTCATCACCTTGTTTTAAGCTGTTTCTTACAAGTGTTTCTGTTTTAAAGTAATGACTAATGAATTTTTTAATCTACATATGTTTATATGTAGATGATCATTAGCACTTGTTTGATATAATTGGTCATACACCTGACCCTGATCCTACAAAATCCCTGATATTGCACAAGCGTCCAAGTGTAAGCACTGATGCTGATTTGTGGCCAAACGGTAATCACACCAAAAAATGATTTAAAGCTTTTTGTAAATTGATAACATTTTAAATAGTTCATTCACATTAGGCTAATTCCCATTATTGCTTGTAGCGTGTGTATGTGTGTGCCCTGGGTGTACCCTGCCTCATGCCCCAAGTGCCCCCCCCCCCCCCCCCAAACAACCCTATCTACAAGATAAAGTGGTACAAATGGTGAGTGAGTGAGTGAGTGAAATTCCAGGTCTTACCTGTATAATTTCTGTCATCTGTGAGCAGGTACGAAGAGAAAAAACAATGCAAATTAAAGACCTGCAAGGCATTAAAGAGAAGCCATTTCATATGTCAGAATTGTGTCCATCCGGAGGACAAGAATATATTTTGAAAGACAGGACAAGTTCTATTTAAAGTATATTTTTATGCCAGAGCATCTTTTTTTAGAAGCAGACACTTCACATACCCAAAAAAACAACACAACAGCATTGACAGGTGTGTATCAGCTACTGTATATTGCACTAGAGGTCACATGCATCTCAGAACAGAGGAACGCGTAACGTAAAGAGCAAGCTGCTGATGCTTATGATGCTAGTTTCCTTTTTTTTTTCTATTTCTGAAGATTTCTACATGCTGTAACAGTATGTATAGAAAGAGTAAACAAAATCAAACTTAATTTAAAAAAAAAACATTACTGTCATCACCAATGTTGTTTATAACATCTTTTCTCTACTGTTCCATACAGTTTCATTTATACACAAAGGGTGAACAGAACTTGTACAATACACAATAAAACAATCTTGAAAAATGCTTCACTGTACATATTTACTGCATTTCTGAATTGACACACTGAGAATGTTTATACTCAAGCTAAACAAATTTAATAGGAGTTAGTTCTTTCATTTATTGTTGCTTATTATTTGAGTACTTATGCATGCATATTTTGCATTAAAAACGATTTCTGATATTTACCATGCATTAAATTCTGATATTAAAAATGAACTAATCACTAATGAACTCTACAACTCACAAATGCACAGTGGTTTGGGCGAGTCCCAGTTGCCCTGCTTGGTGCAGTGGGAAACGTTTCTCCCCTCCATGAGGAAGCCAGCATGACAGCTGTAATGGAGCACGGTGCCTTCTGCTGGAGGTCCAGGGGGTGGTAGCATTGTCACTCTGCCGTTCTCCAAGGATGTCCATGTTTGGGGACACAGAAACACTGAGAAGGAGTGAGAAGATTTGCTCTCATTACAGTTTAGGGCTAAATTAACATTAAGGTACTTACTAAATTCAGTAAATTGACAATTAACCCGTCCTTTGAATTACTTCTGTGTGGCTATAAGAATAGGAATGCCAGTTAACTCTTTTGTAAATGAAAGGGTTCAAATTTGGCAACCCCTCTAGAATACTTAGCCCATAGTGGTGAAAAACATACAACGTTGTATTACTGTGTTTCAGAAGGGTCATATTTTTGACCTGGATCAGGCAAAGAAAACAACTAGGGAGATTGCTGAAATTCCTGGAATTGTGTTAAAAACTGCGCAGTCCATTCTCACAACCTGGAAGGGTGATGCCGAACTCTCTGAACAAAAATATGCATGGCCACCCTTTGTTTGGGCGATTGTAAATTGTGTTGCAAAAATCACAACCATGGTCAATAGATCATTAGGGAGAGGATTTCCATACGCACAATGTGATGATTACTCACAGGATCGGGACTAAACAGATGTGTGGCCACTTGTTAGTGAGACTAATCAGGAAAAAAAAAAGGTTCAGTTTGCTAGAAAACATAAAGATCAGACTTTGGAGCAATGGATGAAAAAGGTCATGTGGTCTGATGAATCGAGACACTACCAGAACGATGGGTTCAGGTGAAGAAGAAAAGAGCATCAGACGATGCCTCCATCATGCATATGGTCCACTGTACAAGCCTCTGGAGGCAGTGTTATGATCTGGTGTTGCTTCAGTCGCTCAGGTCTAGGCTCAGCTACGCTACAGGCAATAGAATGAAGCCAATTGATGACCTGAATGTACTGAATGACCAGGTTATCACACCTATGGAGTTTTTCTTTCTCTGATGACACGTGTATATTCCAGGACTCAAATTGTGAAAGAGTGGTTCTGTAAGCATGAGAAATCATTTTCACACCACCCCAGGTTTCCTGATCCAAAGACACTTGAAAGCTGTCATTAATAAAAAGGTCACAACAATTCCAGAAAGAAATAAACATTGTGATGTTGCATAAGGCTGTCGAAACAATGCCATTGCAGAAGATTAATCTGTCTCTGATGTTTTTTTTTGGAGAGAAGTGGCTTCTTTGCTGCCCTTCTTGACACCAGGCCATCTTCCAAAAGTCTTCGCCTCACTGTGCGTGCAGATGCGCTCACACCTGCCTGCTGCCATTCCTGAGCAGCTCTGCACTGGTGGCACTCCGATCCCGCAGCTGAATCCTCTTTAGGAGATGATCCTGGCGCTTGCTGGACTTTCTTGGACACCCTGAAGCCTTCTTAACAAGAATGGAACCTCTTTCCTTGAAGTTCTTGATGATCCTATAAATTGTTGATTTAGGTGCAATCTTAGTAGCCACAATATCCTTGCCTGTGAAGCCATTTTTATGCAACGCAATGATGGCTGCACGCGTTTCTTTGCAGGTCACCATGGTTAACAATGATTTCAAGCATCGCCCTCCTTTTAACATGTCAAGTCTGCCATTCTAACCCAATCAGCCTGACATAATGATCTCCAGCCTTGTGCTCGTCAACATTCTCACCTGAGTTAACAAGACGATTACTGAAATGATCTCAGCAGATCCTTTAATGACAGCAATGAAATGCAGTGGAATGTTTTTTTTTTTCGGGATTAAGTTCATTATCATGGCAAAGAAGGACTATGCAATTCATCTGATCACTCTTCATAACATTCTGGAGTATATGCAAATTGCTATTATAAAAACTTAAGCAGCAACTTTTCCAATTTCCAATTATTTATGTAATTCTCAAAACTTTTGGCCACGACTGTACAGTATTGAAACTCGGATGCGCGTTTACATTTGTAGACGAGCTCTAGACGCATGTGTTCCGGATAGTGAAATGGATGTTGTGTTGTGCATTTGTTGTTGGAAATGGGACTCATACTGTAGTTGAATATAGTTGAGTATTATTTCCTCTCATTCGTACAGTAAGTGGGCGTGAATGGGGATGAGTTTGAAAAAGGTGGCAGAACAATTCGTTCCCATACTCGTCCCGATATTACACCCCATTATGGTTACTGCTGGGGAATGTTAAAGGAGAGTGTGTTCAACTGTGAAGTTCGGCCAAGAACTGTGCCTGCATTACGCAAGCAAATCGTCTCCTTATGCAGGAGTCTGCAGCGAGCTTTATTCCGGGAGAATCTGCATGAGAGGTATGAAAACTGCACACACACTTAGAATACTTACAATACTTACAATACACATACTGTGGTAAATCACCATGCTAATAGTGTATATGTTTTCAGGAGAAATAAACTCACTGGTGACAACAAGGTAATATTGTTCGTCTTTTCATTTCCATTCTGTATATTTTGGTGCATGTTGTAATACGAATGTACAGATCGCGGTGGGAGACTGAATGCTTACAGCATCTGCTCTGCTGATCCATATCTGTCCATGTGCCATCAGGGAGACACTTCCGCACCTTTGGTCCCATAATCACTCGGTTCCCCCGGCAGATGTATTCAATCTCATAGTCTACTGGCAAAATCTCCACACTGCGAATCTGCAGAGAAAGTGAGATTAGGGCAAAGAGGAAGAAATGGGATATGAGATTACTTTCTGTATTATGAGGATGTCTCTCTGGGCTGAGGCTGTTGTGTAGAGCTAATAATACTAAAGCACACATTACCTGCTCCTGAGTCAGTCCTCTGTAACGAATCCCTCCATCTCTAGGAGGCCGAATGATGGCACACCCTGATAAAAAAAAAACACAGAGAGACAAAGAGAGTACAAAAGAGAGAGAATGAAGGCAGAAATAACCAAATAAACAACACTCTATTTATTACATACATCTCTTATTAGTTTCAACACTGGATGATAAGAGCTTGGGTTTTTTTTAATCAGTGTTAGGATTGCAGCCCTGAGTATTTTTAAAAAATATATTATTCTTATCATTTACAAGCAGTATACTGTACACGCTGCAACACTAAATATAAAACACAACAGATAGGCTGCAGGAATCTTGGAGAGAGAAAAAAAAACGCTGGAAAAGAAGTAAAATGTTGGAAAACGAAAAACACACAAAAACATCAAAGAACATGCAAAAAGGAAAATGATGCAAAACCAAAAACATCAAAATAAATGCAAAAATTCAAATGCTGGAAAAACAAAAACATCAAAAAACATGCAAAAATTTAAATGCTGGAAAACCAAAAACACACAAAAACATCAGAGAACATGCAAAAAGTAAAATACTGCAAAACCAAAAAATACATATATATATTTTTTAAAACATGCAAAACTGTAAACACTGGAAAATGAAAACACACAAAAACATCAAAGAACATGCAAAAAGGAAAACGATGCAAAACCAAAAACATCAAAATAAATGCAAAAATTAAAATGCTGGAAAACGAAAAACACACAAAAACATCAAAGAACATGAAAGATGTAAAATGGTGCAAAACACAAAACATCAAAGAACATGCAAAATTACAACGCTGGAAAACCAAAAACACACAAAAACATCAAAGAACATGCAAAAATTTAAATGCTGGAAAACCAAAAACACACAAAAACATCAGAGAACATGCAAAAATTTAAATGCTGCAAAACCAAAAACACACAAAAACATCAAATAACATGCACAAAATTTAAATCTGCAAATCCAAAAAACACAAAAACATAAAAAACATGCAAAAAATTTAAACACTTCAAAACAAACAAAAAAAAATGTTTTAAACTTGCAAAAATGAAAATGCGGCAAAACCAAAAACACAGAAAAACATCAAACAACATCCAAAAAGTAAAATGGTGCAAAACCACAACTCAAAAGCAAAAACACATTAAAAAGTTGAAGCAAATGCAAAAATAAAAACGATTCTAGAAGAAACTGGCTGCGGTAATGCTCCATGATGGCAGAAGGAGGGATGAGCTCGATTTGACTTACATGCTACTGTACATGGACCAGGAAGGACCAGTGAACGCAAAGTTAATCTGTGTTTCCAAGCGGTAAATGAACAGCATTAACTGGTTATATTGAAGTGATTAGAATCATTGCGATGTGTATTATTACATTATTTATTATTAACAGAATTATATTAACAGAATTATGTTGCATAATATATATATATATATTAGCAGCAATGAATTTAACCGTAATCATTTATGTACAGTAATTAAGTTATTATTTTTCTCTGGGGGGGAAAAATCCCATTAAGCCAGTTGTATTTTAACAAAGCGTTTGTGAATGAAGGGTTTGTGAAACTTCTGTTTATAGATCATTCTCACCACTCGTTTCCTCAATACAGTTCTCGAAAGAAGTGCTAAGTAGTGAGTCTCTCATTTAGATGAAGTGTAAGACAAAAAAAACAAGCCATCTTAAAACTCAAGTACTGTATTGCTCTCAACAATGTATAATGTTCTACAACATATAAAATGCTATTATTGAGGTTTATTCATTTTCAAATGATGTTATATGTATATACAGGAGTATATACATATAATAAGACAAAATATAAGAATAAAGCACATTTTCACAGTATGTATACATTGCATATGTCTGGGTATACTGACTGGGTATACAATCACTGGCCAATGTATTAGGAACACAATATTAATACCTAATAGGATGCCCTTTGTTTTAAACATTTCTTTGAGAGGCTGGTCCACGTTGTCATCACATAATGATAATGATTATGATTTGTCAGCTACATGATGGGAATCTCTTTTGGATTCATGTGTGGTGCCTCAGGAGGCCACTAAAGTACACTGAATTCATTGTCACGTTCATGGAACCAGTCTGAGTCTTGTGCTCTGTGCTCTGTGTCATGGGGCTTTCTCATGCTGGAAGTAGGCATGGAAATAAGACAGCTTAATTGTTGCCACAAGGAAATTAAACCAAGTTCAGATAGAAAATATTAGAAACTGGTGCAGGCAGGCCGGGGGGGAAAAAAAACATATACCATTCTAAAGTCAAGCTCAGGTTCGGTCCACAGATTCACCATGTTGATGCCACATTCTAATACGTGCATGATGCCACATTAATGATGCTTACAGAAACGGTCAATCATTAGTTCAGGCAACATTTTTCCTTGTTTTTCTTCAGGCTGTCCTGTTTCCCAGTATAGCCTCAGATCCCTTTTTTCAGGTAACAGGAGCAGAACCTGATGTCGCTTATTAGCGGCACATCATCCCCTGTGTTCTGAGATACTCTTCATCTTAACACTATCATTCTACTGTTGTGAAGAGTGTTTTTTGTGTTACTCTCAGCTCTAAACAGTCTTGTATTTTCTTTGACGTCTCTCATCAACAATAGCTTTCCACCTACAGAACTGCTACACTTTTTTTTCACCTTTCTCTAAAACCTCTATAGAATGTTGTGAGTAAATCAGCAAAGAGATCAGCTGATTCTGAAATACTCAAAGCAGCCTGTCTGGCGGCAACATCCTGATTATGGTCAAAGTCACTGAGATTACACTGTTCCACATTCTGTTGGATGAACTGCACTGTATTGTGTATCATAAATGGCTTATTAAATAATAACTTGCATGAATGAGCAGGTGTACCCCTGCTCCTGATAAAGTAGCCAGTGAGTGAACAGTATATTGAGCTATATAGAGGTATAGTGCTCTCTCTCTCTCTCTCACACACACACACACACACACACACACACACACACACACACACACACACACACATATATACACAAACATTACCTTCAGTTGTTGAATTATGCATGGATGCAATAAGTGTGGGAAGCACGTTGGAAATTACAAGAAACAACAGCTGCACCATTTCTGCATCTAATAAAAGATGAAAGAGAGACCTGGATTAAAATAACGAGCATTGTCCAACCAATTAAGCTCCCAATACAGCTCATTTAAATCAACTCATTTATAGCGTATCTACATTTATATGGCGCACATGCAGTGTGGAGCAGTAGTGTCTCGGCTAACACAGACTCGCCGCTCTTACTAGTGCTCTGGCTAAACATCTCATAAGCAAAGGAAAGTCAGTTCAGGTCAAGAATACACACACACACACACACACACACACACAAACACATATGCATGCTTTCATTCGGTAAATTATGCAAGATGACATCTGTTTATTTCCTGAAAGAAAAAATCAAATGAAAAGTAAACAATACAGAAATATAAAGTGTGTGTGTGAGAGAGAGAGAGAGAGAGAGAGATGTGGAGTGTATCCTGCCAGGCTAACAGTGGGAAACAGAGGGAAACTCTGCAGCGAGGATCAGAGGACACGGTTAAACTTTAAACATGTCCTCAGGGTCTCTGAATTGTATCACCCATGTGACATAAATCTCCATCATCCATCCAAATCCAACTACGCACACTTCAGACTACATTAATCTACACACACACTAATATATGCATACATAATCAGGAATTTATGTAGCGTTTTGGCAAACATCCTTTAAATGTGTCAAAATAATGTGATGGTTTAATTTAAAAAATTAGGACTTGAAGTCCTAATGTTTACTTATTAACACATGTATATGCTTTAAAACTAAAAACACTTGAAACTTCAAACATGACAAGAGATTTTGATTGATTTATAATAAAATTATCTTTGCACCAAATGATGGGAGGATCTGACTGTCTACACACACATGTACACTATCTCTCTCTCTCTCACACACACACACACAAAATACTGGGTAACAGTAAAGGAAACAGGTGTGCCCCGGTGCGATGCCGAGCATCGATCATATCAGTGATATAAGGGCCTGAATTGCTGTGTCAGTATCTTATCAGGTTTGTTGATGACATTCCATCCAGGGTCCGTTATTCCATACCAGCTCACATTCCATACCAGCTCACGGCCAGTGTTTCTGGGTTAGGCTCCAGACACATCGCAACCCTGACCTGGGATAAAGCACTTAATGAAAGTAAATGTAAATCTAGATTTTAAAAAAGAGCTGAAAATACATTAACATACACAGAATAACAAAGAATTCAATATTTAAGTATCTTTTTTTAAATAAGTCATTTACAGACATTACTGATGTCTGATTCTCAATGTGATGAAAATGGATGTGGTACAGGAAGCAAGTTTATGTTTTGGACCCTAAAACTGATAGCTTGGACTTAGAGGGACATTTTCCAGCACCAGCTCTATGGAGAAGGACGTGGACTACACCAGGTCTGTCAGATAGGTCAAAGGTTGAAACTACACTAAACTATAAACCTACACTAAACTATAAAAAAAAAACACACACACACACACTCACACACATACACAAAAATCAATAAGCAATATAAAGGCGGTGGCACGGCGGCGTAGTGGTTTGCACTGTCGCCTTGCACCTCCAGGGTGGGGGTTCGAATCCCACCTCAGGTTAAACATGTTTGCATGTTCCCGCATGCTTGGTGGGTTTTCCTCCGGGTGCTCTGGTTTCCTCCCACAATCCACATAGATGCAGATTAAGCCAACTAGTGTTAGCAATTTGCCTGCAGTGTGTGTGTGAATGTTGACCGGAGGTCCCACAACGGCTGTAGAAATAGGAATAAATAAAATGGCCTCCTCAGTCCCTAGTTGGACATCATGACTTTCATGGATGGACACGGAAGTCGGTTATCAACATCACTCCTAGCTTCATGCTGAACGTTTAAATAAACAAAAAAGCCTTTACATAAATAGCAATGTGATGAAAATGGATGTTGGGTCCAAAATGGATGGTTTTGGACCCTAAACATGGACAGCTTGAACTTAGTGGGACATTTTTTTCCAGCACCATCTCTATGGAGAGGGACATGGACAACACCAGGCCTTTCAGATAAATGAAATATCTTTTTTTAATGGATTTATAGTTATGGAGTTCTATACAATAAACTTATTATTATTATTATTATTATTTTATTTATTTAATAAAATAAATGATAATCAGATATAAATGTAGATGAAGGAAGGTGGTGGAGTCTGTGAAGTTGGATGTTAACAGTTAGTGCTGAAACACTATGTAGCTACTAAACAACAACAAACAAACAAATAAATAAACAAACAAACAAACAGCTCAGTGAGGAATGAAATGAGATACACTGTATTTATATACAGATGCACATCAGTATAGATGTAAAGGAAACTGATTTACTTACATATCTTGACAGGCCCGTGCAAAGAACAAATAAAAAAGAAAAGAAGAAGAAAAGAAAAAAAAAGGTCCTTTAGAATAATTTCCGCTTATTGGGTGGAAAAATGTGCAGTGATTTAATAGTGCAAATCCAGCGTCGTTGCATAGGCTGACATATGGAGATGGCTTACAGCTCACTGCGTGTATTGCTTTGCAAAATAATCAAAAATAAATAAAATCTTCCTATATATTTATATTTATATATATATATTAGGTATATACAGAAACAAATACAAATACACCCCTTATAAATGTTTCACGCTCGGTCCATCCTTTCTCTCCTCCTCCTCCCTTCTTTTTTTCCACTCTTCTCCATCCCTGACGTTTTTTTTCCCCACCTCTCTCTCTCTCTCTCTCTCTCTTCTATCCGTCTCCAAACAAACACCGCCCCCTAGAGTTCACTCGCAATTCGATTGTTCGCTTCAAATTGAAGGATGGCCGTTCTGTCCAATCAGAGAGCTCGTTTAAAATAAAAAAAAAAAAACAAGGCGGGGCTTGTAGGATGCAGGTGGGGAAGGGGAAAAAAAAGTCTTCCTGACGTGCGACGTCCGACAAGGACGCTAGGGGGGGTATGTGTGCGGAGCTCTCCTTCAGCACCACGCGCGTCTCAACCGTCAGCATCATCATCATCGACCTGCTTGGTTAATTTCAGTCGGCTGGTAAACGGCCATCAGACTAAAATGCGGTTGAATATCTTATGCGTTTTGGAGTGGACCAGCTTTCAAACCATAGTGTCATTAGTGGGTAGTGGGTGGGCTGTGCATTTCTCATTCCCCTTCCTCTTTATCTTCATCTCATCATCTATTTATACACAGTGTTGATGAATAATTAAGGATAGAAAATAAGATCTGTGTTGTTTCTCCAAAAAAAGAAATGTTTTTTTTTTTTGGTAATGTAAATGCAGATTATTTTTACATCCGGAAAACACACACACACACACAGTGAAAGTTAAGCCAGATGCAATGCTGCACAGACCTAAATTAAGCACCGTCTCAGTGTCCCAGGGAAATCTTTCACCGGTGACATTTCGGGATATAATCTGCATCACAAATGATGCACGAGTTTTAATCGAACCCATTTCACACAATGTCAAAACTGTCATCCTGAGGACATCTGGTCCCAAACCGATAAGATAAATCATGGAAGTGGTTGCATGGGTGAAGCAGAAGGGCAACTGCCTCGCACTGTCATTTTGAGGACATTAATTTCCCTGAAGAAAATGAATCAGATATTCTGCATGTCATTGTCCTGTACCTAACCAGATGGGCCCCTGGCCTTTACCACCCCATGTGCAGAAATCTGGACACGCAGGCAAAGAGAGAATCACGCATACTGTACAGGGCAGATCTAAACTGAGTGCAAACCATTTTGATTAGTGAATAAGTGTTAAAGAGGATATCTTCAGATCAGTCTTTTTTGGTTTTCGCATAGACCTGAATTCTATGATTTTTGTTTTTGAATAAATCTAATAATCATTATCCATGTTGAAAATCCTTCCACATTCCACTGTAGTCACTTTGCTTAGCAAAAGATACCAATTTTCTCTTCTTCTTCTTCTTCTTCATATGTGGCTCAGATTTCTTTTATAACATCATGGGAAGCATAAACCACATGGAATCTGATCTTTTCCTTTCTGATTCGGGCCACTTCCATTTGGGTGTGCTCCCAAACCTGATACAGGTATTTTTTTGTGATGTGACCTCAAACGAAACAGTCAGATCAGAACTTGTGCAACTTTTACGTCAATCCAACTCCACATCCATCATGATTGCACATCACAGCAAAAGAGGAAGAATTCTGTGGTACGTTAGTGAGCGAACAGACTTCATAAACATTTGCTGTAGCGAAATTAGAAAGTACATACAGTATTGCATCCGCTCCGTGCTCAAAGAGATCTTAAAATAAATGCCTGAACACAGCCGTAGGAGAACCTGACTGCAGGGAAATGAAAAAGTTAAAAGGAAAATTTGAACATACCAAGAGCACGACGAGAGAGCTGTCTGAATAACATCCCTTTTTTTTTTCATTACCACGTTATACATTGTTCTTCTGTGCATATGGTTAGTTTAGACGTGTGTCAGACTAATATTAGATGGTGGGATTTTTTCATGACATGACGAGGTCCATTTCCTACTCTAGAGAGAAATGGTGATTCCTGGGTGATGAAATCGTCATGGCATAAACCTAGAAGCATAGGTATAGGATTGAAATTGGGAAGCATATGGGAGGAGACTTCCCGGAATATCGAGGAGATCCTATACCTATGCCTCTAGGTTTATGCCGTGACCATTTCATCACCCAGTCTCTCTAGAGTACGAAATGGACCTCGTCATGTCAGACTGGATATGAGCTACATTGACATTCCGTCTCGAAAGACATCCATCAGTAATTTAATCTTCAACTCTGCTCAGGCTCTATATCTGGGCTCTCTCAGGAGACACACAAGCAGGCATAAGAGAAAAGAGTGAGAGATAAGATATTGTCATTGGGCTTCTCGTTCAGGCGGGCAGCCCGGCTCGGGAGGAGCATCACATGAATGCTTCCGCTGGCAAAGACATATCTTTCTCTGCATTAGGGTCATCTGAAGGACAGAGACAGAGTTGGGAATGCAGGTTTTACTGAGAGCGCCTCCAGATTTTTTAGAAATCAGGCCAACTTTAGATCTGAGCCATGACCACATGACCTTCATGATTCCTGCCGGTTAATAATTCTACAGAGTCTCAATTCTGATTATTATTATTGAGGTAACTAAACGTTTTTATTGATACGATTATCCGTTCTATACAATACGATTATGCAGCACTCTTGATAAAACATGTTCACATGTCTCGAGGAAAAGAGGAAAGTAAAAACACATCTAAGAAATTTTATATTCCCCATACATGAACAATATGAATAGAAAGCTCTAATTCAATTACATGAAACTTAACCTTACACATGAACTTCATGTATAACAAAGCATTGTTCTGTCAAGCACTGCATAAGCATCTTTACAGGAGAGAGCATTAAAACAAAATGTATACATGTTATTAAAGCAAACTAGCTTATAGATAGTTCACAAAAATCCACAGCTATGACCTTCTTGAATAATAAACATCTAAAATGTTTTTAATAATCAATAGTCAGCCGTATCATAACACAACTATTATAACTATAGAATGCATGTTTAATATTTAAAACATGATACACCAAAGCAGTTGTTGAATAAAAATAAATGAACACTGAAAGCAATAGAAAACTCTTATAATAAACAATTTACTGAACATTGCAATAAAGCAAGGAGAATTCTTGCAATCTACAGAGCAGCATTTCTTATGGATGCACACAAACTAAAACACTGAAAAGCCTATTAAGCTCAACCCTGGTAACAATTATCTCACTCAAAACATGTTCTCGTTTTGCTAATATTGAATAATATACAGTCTGTGAATGAAGGGATGGGATAATTTAAGGCTAATTTCATTGAGACTTTAAGGGCAGTGTGAGTACCGAAATCATTTCATAGAAACAGGAGACGGTGATAGAATGATAGAATTTTAGGGGAAAAGAGAATGAGCGTTAAGTTGCATGAGCAATACGAGAGTTAGAGTAAACTGATTCACGATGTCGGTGAAAATTATATTTAGGGATAATCAATATTAGGGGTGTAATCGATTCATCAATTTAAAAAGTAATGACTGAAATAAATTGAGGTCACAATCATTATTATTGATGTATACTGACCAGCCACAACACTAACACCACTGGCAGGTGAATTGGGTAACACTGAATATCAATTATACACCAGGAAACTGGTGAGAGGATCATGGGGAGTCAAGGCACACAGGGACCAAAGGCCAGTTTATCCATTCTGATCCCACAGAAAAGCCAATGCAGCACTAATCGCCGAATCGCTGGCCATGACAGAAAGGCACCAGAACACCCAGTGCACCATCAGTTTCATCATCATGAGCGAATTAACAGCAGGCTTTTACCACAGAGCCCAGAACACAAAGTTGGTCACATATGGATCAGAGACTACTAAATCAAATAATATGATATTATGTCATATACAGTGACATATACAGTGTCATATCGTTAATCAAAAATTCAATCGATGTTTTATGATTTGAAATTATTGTGACAACAGATTCAACCAACAACAAACTAAATCAGTGGCTTAGGATCTGAGATCATATCTCATATACAGTACTATACAAGTCTTGAGCCACTTCATTTCTTCATACTAAATAAAACGATGTAGATTACATTAAAGAAATAGAAACAAATGTTTTACCGCAACAGGCTGCCTAAAGATACATTTAAAAAATTGGTAACAACCTCAGCAGCAACCTCATTTCCCCTCTCGTCTGTTCCAAACAATCAGCATTCAGCATCACCAGGATACTAATCACCTGATCATCTATCACCATCCGCACCTGTTTCTCACTGGTTTATGCCTGAAGTTAGTTGAGTTTTATGGTTTAATGTTTCATACGTTACTGTGAGGCTTAACAAACAAGCAAAAACATTCCTTTGTAACTGGTCATGAGAGCCAAAAACATCCTTGAGGAAACCTGAAGAACCATTCCTCAAAACCACATGTGAAAAAAATTATAAAATCAATAAAAAAAAAAGAAAGAAAAAAGCAAGTCTGTCTCTCTGGAAAAAGAAAAATATAAAGAAATGAGGGTATCAAAACTTTTGCATAGTACTGTAGTTTCAAACCCCTAATCGTTTTATTGTTAAGTTTTGCAAATCAGCTCTAAAACTCATTCACACACCCAAAGGTTTTGTCTTATGCAGCTTGTGGAAAATGAAAATATTGCCTTTGTGACCTTAAGCCTGTTTGGGTTAAAGAGGTGCAAATTGACTTGAGGGATCATTACTGAGGTGGCTGTTTATTGCTTTTTAGCAGCTGTCATTTAAGTGTCAGTCAGTTCCAAACTGTAATGTAATGTCTTTTAAATGCCATTGTACATCAAAAAAAAAAAAAAAAAAAAAAAAATCTACCATTTCTATTTTAATACCAGATTAAACTTGAAGCTGGGTTTTAGGAAAGGCTTTAAGGCTTGTGCAGATAAATAATAAATGCAGAACAAATCATAACAGCACTTTGGTCATTTTAAAATATATATGCATTCTTTGCGTCGACTGAATATTTTAATGTATTGTATTTTTTCTGTCATTCTTTTTGCCAGTACCTATGAAAACAAGGTTAAAAAAAACAAAAGTGAACGTAAAAGAGCCTGGCAGAAAACTCAAGGAACTGCTTGTTCAGTATTTTTTCCTTACGTTTAACTGTAAAATTATTTTATTCATATCTACAAGGTGCTCTAATCAATTTCAAAGACCGGCTTTGATTAATATGAGTTTTATGAGAAATGCCAGCGGTGTGTCTTCTATTAACGTTATCTGGAACTCCAGGTGATGTTCTCAAGCAGTAACGCTTTTTTGGTTCAGTTTATTTACAAGTTCTACTGTTAATATCAGCATCAACAAATTCCTCTACACCACAGATGGTCTTTTTAATATCTCACCGTTCTTACTATATTGCAGAATGAGTGTGTCTGCCTCCGTGCTTGCATTCTGATTATCTGCTGATTACCGCTGCACAAAATTATACTGGCTTAAGTTTCATGAGCCTGGATCTGGGGTATAAGTCTATCTCTCATTAGTCATCGCAGGCATTCGCAAGAAGTCCATTTCTTTCCAATCCCTTTCCTGATGCAAAGTGCAATTACAGAGCTAATGCTCTCACAAATGGGACAATTGCTAAAGAGATCGACAGTACTGCACTAATCCAGTTTAAATCAAATATACGCAGTAAAACTTCTTGCCTTGATAATGATTTTAAAATGCAGGACATTTTTCTTCACGCTGTTATACTGGGAGTTTAAATCTGACATACTGGTGCCCTCGACACAGAGACCATATTATGCCAGATGTTCAAACTACGTAGATTAAGAAGCAATGTCAGGACAAAACACAGCCTGGGTGGAACATAAGTCTGGATAATATCTTAAAATGATAACCAGAAGAAGTAACCAGGTGATTTACAAGCGAGCTGGTCAGGGATATAAATGTACAGACGATATCTGTCATGATATTGTGAAATTGTCATTCGAAGTTATAAGTAGCTGATTGGACATTGCTTTTTTTTTGTTGTTGCTGTTTTTTTACACCCGCTAAAATAGATCTCCTATGACGAATAGCTTTTAGGTGTGAGGTGTGCGTGAATATGTCTCCTGTGATGGATTGACGTCCCATCCAGGGTTTATTCCCGTTTTAAACCCTGTGTCCTCTATTTCCATGATAAAGCAGTTACCGAAGATAAATAAACCACTTTATTATTATTTTTTATTCTTTGAAAATGCTATTTTTCGTTTTGAATACGACTACTGTTTTATATGATTACTATGTTATCATTACATATTGTGCACTGTGGAAATGTCTTCAAGTATCACTGAATCGTGCACTCCTGTTCAAACCTTCTCCTTCACGTTACCCTGACACGACATGAGCCTTACTCACAAACTCACACTCCTGTGATGTTGCTTAACAAGCTGCTCTTGTTTCTCAAGCTCTGTAAAATCAGCCTTTTTGTCCTTTCTGTGTTCCGCTTCTCCAATCTCCACCCGTTCCTCTTCTTCTCCAGAAAGACTAACGGAGTCACTCAGCTGGCCAAGATGCTCGACAGAGTCGCACTTCTCCAAATCAGAAGCGACGGTTTTAAAGCTAAAAACAGAGGTGGAGTCAGAACCCACTCCGGACAACGGCCTCGGTTTTCCTCCTTCCCACCAGCCAGATTCCCTGTGCCTCTCCACCCACTCTCGCGTCTTAGCTTCTTGGCCGTCCACCCATTCATTTGTCTTATTGCGCTCTCCGGTTTCAGTCCTCGTAGTATTTACCGCCTCGGCTCCGATCGGAGGACTGCGTGTTTGGAAGGATTTCGCGGAGCCGTTTGTAGAGTCCGGTCCTCTCTGGGCGTGGATCTCCTCGCTGATTTTCTCCAAACGCTGCAGAGTGTAGGAGTAATGCTTCTTCACTTCAGTCACACGCTCTTCTAACAGAGTTACCTTCAATTTATGCTCCTGCAAACATGATAAAAGAGGTCTCAGCACAATTTATGCACAAATATAAAGGGAAGATAACGAGAGAGAGAGAGAGAGAGAGAGAGAGAGAGAGAGAGAGAGAAATGTTCATGCAGCATGCAGAATAAACAAATCACAAAATAACTTTGTATCTCCACACTGGAGCTAAAAGTTGTTCAAATAAATATAGTAACAGATTTATTATCCAATCCCAGTAGAACTATATAAAACTTACTGTAAATTTAAATAACACACATAATTAAAAGGTCCCCTATTTTACTATTTCACTTTTATTCAGAACATGCAGTTTCAGGGTCTTTGTATATGAGCTACTGATGAGCCACGCCCCACCAGAGAACGGCTGAGCAGCAAGCTGGGAGAGGGTGTGTTTCATAATGAGGTCACATTAGGGGGAAAATCGAAAGCTAACAAACAACGTCTGAAAAAGAGAATTTTCCCTTTTGGAACATTATTCACTGATTTCAAATCTACTTAATTTTAATATTACATATTCACAAATGTAAAAAATAAAAATTTTTAAAACTTTTTATCATTCCACCACTAACAAGATAAAGCTTTGGCTTTTTAGGCAACTCATTAAAGCACTGGGAGATTCACCTTTATTTATCGCATTTATTTATCATGTATTTAATGCTCATATACTGTATTCTGCACACTGCCAGTGAAATTGGTGTTTGACTATTCTTCACTACTTTTATTAGGTATAGAATTGAGTTTCTGAAGTCTCAGCATAATTGGCTTGGTATGCACAAATATAAAGAGAAAGGGAATAAAGATAAATGTTTACGCACCAAGCTGGAACTACAGTATGTGTCATGTATAGGGGAAAAAACGGAATTTGTATAGGGATGAAAGAAAGTTACACTACATGGCCAAAGGTTACGGGAACTATTGAACATCCCGTTCCAGATGAATCACCCTTTAAGATTACAATAACACCTACACTTCAGGGAAGGCTTTTTATTAGTTTTTGGATTGTCACAGTGGGGATGTGTGTGTTCATTCAGCTGTGAGAGCATTACGGAGATCAGGCACTGATGTCAGGAGAGGAGGCCTGGGGCGAAGTCAGTGTTCCGGTTCATCCCAATGGTGCTCGATGGAGTTAAGGTAAGGAGTGTGCAGGCAGTTTGAATTCTTTCAACCTAAACTTGTCAAATCATGTCTTCATGGAGCTGCCTCTGTGCATGGGGCATTGTTATGCTGGAACAGGTTTGGGTGTCTTAGTTCCAGCAAAGGTGAATTTAAATAGTAAAGTATACGGGAACAGTCTCTACAATTGTGAGTGCATCACATATGGTCGGGTGTTATGGTCGGGTGTCCACATACTTCTGGCCATCTAGTCATCTGATCGGAAGGTCCCAGGTTTCGACCCCAGTACCCTTAACCCTCAACTGCTCGGGTACGTAATGATAAAAAAAAATCTAAATCGTACTGGATAAGGGTGTCTGTCAAATGCTGAAATGTAAAAGTACATGTGAAATGTATAATTACAGTTTCAAATTTTCTTTTTAGAAATAGTATACGGTTTAGTTGTCATTTTTAATACCTCCTTGTCTTTTAAACGCACTGTACAGAATGTATATATGAACCTCAGTCATTCCTTCTCATGAATCATGCCATCTGATGTGTTCCGATCAAAGTGCAACACAAATATATGACTAACCTCCAATATGGAGTTAAGCTGGACCTTGAGCTCGAAATAAGGCTTTGACTTGATAATGGTCCTCTTGAGGGATTTCTGCAGCGTCTGTACGTGAGCCTCGGCCGCCTGACACAGCTGGGTGACGCGCATGTGCTCTCGTTCGCTCCGAAGCCGCTCGTCTTCAGCCTCGTTCACCTGTGACAAGCAAAAAAAAAAAAAAAAGCCCACCAGGCTTCATCTTAGTGACTCTCTCTCTACAGGGTTGTCTGAAAGCAATACTTATGCAACAAGATCTCCCCATGTGAGAGCTGAGACATCCACTGGAATGCACTTGCAGCAACGAGATGATCAGAGTTTGAGTACATGAAGAAAACAAATCAGGCTATTTTTGTCTGACAGCATGACTGCGGAGGCGCAAATATAGGTCTACGCTGCCATTTATAATCTCAGTCATGGTTACGTTTCGACCCGCTTACACAGACACGCCATCACAGGGTCATCAAACCTGTGATCCGTCAAAATTTCTGCCGTTTGATCTTTCCTTAATCATGTTTTCCTTGGTCTGTATTAATAAGCGCTGCCTGAGCTGTCAGTATTTTTTTTCCACATTTAAACCGTTTGGAAATTTGCTCATGAATAATACAATAACGGAGTTCTGTATTTTATACACACACGGATCAGTTACTGCCATGAATTAAACATTTGCCCTAATCCGATCATGATCAGATGGAGTCGGAACAAATCTGGCGCAAAAACGCACACGACGTGCATCGAATTCTTAATGCGATAAAAAGGAATCGGATCAGCTCAAAAAGATTTTGTCTAGCAGCACAGAAGAGATGAGGCGATACCGATGGAAAACCCTATTTATACTCACAGTCATGCTTACATTTCATCATGCTTTCCCGGTGTTAACCACACTGTTTTAGAGGAGTGATTAATAATGAGTGGTGGACCGATAATGAAAGGGTTAGCGGCTCATCAAAAAGAAGCGCGTTCGGTGGTATAAAAATAATCTCCTGCTCGTGTCAGCCTGAAAGCTGGCAGACGTCCCACACGCTATCTGGCTTATTTGCATTTCACACAGAAGAAAGGTCCAATTACAGTGTGTACGGAAAGCAGACGCAGCTGTTAAAAACAACCACTAATAAACTTTGTCCATCATCTGTTTAAGCAGCTGTTTTCACTTTTGTGCAACCAAACAGCAACATAAAACTACAATAAAGTCAAAGATCAATTATGGCTAGAATTGGACTTTGGACCAAATGACAAAGGAATATAAGAAGGCTGGGCCGTATGATGATTACGACATCAGAATTAGGACGCAACACGCTTTTTTTTTTACATATTGTAGTTATTGTCAGGATAAACATAAGAATTATAAATTAATTTGATTGGAAGATACTTTAAGGGCGGCACATTGGTGAAGTGGTTAGCACTGTCGCCTTGCACCGCCAGGGTCCGAGTTCGATTCCCGTGCTTGGTAGGTTTCCTCCCACAGTCATGTAGGTTATGTTAATTGGCGTTCCCAAATTGGCCATAGTTTGTGTCCTGCAATGCATTGGCACCCTATCCGGGGTGTACCCCACATTGTGCCCCAAGGCTCCTGGGATAGGCTCTAGGCCCCCGTGACCCTGAATACAGGATTAAGTGGTATAGATGATGAGTGAGTGAGTGAGTGAGATACTCATTAAGTGGCCCAGTGGTACAACTGTGTACTTAATTCCCCCCGTATTAAATAATCTGTGGACATGATTAATCAGATTTAAATGCAAGACTCCTGTTTTGGGATTCGATTCCCGTCCAGGGTCTGTTAATGCATCTAAGTATACGCGGTATAGAAGATGAATGAATATATAGAAGAATTGTCTTTAAGTATTAGATTATGGCACCTTTTTCCATAAAACATACTGTGGATCCTGGAGGGATGTCTTTCAAACCCTGTCTTGCATACAGTACTAAATTGCAATCTTGAATCAGACCCCCTGATTGCTCTTTTTGGCATCACTGGAGAAGAATATAAGCGTCTAACTCCAGCTAAACGTCGTTCACTGTCCTATGCACTACTCGATCCGTGATTCAGATTTGACATTCACTTTTTATATGAATTCATATTTAAATCCCTTTCTTATCTAAATGGTTGTTTTTTCACTTTCTATTTTATTTGCATACAAAACCCAGACTTCCAGCTCCATGTTTTTGTTTATTTTTCTTCCTTCTTTAATTATGCTTGGTCTCTAGTCTTTCTAAGGCTGGGGAGGGATGGAGAGGGTGGAAGGTGTAGGGGTTTGTCAGGGGTTAACACATACAGTACAAGTATATGTACAGGTTTGTGAAAGTGTGCCTTGAAACACAGACTACATGTTTGCTTTATGTCTCGGTTTGAAATTAATAAAAATAATCTTGATTAAAAAAAAAACATAGTGTGGATTGTACACCAGATACCTTGGCAGTGGCATGATTGAGCATCTCTTGCCATGTTTGATCCAGAGTCTTATCTGCACCAAGGCCCTGCTCAGCCACGTACACCATCTCCCGTGCAGCCGTGTGCATGGAAACGGCCCTCTCGTATCTAAGCGCAGCCTTCTGGGTCTCCTGCTGGGCCTAAGAGGTGCATAACAAAATCAGAAAACATTAAGAGAGACGTGGCCAAGCTGAGTAGGAGTAATCAGAGGAGACTTCCACGGAAGTTATTTTAACCATAGCAGTACCTCTTTGGCTAATCTCCGTGCTTCATAGTAAGGTCTGGCTTTCTCAATACAAGAGCCCAGTTGAGAGCTTAGTGCATTGAGCTTCCTGGCCGAATCTGTAAAGATCTTCCTGTAGCTTGACCTCTCTTCCTAGTGGGGTAGGAGGATAAAATAAGAGTTAGAAATTCATACATAAATCAACTGTGTGATCTATATCATGTTCCAGAAATCACAAGCTTCTGTCGTGGACGAATGGACACACAACGTCAAAACCGCATCAAATATGATGAATTAAATAATATGGAGATGTACGTTTTGTGTAAGTTTTCACACACAATTAATATCCAAAGAAATAATCCAGCACGGAATCTTTTTCTGTAATGTCTTCTAAAACATTTAAGACATTCTCCAAAGACTCTCGTCCAAGTGCACCATACACAACATTTCAAAGTCTAAAATATTCATAGGCCTCCGAATCTGGACTGCGTACAAAGACTGAGATGGTGATCTTGTTTACAAAAATCCATTTACAGGCTATCCTTAACTTCCTGGCAGCCAATTTATGCGGGGTGAAATTATACTTGTACTCTACATACACACAGAGCCCTAAACCACCAAACATCAAACAGCCTCAAAGCACTGATGATCCACTCCCAGATTTTACAATGTTGTACGGGCGATTTTATTTCATGCAGGGAAAGTTCAGTTCAGCTGCTCCAAACAACATGTTGTTATGTTGCTATGGAAATAGTCTCTAACATTTGACTTTGATACTTGGCAAACCCTGGAGATCTTACGCACACACACACACACACACACACATATACATACACACCGTTTGTGTGTAATATATCTGCCGTGTTTTCAACTGCTCAAGACATATAAATGTAAATGTTCAGTGTGTGGGGGTGTAGGTGGGCAGTCGTCTGTATTTATTGTATGGAAACGTGGTTAATGGGTAATTGATACAATGGTAATGGGTGGCAGGGTTTTTACCTGTGTGCAACCTATTATTCAGTTAAATGAGCTTCAGGACATTCAGCCCCCTTTAGCTTTTATTACAGCACACAATGTGGTGTCCAGTTCATGTGTGAAAATGATTCCTCATGCTCCCAGAACAACTCACAGTTTAAGTCCTGGAATATTCCCATGCCATCGGGAAAGAAAAATCCATAGATGTACAGTATATGACCTGGTCATTCAGTACATTCAGGTCATCAGCTTCATTTTATTGCCACATAGCATTTCTGAGTCTAGACCTGACCAGCTGAAGAAAGAGGCTTGTACAATGGGTACTATACATGATGGGTCCGACTCATCAGACCACTTTTCTATTGCTCCAGAGTCCAAATTGGAGGTGTTTTAGGGCCCAAGAACTATGACATCATAATGTGTGAAGGGCTCTCTTGTTCTTCTAAGAACTCCTCCTAGGGAATTTATACTGTGGATCGCCAGCGAACCGGGCGTTTGTGACCTCAATACATTGAGGACGCATGATAATGACAATGTAACATCCATGAGGTCATCATGTTGATGTCAGTAATGTATTAATTATATGATCATATAATTGTATTATATGATAATACAATTATATAATAAATATTGTAATAATTGAAGTTGTTCGTAGTACTTCAAGTTAATTGTAGTGAGACATCCTCGTGCTTAGGTGAATTGTTGCCCTTAAAGGCGTTAAAGGAAAGTCAACAAGCATGCTCTCTCTTATTTGTTTACAAATTAAGCAAAAGCATTTTTAAAGTCTCTATGTACTTCTTGTGACAGGACCAGTCAAAGGGTTTGGACACACCTTGTAATTCAATGTTTATGTTTAGTAATATATTTTTTTACATTCTGGTACAATAACAACACTAGATTTCTTTCAAAACTATGAAATAACATATGGCATAAAATAATTAAGTAACAGCAACAATAACAGCAACAGGGAAGGGTGAGTGCAGGTATGGTGGTTTGGAGACAGAGTTAGAGAGATCAGATTAAGATAGTTTGGACATGGATGAGGGGGAAATGTTACAGATGAAACTACCAGGCAGCAGGAGAAAATAAAGACTCAAGAGGAGCGATGACATGAAGTTGGAGTGGTAGACAAGAGCAGCAGAAAGAAGAAGAAGAAATAAATATTTAAAGAAGAATATTGCATGCCTTCAGAATTGTTTTATATTGTAGAAAAAAATTAAAAGAAAGACCATGGAATTAGGAGGCTTGTCTAAACCTTTGACTGGTAATGCATGGTCGTACAAAAAAAAAAACAATTAGAAGTTTCTGTATCAGAACATGCTTTAAAGAGAAGAAAGTAATTTATCTTAGAAAACCATTATTTCATACATTTATCTTTTTTGTTTAAAAGACAACATTTCATGCAGCTTTATTCATCTTGTTTGCACATTTCAGACCTTTTATCTTTCTGAACTGGACACACTATGAGACTATGTATTACCTCTAGTTGCAGCTCCAGCTGGTTGATCTCCTCACTGGCTTCATTCAGATGCTCGAGCTCCTCCTGGACAAGGCGCAACAAGTTCAGATATCCAAGAAAAAAATATCCTTGCAAACATTCCTTCAACATGCTAAACAATCTGAAATGAAGAAGTACATTGCAAAATTATTTGAAACTTTTGAAATAAAAGATGCAGACAAAAGAAAGAATCCGAAGAGATCATAGACAAGAAAAAGAAACTATGGGTAAAGTTATCAAGGAGTGTAAATTGGGTGTGTTGGGGCATGCATGCAGGTTAGGAGAAGAAAGATGAATCACATTGATGAAACAAAGAGTAGGAAGACCGGGCAAGAGGATGGATTGATGGCATGAAAAAAAGGAAAGAAAAGGATTCAGGAAAATACCAGCATAGTAATGAAAATCAGCATTGACCTTCATGGGCCCTAGACAAACTACATATGATAGATAGATGTAGCTCAGTGGTTAAGGCATTGGACTTGTGTTCCAGGTTCAAACCATATTTAAACAAGGCCCTTAACCCTCATCTGCTCAGATGCATAATGCAATAAAAAAAAAGTAAGTTGCTCTGCTCTAGATATGGCGCGTGCTAAAATGACATTTTATATATAAGATATAGAGAGAGCATATATATATATATATATATATATATATATATATATATATATAGAGAGAGAGAGAGAGAGAGAGAGAGAGAGAGAGATAGATAACCTGTATCCTGGGGTCCAGCTCCTCTTCTGCCTCCTGTTGTTGTTGTTGTTGATCCATCACTTGACACGTTTCAGTCTCTTCCCTTTTCGCAGACTCGCCATCAACATCTCTGTCTTCAAAATGCATTCCACAATCTTGTATTCTTTCTCCAAGACCTTGAATTTGCTCACAGTTTTCCATTTTCTGAACAGACACAGATCCAGGAGGACTCTCTCTCAGGCCAGTCTGCTCCATCATCTCCATGTTCACCACCAGTTCAGTCTAACATGCAATGCAATTCAATTCAATGCAATGTAATGCAACAACAAAAAAAAAACGATCCGAAACAATTTACGATCAGTAGAGAAGCAGATGCAGCACTAATGCGGACATGTTTATGTTTTCCTCTCCCTCCTCCTTTGCTTTATCAGCTCAGCTAGCAGTCCGGAGCTAGCCTGCTGAAGGAGGAGCATACTGCAATAAACTGCACAACAACCAGCACTGAATAACTGCTAACAGTACTCACACGTCTGCATAATAAGGTAGACACTGTGAAATGGCTAAATTAATTCAGCTTTTATTTATTAAAATCTCTGCTCAGTCGTACACACTCACTCACTCGACAACGCTAGCTAGCTAATGGAAGGAAAGTAACGTTATTTCAGAAACGCGTAGGCGTGCGTGGGCAGCTCGGCTTCCGTAGATCGATGACGAACGCTGACGTTGTCGACTTGTGTCACGATTCGATGAGCGCGTGCTTCGTGCTTCAGTCAGACACCTGCGTACTGTAAATCTCTAAACACACACACACATTTTTTATGTGCTATATTAAATAAGCAACACCATAGGAAAATAACCAGAGACATTGTGGTGTGTTCTGTTTGTTACGACCCTGTCCTGGAGTTGATTATTTTCTAATTATTGCAAGCACCAAAGTGTTTTATTTTACATTTAGGCATTTGCATTCAGTTTGCCAATGAGTCTTGCTTTTTTATTCAAATAATTCCTGTTTTTAGTAAGTCAAAAATGCAGCTTGGCATGTTTCTGAGAAACCACCCTGCTGAGAATTCCAGTTCAGTCTGCCCAGCTACCCGTTCCCAAAACACACACCCATGCTGGTACCATATTCTATTGTCCGGCCTTCTGAAATGTTTATGTCATGAAATGTATATATCTGAACTGCAAGGCAACTCTGTAGCCTCACACCTCCAGGGTGTGCATGGAGCTTGCATGTTTGTGTCAGTCCAAAGACTTTCAAATTAGGCTAAATGTTTTTAGTCGTTTGGATGACCATCCAATCCACACACAACTTGGCACAGGTTTTACACCAGATGCCGTTCCTAACACAGCCCTCACATTTTATCCAGGCTTGGGACTTGTACTACATTCAGTGACTGGGGTTTGGGCATTAGGTGGGAATCGACCCCAGGCGTTCCGCATGACAGGCATAAAAAACCCACCAGAGACACCAATGCCTACAGATTAGGTTAATTGGCTTCCCAAATACTGTAGTGTGTGTCTTTGTACCTTTGCAAATGTAGAGTGCTTGGTGATGGATTGGCATACAGGCTTTCATGAGTCTGTACAGGATAAACATTATAGAAGATAAATAATGAAATAAAATTGAAAAAACCTGAAATATGTTTTCACTGAATGTGTTTGTTGACCTAATATCACATCCTCCCATGCAAAGATGGTCTTCCAGTTTTACCGCTCACACAGGGATTTTTCAAGTTGCATTTTTGACCAGGATGGGAAATCCCTTCATCTTGCAGAGTTTCTGACTTTACCTCTGTCTGAAAGCATTGAGACCATCATGCCATGCTGGTGGATTACTCTCAGCACATCAGTCATTGTAAGAGTGGTTGTGTCACTCCTGATATGTCATGATGTTTAGACACACTTTTTAATATCATGGTCTGTCCGATTTTAATTTCTTTATACACTGTAAAACAATGCTGGAGCCATCCAAAATATGCAATAATCTCATTTGAACAGCTGATATTGAGATGTGTCTGCTACTTATGCTCTGTAAAAACTTCATAATGGCTCTAATCTGGGGTGCTGTTTATTAATTGATGATTTTTAAGGCTAGTAACTCTGAATGAGCTTCTACTCTGCAGCAGAGGTAATTTTTTGGACTTGCTTTCTTGGGAAAGTTTTCATAAGAGCCAGTTTCATCATGGTGCTTGATGGGTTTTGCAAAGGTTTTAAATATATATATTTTTTCAAGTTGTGTGCTTTAGGACTTCGTCTGTATCAGAGTCTGACCTCTGCTGGCTAGAAATTTTTGTTTTGTGGACTGTTTTTAAACCAGCAGAGATTCACACTTATTGCACACTTATTATCATGTCAGTGGCACTGCTGTACTGGAGTTGTACTGAAGTTGCAAGTGACAGTGGTTTTAGTTCTTCCTGCTCAGTACAGGGGAAGCCCCTCCATGTCAGTGTATTAAGCCCTGGATCTGGAATAAATTTCGTCTTTGTAAACTAATTTGTGCTATTGTAACATTAACTGTTTTTGATACAGAACTCATGATCTGTTTCATTTTTATCCTTTAAAATATCTACCTGCTTTTAAAACTCAAATCAAATTATGGCAGCGATTATGTGTAGTATTATGGTTTCTGTAAAGATGGCAGTAGGTGCATTATCATTGATGCTATCATATGACCATCAGAAGAGAGACATACATTTCTTGGGTCCCTCTGTATAAATATATGAAATATATATATATATATATATATATATATATATATATATATATATATATATATATATATATATATATATATATATTCAGATTGCACCTTGTAAGTTATACAATGCCAATATCTGCACTATATTCCTATTTGCACTTCTGGTAGAGGCTAAACAGCATTTAATTGCTGAGTACCTGTACTATAATACAGTAAAGTTCTATCTATCTATCCATCTACTGTATCTATCTCTCTGTACATCAACCAGAATCTTGATCGTGATCATAAGGGTGGGTCCACATGTTATTAAATTATAATGTGTACTTATTTTTCTTACATGGTTTCACATTTAGGGAAAAGAAACTGAATTCTGAAATCTGTTTTATTTTCATAAACTGTTTTTATGAAAATGTTTTTATAACTGTTCATAAAAGTCAGTACGTTTTACACAGTTGTTATCAAGGTCAGCAGTTAAAACGAGTAAAAGGTTGCTTTATTTTCCCCCCACATATTAAATCACAAAACTTTAGTATAACATCAGTCTGTGTTCAAAGCTACTGATGTTCTCCAACAAATATAGATTTAAAAGCTACATTTTCTACTCAGAAAACACACAACATTCACCACCACCACATATTTACAAACTCCACATATAACTCTTTAAACAAAGCTATCAAAATTTGAAGGCACTTGAGAAATGTTTTAGATTATGAAGTGACTGGTGAATAAAGAATATTTGCATCAGTGATTATCTGTCATGATTAAAAAATAAATATATATATCAATCAGGTTTGACAATAACTTGGTGTGACAATCCCAATAAATATATATCTAACACTGAAGGTATAGATTTGTCTCTCTTTGTTAAAAAATATGTTAGCAGTGACCTGAGATATAGAAATCAAGTACTCTATAAAATTCTCTTTGGTCTCGTGTCATTTTTTACCATTTTCAACTTATACTGAAGCTTCTCTGTTCTTCACAGTGAACACTTGCAAAGATCAGCCAAACAAAATAAACATAATTAATAGAAGCGTGAATGTAAAACACATTTTTAACACTTTTGCGCCACGAAAAATCCTTGCAGACCAAATGTCTTTCAGTATAATATCTTTGTACTGATGACACAGATTTTCCTCAACCACACTCACACACCAAGCTTTCTTAACTCCAGCTTGGATCATACTTTGTCCAACCAACAGGTGGCGCTATATACACCCGCTTTCCTTGTAAAAAGAAGCTGACGACACCTCGATACCCAGCTCTTGGCACTCCAGACTTCAAGTCATCCATGACACCCAGACCTCGCGCTAGGGTTTTAAAATCCCGTGCGCTGGAATACTGCAGTCGAAACGGGCCGGGGCCGTACAGCCTCTCGTTTTTCAGCACCTCGACTGCCACAAGGGGCGCGCTGTAAACCTCCTTCTCAAAAGCTTGATCGTAATTCCTCTTCTCTAAATAAGACATATCTTTTCTTGTAAAAGGCACAAATTCGGTGTTGAGTTTAATAAAACGGAGATATTTGTCATAGAACTGACCCAAACTTACACCCTTACGGCCGAATGTCAAAGTTCTAGAGATTTCTGGACGAATGCACGACCTGTCTTTGCGCTGGTTGGGATGCCGCATCCAGTCATCCCAAAACGAGGCTGGCCATTTTGGCTCGAGTTCCACCCAGAGCTCCTTCAGCAGCATCCACCCAAGCCCTGGGAAAAAGTCGGTCCTATATAAGAGGTTTGTTTTCGCAGGATCTACGTATCCGTCCCTGCCGTTGTCGTTCCAGGCAGACACGCACCACAGAGTCGGGTCAGATTTCAGTACAGGGTGAAGTGCTTTAAAGTACTCAAAGAAATCTGGAGCCACCTGAAAGACAGGAAGACAAGACGGAGATCAGATACGTGTCAAATTGAAGGCAGCATGCTGAAAGAAAAATCTGATCAATCTAATTTGTACAACAAACGCAATGCGATAAAATCAGACTTTATTAGAGTTAATCAAACTTTGCTGTATGTAGCAGATAAAACACTGATAATGTCTCTGGAAATATTCTAAAAGAAAAAAAGGAGGCACATAGCTTTGCATTCAAATAAAATTCAGGAATTCGCCCAATACAGCCTTCCACCTAGAATATTCGAATACACTCATCAATCTCTTTATTAGGAACAGCTCATTCTTGCAATCATCTGATTAGCCAATCATGTTGCAGTGCAACTCTTACAATCATGCAGATTCAGGCCAAGAGCTTTAGTTAATGTTCACATCACAATAGGAATAAAGACTTGGACTGAGTTTAGAATGTCTGTAAGGGCCAGATTGGCTAGTTTCAGTATTTCCTATAAACCAGTAAACGGCTGTTCTCCTGGGATTTTCACACACAACAGTCACTAGAGTTTACACAAACCATGCAACATTTTTCCAATGTGGTCCAATAGCACATAGTCTGGTCACTCTCCCCTCGTCAAATACAGCAGCATCTGAAATACTCGTATCTGCCATGCCACATACTGTGCCACACTCAATATAAATGTAGTCACATGTTTTTCCACAATCTGTATGTCACGTTGGAAGCGAACATTAACTAAAGAATTCTTCCTTGTTCTTCTCTGCCTATTGTATACAGTAGAGTAAGTAAGAATTTCCACAGAAAGGACTTCTTGTCAATACTCGTAAATGTGAACAAATCACACAAGTAGCTCATATGTATTGACTTTGACAAGGTTCAAATTGTGATTGGTAGATCACGAATTCCAAAACTGCAACTCCTGTGGGAGGTTCCTGGTCTGCAATGATCAAGACCAACCAAAAATGGTCTACCAGTGAACCGGCAGCCAGTCATGGGCATCATGTTTTCAGGTTACTGGCTAAAGCAGTTTAAGGCTTCCAGCAATATTCTGCTGGGAAATGTTATGCAGGTGGTAATAATGTTTTGGTTGCCTGGAGTATATATCATACATTACATTCACATATATGGTTAAAGAATATACACAATATAAACAACATCACTGACCCCTTCATTAAGTATACCCATTCAATTGCCCATTAACACAAATCTCTAACTGGCCATTCACATGGCAGCAAACTGATGCATTTTGGCACAAACACATGGTCATGACCATCTGCTGAAGTTCAAACCAAGCATAAGAATGCAGTAGAAAGGTGATTTAAAAAGTGACTGTTCGGGACTCAGACACAGTCTCAGTGTTTAAGTCTAGGCTAAAAACTTATTTATTTAGCCAAGCATTTTTGTAAATAGATTAACCTTAGGTAAAGGAGCAGATCTGGGGGACTCATGGACGTAGAGTATTCTGGTGAACTGGTATGTTTAGATGCTGTCCTCCCCACTCTCATTGTTCACTCAGGTTTGTTGACGGTGAGGTGATTGGTTGCTTTACATCTCAGGGAGCCCTCATGTTTGTGTTTCCTTCTGGCTCTCCCTTTTAGTTATGCTGTTATAGTTAGTCCTGCCGGAGTCCCTGCTTGCACTTTGCACTAATATACATTCACCTTATACATGTTGACTGTGACCATACCTAACTGCCATCTCTCCTTATTTTCTGTTCTCTCCTTTTCTGCTCTCTCCTCTCTCCCTCTCTCTTTTCCCTCTCTCTGTCTCTCTGTCGAGCTATACATGTTCGCTCCTGAGTTGCCAGTGATCCAGACCCCTCTGCCCTCTGGAGCCGTCTAACCCGTCCTGGAGTCCTGCTTCTGGTTGGAGATCCCGTCACATGGATGCCCCGTGTGGTCTGCCTGGATGCGCTTGGTGGCTGGGGATGGTTTCCATGAAGACTGTCTTATCATCGATTGATGCTCTGGGGACCTGTGACTTCAGTTGTTTGATAGCTCAGGACTGGAATCTCCTACAGTCTACCTGAGCCTCCGGGAACAAACTGGACTCCTTTTAATTTAAATTTTAACACATCTCCTGTTACACTGAACTTCCAGTACACATTATTATGCTAATCATTCTCTGCTATCCGTTATCACCCAGATGAGGATGGGTTCCCTGTTGAGTCTGGTTTCTCTCAAGGTTTCTTCCTATTACCATCTCAGGGAGTTTTTCCTTGCCACCGTCGCCCTCGGCTTGCTCATCAGGGACAATCTTATCATTTTGATTCATACACATTGCATAAAAACTTACTTCTTTTTATTGTGTAAAGCTGCTTTGCGACAATGTCAATTGTTAAAAGCGCTATATAAATAAAATTGAAATTGACTTTGAACGTGGAATGCTTGTTGGCACCAGATGGGCTGGTCTGAGTATTTTCGAAACTGCTATTCTACTGGGATTTACATACACAAACATCTCTAGGGTTTACTAAAAATAATCTGAAAAAGAAAGCATATCCAGTGAGGGCAGTTCTCTGGGTAAAAATCACTTGTTGATGCTAGAGGTCTGAGGCGAATGACCAGACTGGTTCGACCTGACAGATTACAATCGAGGGATGCCGAAGAGAATCTCTGAATTGAAAACATGTCAAATGGGAGATTCATGATGTGATCGTGTCAACAGGGACCAAAATCTCTAAGAAATGTTTCCTTATTGAATCTGTGCCATGACGAATTTAAAAAGTTCTGATGGCAAAAGGTCCTAGTAAGGTGTACCTAATGAAGTGGACAGTAAGTGCGTGTATGTATATTATAAGAAAATTTTAATAAATAATAAACTGGTGTTTTATTTTTAACAATGTGTGTGTGTTGTTTGTTTTTTTTCTCTCTGAGGCTTTGGTTACTGCTTGCAACATGGACCATTGTTTCTGCCAAAATAAATAATTCTCTTTTAATGAACCTGTTTATAAACTTCCAGTGAAAGGTTTTACACACACTCCACTGACAATAGCTTTCTTTTTCTTGAACATTTTAATAAAGGCTTATTGCTAAAAAAAAAAAAAAAAGAAAAGAAAAGGAAAGAAAAGAAAAAAAGAAAGATAAATGCTTCTTGGACAAATGAAAATAGTGAAGTTAACTCCAATGTATGAATTAATTTCAGACTCAATGTTTTTAACTGCTTTTCAGAATCTCAGAAGAAACATAGGCCTCTTGCCTAATTCCACATTCTGTTTAATAGAGTTAACATTCTTTTCCTCACCTGCTATTGTTCTAAAGCAAACATTTCATGAGGAGAACTGTCCAAACATTTGACTGGTAGCGCATGTTTATGTTAAATTTATTTAGAGCTTAAGTTTAAGCATGGTTTCTTTGTTGTCTCTAAACCTGAAGCGGCCATTTTAACTGTATATGAGAACCTGAAGATACTTGTCTTTCAATCGCACAAAAAAGCGACATATTACACGACAGACCAAATTTTCAAATGGAAAAAAAGTACAAAGTTACCAGAAAAGTGTGACAAAGTTACCAGAAGACAGCATTCTCAGTAAAACCTAACAGCTGTTTCACTCACAGTAATGTACAAAAGTCTTGGGCACATACAAAAAAAAAATCCTGCCCAAAAAAATGCAAAACCCCCAAGCTTACATTAGGTTTTTTGTTTCCATCTGTAAACCAGTCTGTCATGTTGCAATATGTTGCTTTATTTACAGGCATGCAGATATTTTTCTGTAATGTGATTTATTTATGATTTTCCAAAGTATGTGAATGGCTTAATACGAACATAATAAACATGTATAACAAGCTTTGTACTAAAGATACTACAGATATTTGCACAGTACAAATTCGTAAAAGCACAACAGAAATGAAAATGTGGTTCATGTATTCAGGAACTTTTGAACTTTAAATTTAATCAACTTAGTCCTTGAGGTTTTGAATTTAGCTTTTGTATTTGCTTTACTGTTATTTCTGGAGTAAAGGAATTTACTTTATTTAAATTATTGACGTCTTTTTAATCTTTCATCATTTTAGCTGTGCCCTTAATGGCACACACATCATCTTACATCATCTCACAGTTCATATACACACATAAGAACAGGTTGTATTACTTATAAACGATGGCTGACAGATAGTTTTGATGTCAATCAAATAAACAAGAGAATATTTACCTCCAAATCGTCTTCCACAATGATGACGGCAGAGTACGAGAAGGAGTTGAACACCTGGTTTAGAGCCCAACGGTAATGTCTTGAGATTTTGTAGTAACCCTGGAACTTGCGATGTCCCGCAGGCACTGAGACCTCTGACAAATCAGGCTGTTTAATGTGAGTCAGTTGACTGCCGTATGAGGCGATCACATCGGCCGTCTGCGAGTGTCCGCAGTCCTGGCTCACGATGATGGGGAAGAGTTCGGGTGATGGCCGGTATTCGAGGAGTTTGTCCAAGCAGCGTTTTACTGTCACTCTGTTACACGCTATGACCAAGATGGGAATAACCACACCGGAGGACTGTAGTTTACTCCTTATATTTGTAAAATTACTCACAGCATCTAATTTCCTTCTTAAAGTTGTGCCATTTTTTTTCAGTTCTTCCCAAAAAGACTTATAGCTCTGGATCTGATGAAGAATTTTGTTCTGGGCCTCAAGTTCTTTTTCGAATGCACTGATCACATCAAGTAATTTCTCCACAATCTCGTCATTTTGGGGATCTTTTTTCGGTAAAACAGACTCGCCTGCATCATTTCCAGGAGACCATCCCAGGAGAATAAATATGAGAACGGCATTCCAAGCAATAAACAGCAAAGCGCTGCAAATAATTAGGTAACCTTTCTTTCGGAACATGGCCAAAGTGATCCTTAGGATGTCAGGGAAGCAAAAGTGTATGATATGGCAAACAGGGTGTCAGGGAGGTGCTCGTTCTCACTAACCAAAGCATAAGGCAGGAAATGTAATATCCCGTGTACATGAATATAATTAATAACAGAATATGCTAGGAGAATGTTTGAGAAGTGTGATAGACATAACAGAAATGGAACTGCTATAAAAGTGTAAAGCAAGGAAGAACGTGTTCATTGTTGCTTTGACCATCCGGTGAGTTTCAGTCCAAAAGCCAAGGACACTTAGACACTGTAGGAATAAAAAATAAAAAAAGTATTCTTAGGACCTAATTAAGCATAATAATAATAATAATAATAATAATAATAATAATAACACTGTAATGTACATCACAACCTTCCATGTACAGGGAGAACATGCAAACTCCACGCACACACAAAGAAAAAGGCATGTATCAGTCCCTCGACCCCGGAGGTGCGAGGCGACAGTCCTAACCAATACGCTACCATGTAACATGATGGACAACATAATCCATTACAATATGTTCGCATGTTTGCAGTTATATTAGTAAACATCACAATAATGTGCCGATCATAAGGATAGAACTCACCAGATACGACATAATAACGTCGTAGTTGAAGATTCAATCTGTATTGCAGTTCTATAAGTGTCACGCTTTTTATCAAGGTCCCGATTCAACTATTTCTTCTAGATATTGTTACAATTCCGAACAAGCTTAGCAAATAATTCGCTCCTATGAGCGTAGGATTAGGATTCACTGTAGGATTCGCTGTAGGATTATACTGGAAAAACTACATTTTACCATCTCAAATGCAAAGATATATAAATAAATAAATATAAATAAATAAAACAATTGATTTTGGAGTCAGTGTGGAGTTGCACTGCATTTTAGACTTTTATAATAAGTTTTTTTTCTTTTCTTCTTCTTTTTTTAAAGGTACTTTGTGGACCTAAAAACACACACTAGGTTCAAGAGATGGTTATGGGAAGTAGCAGTGTGATCATTACTTTCAATGCTGAAGTAATTTCCTTTACTGATAATATTCCTCTTTTTTAAGCCCTCTTACACAATGTAATAATAATAATAATAATAATAATAATAATAATAATAAAACAGCTTCCCGTATGAAGGCAGCAATCAATAATCTAACCTGTGGATATCACTCTTCCTGAACATCCTTATAACATAACCGACTAACTAACTAACCTCTTCCCCACCCTGCCATCTTATAAAAAGGTCATTACTTCATATAAGGAATGTTAATCAGTATCTGCTTCATTGCCTCCAGCAAAATAAATTAAAAGAACCTCATGCAACTCCATTCACTTACATGATAAGTCAAGTCGCTGCTTTTTCTCCTCCATTTCTCTCACTGAAGGTCCAGAGTTAAAAATAAAAAAAAACATTTAAAACATGATACAGGTCAAAATTATTTAGTCGCCGGCTCATAAGTATGCGCTTTATTTAAAAAAAACCGTTTTGCTTATTTTTAGGAGAGCACTCCAGCTTCTCGCTTCGTTGCCGAGACACTCATCGGTTTACTTCCGGATGACGCTAGATGTCGGAAGTCCCACCCACTTTCATTTACCTCGAGCGTGTTAGTGCGTGCGTGTCAAGTGTCAAGTGTGGGTAAAGCATATGCAGTACTTTTCCCACTAGTCTAGATCAGAAAGATCTGGAAATTCATAATCTATAATGCAAAAGTCAAATAGTTTATTCTGTTATATTATTTTTTTAATATTTAAATTCTTATAGTTGGCTTTTTTTGGACTGGGTTTAATCAGAATGTTAATGACCTAAAAAAAACAAGCAGACTGATATATTGGGGGGGGCCAGGACACTTGGGTGAGGTGGGGTACACCCTATATGCTCACACACACACACACACACACACACACATACACTATGGGCGATTTGGGAACACCTAATCTGCATGCCTTTGGACAGTGGGAGGAAACCGTAAAACCCGGAGGAAACCCACCAAGCACAGAGAGAACAAGTACACAGACCCCGAAGTGGGAATCAAACCCGGACCCTGAAGGTGCAGGGCGGCAGTGCTAGTGACTAAGCCACCGTGCCGCCCCATAACTTTTATTAATTAATAAATATGTTTCTTGTGGACTGATTTGATACTGGTTAGAAAATAAAAAATAATAATAACAATATCAATAGTTTGTTCCAACACGTGCTGGTCTGTCCCCTGCAACTCACAGTGAACCTGATCCACCATAAAGAATTTTCTTCAACCAAAGAATACTTAGAAGGGAGTATTAAAGATTTCAATACCCCCGTTCACACACTCAATACCAGTCATCTGGCTAGTAGAGTAGGAAAGGCTGTTACTGTAAGTTTGCCTCTAGAGAGGAGAGGGCTACTGTGGGTGGAGTAACATTGAACAATGCAATCATAGTGTTAATCTCTTTTCCAGTAATCTTTGACAATGACCTAAAGATTTGCCCCAGGAGAACTGTAAGGTGGGACAAGACCAAACCACTAACAAACCTGTGGATCTGTAAATACAAAAAAAAAAAAAGTATTGTTTAGGCAAAACAAATTGCATAGAGAATTGTTTGAAGTGTGCCAGTGACAATTTGTAGATATATATATATATATATATATATATATATATATATATATATATATATATATATAAAAGACTAATTAACTGTGATTGCTATAGATTAAAGGTCAGAAGTTCCAGATTCTTTGGCTGTTTTCTTAATTCCACACTGACGTGGACATGTCAACAGTAGAAAAAACAGGTTTTTCTACAAAAACAAGAAGAAGAACAATAGCATCATCAACAATCCACATACAAAATTATGCAGTAAATCCAGTAGAACTGCTATTGTAAAGGGTCTTGGACACATCACAAACCTGTTTATTCATACTGCTATATGTTGAAATGATTGTTTTCTTTTTGTTGTTTTGTTTTGTTTTTGTTTTTTTTGCTGTTACAAGTAATCAAGGCTTATACCCATCACACCCCAAAAAGAAAAGCGTCTGAAGCATTGTTACAATTTGGCCCTTGTTACAGTAGCTGCAGTTATAATATCTTGTGCCAATGGTGCATAGAAGTGGGTGGGTATATTAGAGTGCAAGTGAACGTTTTGTTCCTCAAAATTGATGTGTTGGAAATAGACTTCAGCAAGAGCCAACTTGTGATGGCTAGACTACTGAGTAAGATCAAGTCCAAAACTGCAACTTTTTTAGGATGTTCCTGGTCTGCAGTGGTCAGGACATACCAAAAGTGGTGCAAGCAAGGAATTAAAACCGGTGAAAGTGTCATGGCCAGCCAAGGCTCACTGATGCACTCTGATCAAATATATAAGCTACTGTAGCTCTAATTACTGAAGAGGTTAACGCTGGTCTCCATCACAGGACACAGGTCAAACTTATGCTGTGTTGATGGCACAAGAGGGACCTATTCAATATTAAGTGGGTGGTTATGGCTAACCAGTGTGTGTGTGTGTGTGTGTGTGTTTAATCATAGATATTCTGTAGCCTGAGTTACTGATATTATAATGTGGGCCAGAATAATGTTTAAAGAAATCTCAATAAATAGAATTTACCTTCATGGACAAAGTGTCTATCTTTATTTGTTTCAGAATATTGTCAAATGCAGGTTTCAGGTTACAATCCACTAGAGGGCAGCTAACTACCTAGTAAATGTTTAAACATTAAACATGTAGGTGTGTAACCTTGTAACCAGTCCTACACACATTCTGAAATGTCCTGACTGAAGTACAGTACAGTCTCTGTAAAAACCGAATTTGAATCGAACACTGATTTAATAAAGTATTTTGACATTCAGCATGTATTAAACTCTTTAAACTTTTGTGTCCTGCATGGCCAAGTATCGCTGTTACATTTGATCCTGACTAAACTGATTATAGAATTATGACCATAATCTGGTTTCAGCCCAGTGAAGCCGATCATATCTGCGGTTCACTTGTGATTTACCAGGACTGATCTATATCTGCTCAACCTCATCATTAAAGGTCTGCATAAATGTGGCTTATTGTTAAGAGGTTGTGTATGTGGTTGTGTACTAAATGTGGTTGTGTATTATTCCAGAAAGAATTGGATTTTTCCCCAGTTCATAAAGCATGAGATGTGTGTTATCAGGCATTTTCAGGTGAGATAACACCTAATCAATCATTCAACACTCCCACCAAAAGTGAGGACCAGGTAGTTAAATGCTGCACGCTGGTGGATCACGAGCAGTGTAACTAAGACAAGGACTGCCAGGATCAGATTGCTGTTACTTGATCGTCAGGACCTGTGGGATGTCCTACATAACAGCTTCAGGAGACATTGTGAACATGTGCTTGCTCGCTGCCACTTGCGTCTTTGGCAACCATGTTCTGTGTTCTGGCGTTTTACAGTCATTGGTAGCTTTGATTAAACATGTTACTGAAGGACCACAGGACAACTGTTTGTAAATGTATGCAAAGTTGTTTCTGTTTATTGTTATATATCTAACAGCATTTGCATTTCTGTATTTCCCATTCGTGTCAACACTTCCTTGTAACAATTTCAAATATAGAAATGAAAGAAACAGTAATGTTGATTTGTTCTTGAACGCTCTTTAATGACCTTGATGGTTTTTTTGTTAGTTTTTTTGTTTTTTGAAAAAAAAAAGAAGCAATTTTTATACAGCTTTGAAACACATAACAGGGTTAAGCCAAAGAAAATCTTGTTTTCTGATTTTAATAATCATAACATTTGTCATAATGTATATTCATCTGGTGAACTTTGCTTTTGAGATGTAACAGAAGGTTATTTAGAGTATACTTTACACAGCTCTAGACGTGACACAAAAAAAAAAAAAAATGTCTACAATATACGGTGCTTTAAACTTTTTTGGATTGGCCCACTGACACAAGAGGATGATGGCAAGACCAACAGATACATTTCAACCAAGTCATTTCTACAAAACCAACACAAAGTCCAGGTCTGGTTTGCTCTCCTGCTTTTAGCCTCCCTACCTCAGTTCGTCTTCCACTAGTCATGGTCATTGTTGTTATTGTTAGGTTTCTTTGCAAAAAACACGTTCGGCATCACCACAAAGATCAAAATGCCCATTATTACCAAAGCCACCGCGACCACAATGATAGAGATCACGACAGTGTAGTAGCAATTATTGGATCGGAACAACGTTCCCATGCGACCCCTCAGCCTGCTCGGAGGTCTGCCTACGTTTACGGCCGTAGACGATGCGAGACCTTCCTCCATGACCCCGACTGGCAGAACTGTGCTCTTCTTATTTAAGCAGCTTGTTAGAGGACTGTTCTTAAGGACCAGTTTGCCTTTGCTGCGTTCAAAGCGAACTGACCGAGCCTTCTGCATCTGCGGTGGTAGCTGGCTGAAAACCTTCTCATTGTTGCCAAGTTTCGCCAAGTCTCGGCCGTGCCGGATTTCAGTCAGTTCCCGGCACACGGGGCATGACAGCTTCTTGATCTCCACAGACGAGACGTTGATGCGAGCCAGACACTCCAGGCAAAATGTGTGGCCGCAGGAGAGCAGCTTAGGAGTCTTAAATACATTGTCATAGCTGCAGAAACAGATAGGACACTCTGTTTCAGTTAGGTTGTCCTGGGGATAGTTAGTAATGCCATCGCTGTGCCTTTTCGAGCCATGCCTGGACTCTGCGCTCCGACCACGCTCTCTCCTTCCCACGCTTTCCCGAGCCCGCTCCCTCTGTCTGCCACGGCACTCCGAATCACTGCTACGACTCCGCCGATGGGATTTCTCACGCTTCGCTGGCTTCCCCTGGGCCTCCTTTTGGTTACCATCCTTCTGGTCGTACTGAGGTTTGATGTTCAGTTTCAGCTTCTCCTGGCCTCCTGCTTCACTTGCTTGGCTGTCAGTCATGGCACAGCACTTTCAGAGGTTTGCGATGCAAGAGGTAAATATTCAGAGGAGTGGAAGCCGCCACCCTGTAAGGAACAGATGCAGTGATATGTTGTTAGAGATTCTGGATACAATACAACTGCTGTGTTTGGTAACGTAAGTCTGAAGCGAAGAGCTAATATTTGCCAGCACAATTCTCGAAAATTAGTAGTAGTAATACACATGAAGATATAAATGCTCGTCATCGCCATCAGGTTTTACAGTAGCAAGCCTTACAGACTCCAGTAAAACGACTCCACCCATGTGAACAGAAGCAAAATAAAACATTTCACTTCTATTGCCATCATAAAAATCGTTTGGTTTGTTAGATATTTTAGAATTATGGGTGTAGCAATGTAAGGCAATGGTCAAGAAGAACTGAATATGTACAAACAGGGTTTTGTACAGCACAAAGCAGTACAAACGATTAACACTAATGAGATTCTTGGTTTCAATGACTTCAGTTAGATTTACCAACATATTTGGCTTAGAATATATGAATTCTAATAATTTATAAACCAAACGAGCACAAACCAGGACAAAATGTATGACATATGTTTTTATTATTATTATTATTATATTATTATTATATGGGGTGAGATTTTAATTGAAATGCAGCTTTTTTCTGACAGTATATATATTGGTATAGAAGTTTATATATACAATGTATATATACATATATATATAAAACATAATAAATACTATATATATAAATTAGGCACATCCTAATAAGTATGATGGTGACTTGAATGCCTCATTCCTTATAAACAATTTCGTATAAAATTATATATATATATATATATATATATATATATATATATATATATATATATATATTTTTTTTTTTATATATCATTTTACATGAAATTGTTTATAAGGTATGATATGAGGCAGGGACATTCAAGTCACCATCATACTTATTAGGATGTGCCTCGGCTGCAAACATTGACCAAAAGAAATACACATTTTTTAAACAACATTTATTAATATCGATATTAATATAAGGCTGTTACACAGCTAGCTTTCATGCACGCAGCTGAGGATTCGGTTAAAACCAGATGTCTCAAGCAGTGAACTTATTTACGATGACAAGGCAAAGAAGTATGCTACCTGCTCGATATAGCATATACCTTCAAAAAAGTAAAAAAAAAAAAAAAACACATTTAGACGCATACTACACAAGTAGTATTACTGAATAAAAATTTATGATTATATTATATGAGCAAAAGCCACAGTTTCCTATTTGTTGAGATAGCTAGGCAAATGCATATTGCTGTATATGAATCATGAAACAAAGAAGAATTATGAAAGCATACAAAGGAATACCTTGTGTTCTTTAGTTTTAAGAGGCGTATAAAAAAGTTTTAAAAGACAAGTGTGGACTTTCCTGCTGTACGTCTGTGATAGCTTGAGTTTAAAAGAAATAGTTTAAAAATATAAGAATCTAAATGATTATAAATGTAAAAACTCAGTAGAGAAAAAAGCCATCAGAGAACAAAACTCCCTTAAAATAAAAATGCATTCCATGACTCAAAACAACGAGTTTAGTAGGTATTTGTTTTACACATTTTATAGATTCCAAGGTTTCTGTCATCATTTGGTGGGATTTATATCATCACATGACCTCTTAACACACTTCACAAACATTTCCAATGAGATACGAGTGTCCTCGATAATGAGTATGATCCGATTTGAAATTCAGTTTGTTTGAGTCTTACACGGTATATATTTATTCACGACGCATAACCCAAGTAAACCATTTCCCAGCTTCCTGTTACTTTCTCCTGAGTAGGTGCCAAAGTGGGTTCATAATGCTCTTACGCCGTTTTTTAATGCTTCTCAGTCCCAAAATGACCTTTGGAAGTGAAATGAAATCAAGCAGGTGGATATAAATAGCACGTTTACAGGATAATGACGGACTCAAACAGCATAGATGTCAACAGAGTGAGTGAATTAGGCAGTGCAAAAGTGATTCCGAGAGATATTACGAAGCTTTCCTTTCTTACCTCCAGAGGCTTGGACGGTCAGATATAGTCCGAGCTTGGCTGGCACCAAGGACAGATAATCCGGGCTAGTCGTGAGTCTTGCTTTCCTCACTTCACCATCCATGTAGACTGCGCTCGTTCTCTGTACAAGCTTGATGTTATACCTTTTCCTCTTGCTCACCTGCGTTAACCATCAGTCACCCTCCCTTCCAGGTCAGACCTGTTCGACTGGTCCAGGAAGAATTTGAACTTTTCGAAAAACACAACAGAGCGGAGCTACTTAACACAGCGCAGGGTGTTTGTGTGCATTGTGTTCAGGCTGTGGCCCTGTATACTATAGATACCACTTTGTAACTGTATATGGTTATTCATGTATTTACTCAAGGTTCCTTTCGTCACACACCGAGTTCTTTCACTGAGTAAAAAGAAATAATAAACAGGATTCATATACAGTACTTATTGATCAACAGATTTCCCTCAACTCATTTTAAGACTCAATGTTTTTTTCACTCGGTAAGGGAAAGTTGAGTAAGATGTTTTTAGACTACGCCGACTGCTATTATGATCCCACCATCATCCTTTAGATATTCATGTGCCTTTGACTGCGTAACATTTTACAGATTTTTAATAATGCCTAATAATGTTGAGCTGGACAATCAAATAAACAGACTTGATTATCATTCATTCCTTATTTTGAAGTGCAATTATTTTACAGTTCTACTGTAACTTTATTAATATTCAGTGTGGACAGACATGTAAGTCACTGTAATGTGGGTCTAACTGCCTACCAATTTCCTTTTGAGAAGGCAATGAATAGGTTTTTTGTTCATTTATATTGACAAATCCACTCTCTCACTGTTTATTACGCTCATCCTATATCCGGGTCATGAGAAGCATGGAGCCTAGTCCATGGTATTCAGATGAAGCCCACCAAGCATGTACAGTAAACAGACTCAAATTCGGGAATCGAACCCTCAACCCTAAAGGTGCGAGGCCGGGGTACAGTACATTGCTTTGCTGCCTAGACAAATCCAGTGTATTTTTTAAAAACAATTAATGTAATATTATGTATTAAAATGAGTTCAACATTATTGTGAACTGATACGCATGGTCTGAGGTGCAAATTGCCGGTTTTATTTTAGAATTATGATACAAATTAATAGAGAATTCCTCCATGAAAGAAAACACCTACACTTAAAACTTAAAAATTTGCAGAGCTGTGTCAACAAGCCAGCATCATCGCTTGTGGCAGCATTACGCATACACACGCATGTATACACACACCCTCACAGCACTTTACACGAGAATGATTGGCATTATTAAAACCCAAATTGTTAATAACTTTTACAAAACTGTAAATACTGTTTATTCTCCATGACTTTCCCAGATCTGGAAAACATGGTTTCTAAAAATACCATGATTTTCTCCCCATCATTTTCATGACAGAACGAGAACGATATATAACGTACACACTCCAAAGCAAAGCCCTCTCTTTCTGAAAGTGTTTCCAGCCGTTTTATTTTCATCTCTACACATGAATGAACCTTGATGGAATGTCAACAACGTAGAGCACTGAAGTTAAGAAAAGAAAGAAAGAAACACAAGGAAGAAGAAAATCTCTTTAAAGCTACATTTTCCAAAATCAGCTGAACATTAACTTATTATAAACCAATCAAAAGTCTCTATATTTAGTTGAAGGGGGGGAAAAGCGCTATTTTTTTTCCTAACCAGACACTATTTCATTCCTAACCACGTCACAGCTGGCACCTAAATCCAACGCAGGCATACCTAATCTCTACAGGAAGTAAAATGGCACACAAAATGATAAGATCTAAGCACAGGTTGTTGCTACACATACTGCTACAGACTACACAATTAAACTCTTAACAGCGTCAAACAATTATTTACATAAACGTTTCCAGAATTAATAAACAAAAAGCACTTACTACTATATCCACCATGGGCTTGTGTTATATTTATGTATTTCCTCTTCAGTGTAATGTGTGATTTGTACTTCCACATCATCTGTAGCTGTGGGGTAATAATTACTACAGCAGTAAAATATTAAACCAGAAGTGTACCTGATTTAGCATTCAATGCAAACAAGATCCAAGCCATTTGGGTGAATAGTGTTTGCAAAATGCATAAAGAAAAGGCCAAAAACAACAACAAAAAATAAATAACCCTTAAATGTATATAATATAAGAATCTGTTTTCTTTTTAGCTCTGTTTTAAGTCAGGTCTATGGAACAAAAAAAAAAAGAAAAGACAAGGGATAGTATTTAGAAATATATATTTTATCATCAAACATAGAACAGAAGCAACAAATAAGTTAACATACATTTGGCCCACACGTGAGAATACAGCTGGACTGTTGAGTAACACTTAACTTGGTACACACCCTCTGCACGTGTTTATAAATGTGGACCAATCTAGCTCTGCCAGAAGATAACATGCCACTCGTTCCTTTGACGGGCTGGCAACGTTGTCTATGATCGTGACCATGAACAGCACATTCAGTCACAATAAGAAGACAATATGATTAACAAAAAAAAGAAGAAAAAAGGTGGGGATTTCCCCCCCAACAACAACAATGTAAAAATAAAAAACAATAAAAAAAACCTGTCCTTACTGTCGTCACTACAGTGTGTGTTATTTTTACTGGACATTAGACAAGTTTTAACCCCAACTCGAATACTGCAGTTCAAAATGCGATATTTTAATTATCTCTAAAAAACCACACAACGAGCCACTGCCAAAAGCTTCGATAGGAATTTTGACCACAGAGCTCAGGTGCTGAATGTCATCTCTCCTTCGTTCGGTCTCTGTTGGGTGAGATGTGTCGAGTCCTGCATGAGAAATGGCCCACGGCAGACTGTTCCCCATAATCAGCCGAGCTCCTCCCGAGCCTTGCCCTGTTTGCGAGGCATCTTCTTGGTGCTGCTGTCTTCCAGTTCCTTGCTTTTGTAGTAGTGAGGAGCCACCTCTAAGAGCCAGCTGCTGTCTATTTCAATCACCTGAAAGAGATGAGGAAATTAATAGAACGAAACAATAGAATAGAAAAAAAAACCTGGCCTACAGAGAGGGCAACGACAGCAAATATTAGTAAATCCAATGTGTTTCTCTGGATTCTGTGGTTTCTTCCCCCCTTCAGAAAGCATGCCAATAGAACATGCCAATGCTATAAATTACATGAATGGTGTGAATGTATGTGCATAGTGCTCTATCTGGTTTAGGGTATGTCTTACAGCCAGTATTCTCAAGATAAGCTCCCAAACTACCACAATACAGATATAGAAATGAATAAAAGTTACACCAAAATAGTTTACTCCAAAATATTACTTAAAATGTAAACTGATGAATGGCAAAAGGGACATTACGTACCAGGTGCCTGTGGCAAAACCCACAATCATTAATCATACGGTAGTAGAACATTATGTCATTTTAAACAACACTAATTGTTTCAAAGTTATTCAAAATTGCCTCTAAAACATTTTTTGAGTTACAACACTAGTTTATCACAATTTTTCGGTTTAATCCTGATAGGAACTGCTAATAGCCTAATAGCCTATCCTGGGGAAACAGGCCATAAAGCAGGAACACACCCTGGATGAGATTCTAGCTCATCGCTCACTCACTCATTCATAGGAACAATTTAGCATCCATCTGTATTCTAATTAGAATGTTTCTCGGAGGTGGGAAATAAATGGAAAAACCAGAGAAAGCCCACTTGAATTACTTGGCAGTAAGAAATAACTAATTGACGACTGAGGTTGTGCTATAAAACTCCAAAACACACTGAATCGCAGTGTTCAAACATTTTTTTTCCCTGCTGGTAACCAGCAGACCATCACAGCTGTAATATACAGTATCCTGAAGCTTCTACTCAGAAATGTGTATGAGAGTGTGGGCAGAGCACCTGAGGCTTAGACTTACACTCATGGGAAAAATAAAGTGCACCCTCATTAACTGGCATGTTTTTATCAGGGCTAAATAAAAATATGTGGTCCTCACCAACTTCTCTACACAAACAATTAACCTCAAGTGATGACAAAATCTCATATTTCAATATGTGTTCTTTTTTTTTTTAGAACGTAACCTGACAAGAAGAAACCATGTGAGGGAAAAAAAACCCTTCCTACTTCTAATATTATTTAGAGTACTTAGCACCCAGGTGTAATGCAAATGATTGCTTAATCCTCAGGAAGTGCAACTACATTCAAAAACACTTTTTGGTAGATTGGTGTTCCGGAAAACTCAGAGGTGAAAGCAAATATCCTTTGTTCTTGGCATATACATCTGAGAAGCAATTGTTGTTGCTTATCAAGCTGGAAAGGATTATAGGGCTGTTAAAAAAAAAAAAAAGAAACTCATCCTTCTACAGTGAGAAATTTGATAAAGTCCGACAAAAATAAACTTTACTTCAAGTTACTGCCCTAGGAAAAAAATACTATTGCTAATATTATGGGGTAGCTCAGTGTGAAAGGTGTTGGAATACTGACCGTAAGGTCCCAAGTTCAAATCCCAATAGCACCAAGTTGCCACTGTTGGGCCCTTGAGCATGGGCTTTAACCTTCAACTGCTCAGATGTATAATGAGATAACCAAAAAGTCACTATGGATAAGGGCGGACACCAAATGCAGAAAATGTAACTGTAAATACTATAATGTTTTTGAACTATACTGATGTAAAAATAATGTAGTATACTATAGAAAATACTGCAGGTCAAAAAACAAACAAACAAACAAACAAACGACTTCAGAGGGGTTAAATTTTTCGGCTGAATCAAGTACTAAAAACAATTAAGGAGATTTGAACAAGCTTGGACAAGCCTGTGGAGGCAGTGTTATGATTTGGGTTTGCTTCACATTATGTGGTAATAAAAGTGAAGTCAGCTGACGAACTGAATGTACTGAATGACCAGGTTACAACGCCTAGGGACTAATTTTCAGACTGTGCACTGTAATCAAAGCTAAAGGCGGTCAATGAAATCTTGAAGTGTGAGACTTTTTGCCTTGGCTGGGAGGTTCTATACTAATTACTATCGTAATTGATTTTATTATTTCTATGGGTGTTACTAAAGGTGGTTCTACATGTTACATAATTGAAGGGTGTATTCATTTCCCCCCACCCAGCTAGAGTATACATTGTGTATACAAAAAAAAAAAAAAATTGACTACATACTATGACCTGTTGTTTTTTTCATGTTGCCGGAGGTTGTTTATTTGTTTAAAAATGTTGCTGAGATTTATATGGGTCCGAATAAATAAAAACGGTACTGAAGGAAAGAGTACATCCTTTTTCCCATGGAAAAAAAAATAGGAAAAATGTATAAAGAATAAACAATGCTGTGTACGACACAAATAAAATTGTGTCATGTTTCTGGTAGAACAGACCTGTCTCATAAACTCCTTTGTGGTAAACACCAGTTCATGATAGATGAGCCAGCGCGGCTGTTCCTCAAATAACGAGCTGTTGGGGTGAACAAACACCGTTTGTTGATGTTTCACGGTCTTATAGCCTCCTTTACTGAGACGGGACGTGTGGTAGAAATACCCAGCAGTGATTGCCTACAAGATACACAATGAGGTACAAATGTCATAAAAAACAACAGACAAAGTTCTAACTGTTAAACAAGACTTGGATTTCTAAAATTGTGAGCCATCTATTTTAATCTCTTCTGTAACTACCAGGAAAACATGAAAGTATTTTAAAAATAAATAATTCGAGTCAGAAAAATAAATCCTGTAGTAGAAAGTATTAAGTATTAGTCAATTTGAATTGTGATGTAATATAATAATACATTATGATTTGTTTGCTTAAAATGACCTTACCTCTAAGTCTCAACATCAAGAAAAACAAATGTGTCACCGAAATATCCAAATAATTCATGATTCAGAGTTCATTACTAAGATTAGAACAAACTCGACAGCATTCCAATGAGCTGTGAAGCTGCTCCAAAGGCAAAATGCAGATGAACATGACAGTATTCTCTGCTACAGAAAGTCTTATAATTCTTTATTCATTCGCTCCGGTGCTTCTTAACTATTTTTAATCATTTTAGCATTTGCCATATTTAGATATTATATGATGGAAATATTTTTGCTTCATTCTTGAAATGAAAGAATAAATAAAATGAAATACAACTTCTTACTTCACCTCAATGTGAGTGCAGCACATATGTTTGTGTGTGTGTACATGTCTCAAAGTTTAAAGATGGAAAGGGGGGGGCAATGGACAATGGAAAAACAAAAAGGAAAAACTATTGTCACAGAGTTGAGGAAGTGAAAGACAAATACGAAAATACTAATTAATTAAATAATTTATTAATTGATTTAATATTGATAAAAAAATATATAAATGTTATTTAGTTATTACAGATTTCACTTAAACATATGAAGTTTCCGGCATGAATTCTTTTGAAAAATGTATTATTATTTTTCATTTGTATTTATTATTATTATTATTATTATTATAGTCTGGTTACAAAATATGGTTTATTAATGGAATAATAAGTGCTGATACGTAGTGCAACAGCCCAACCTCGAGTTTGATATTGCTTTTATACAACAGTTCCACAAACAGCATTTCATTATCATGATTTGATTTGATTCTTTATTAAACGAGTTATTTTGCCCAAGTATAAACATGGACATATAATCGCTTGTTCCACACAAAAATTATTGCCCTTGAGAGTTTTCTGACTATATTCAGAATGCTGTGGGTGAGCATAACGGGCAGACGTGATGCAGGTAAACTATTTTTGTCTTGGAGAAAATAAGATGGTTGTTAGCAATTAAAACAACTCAGGAGTGCTAGATATTTAGTCACTATTCATCCTCTGTGTTACAAGAGTTTTGACTACCTTGAGGATACCCAAGGGCAAATACCTTGCGAATGCCGGTGTTGTCACCGTTGGCGCTGCACAATTCCACCTCGATTCTGTCCATCAACCCCTCCAGCTGCTCCCTTACATCACGTGCCCGCCTCATGGAGCGAAACTGGATGAAGTTTTCAAAACACCACTGGGTGGAATAACCGCTCTCTACCCACTACAAAGGAAAATGGAGAGAGATAAACAGTTAAATAAAGGTGATTTCAAATTGACCTCTGCTTTAAAATTTGTCTGCTTAGTTGGTACTAAGTTATTGTCATTAAGATTAGTATGTTACTGATTCTTGATACTACTTTCGAGGTGTAAAATGAATAACTGAGAGTGTATTAAGTCTGCACATGTCTTGTTTGTATGTAAATAGATCAATTTTAAGATGTTTAACCTAAAAAAAAAAAAGAGAGAAAAAAAAAAAAGAAAAAAAGTTGAGTTACACAGTAACCCGAAACTTTTATACCTCAGATTTATTTAACAGCTTCAAAACTGATTTGTTATTCAATCTATATAACATTAGTTTTCTCACACAAAAAACAAGGACGGGATTTCACCAATACAACCTACCTTCAAATACAACGGTTTAACATTTAACTTCAATAAAATGAAACGAAAAGCTACATTTTACTGAGCAGCGCGTATCTCTGTTAGGTCATCAGGCATAATTGCTATTTCTATATAAACTTACGTAGCAAATAATTCGTGCCTATCAGACAGGATGCCAGAGTGTAAATGCACGCAATCTTCAAGAATATTCATGTTCAAGAGAAAACTTAAGTATTGAGTGGGTTTCTGACGAAGTTTGGAGAAAATATTTTTTTTAACGTGTGTAACTTTTGAAAATGTAACTCAATAAAATTTGTTCCTGTTGGAAGTTAAATCCGAGCCAGATTGGTCATGACTGATCAAACTGAAAAATAGACAATACAGAGTTCTGGTCACTGGCTGATACCGGTTCAACTGTATAATAAATCTTAAAAATTATTTGGTGGGGGGGAAAAAAAAAAAAAAAAAAAGATTTTGGGAGTCAGTGTGGCAGTACATGAATTGCCCCCCCCCCTCCCCCTCATCTCTAGGGTCCAAAAACAACCTGTCCAAAATTTGTACTTTATGCCATCAAGGTACTAGTGGTGACTGGAAACTATGTGGACATACTATAACAGTATTGTTGTAACCCAAAAGCTTCTTGGAAATGTCAAGTATGAAGTATCAAAAGGAAACGTTATCTTCTAGACGGTCAGATGTAATCAGGCAACAATGAAAATATTGTTGTTGCTCCATGTTTATGTTCATTATGAGACTGCAAAAAAACTAAATATCCTGCTATAGTTCCTGATGTAACAAGTTAAACCAGTTTCATCAATGACACATAGAGTAATAGCTATGGCCGGTATAAGGAAGTAAAAACCTTCCGCACAATAACACTACCTGAGTGTAAACATTGAGGAGCATCAGATGGTCTCCTCCTGGCACCACAAAGTTCATCCGGGCATTGTCCGCATGCACCACTTTATCTTTTGGTCTGTAAAAGATGGAGTTGTTGACGGACAGCATGGCAGCGATGGTCAGCACCTCCTCCGTGCATTTATACCTGCAGGGACGCAAAGAGACAGATGAAATGAAATGACAATGAAGCATAATCAAACTGATTGATTATTTGACAGCTTAACGGGAAACATGAGTATAGACACGTACTGTTCAGAGGCCAAGATCATCTTACTCAGCATGGGGTCAACAGGAAGCTCAGCCATCTTCCTTCCCAACTAATACACAGCAACAGAACCAAGTTATTTACTTTGTACACACACGTCACATGACCACTGACAGAATCTCATTGTCTATTGTCTATTTATCTACTGAAAGCTTTTACTGTAAACACCAGTTATTGGTTGTGCAATGTCTAATGTCAGAACACATTGTTATTTATTATAAACACTGGTGTCTGCAAACTTCTGCAGTCTTGTTTATGATTCTAACCACCATGAATTGAGACACAGGGGATTTTCAGGAAGAGTTCGAGAGCTGGGTTCAACGATGGCACAATTGTACAAAGTACATAGGAAGAGTGACTCTACCGACACGTGTGACTTGAACAATTATGTCCATGTTTGCCTTAGTTTTAGTACAACCCCTGCATTCACATAAATTTATATATTTACACACTTTCATAATTTGTAGTTAGATTCAAAGATTTATTTTTTCTAATCATTAAGAGACTGATTCAATTAGCAAGATATTAATAAAAAATAAATAATAATGATAAGAAGAAGAAGAAAAAAAATCAACAGCACTGTGGTATGTGTCTTTACTATAGCTCATTTTGTGAGATAGGAGCGCTGATGTACCTTAGTGAGTTCTCCAAGGTGGTTAAGGGCACCCAAGGCGTAGAGCTGCTCAAGAGCCAACACCAGTGTTTCGTGTGGAGGAGGGTCCATGAAGTCGAAATGGACCAGGTCGTTTATGCCTGTCAATCATTCAAACAGGTACCGTACAATTATTTAAAGATCAAGCAAAAAAAAAAAGCAATGTGTTATAGAAAATACACATCGAGGTCTAATCATCAGTCTATGCAGACAACTAAAATACACTGTTGTTGTTATTATTATTATTGTAATGGTACATAATCATGTGCTGCTGAGCAATTTATAAAACGGAGTAAACTGTTCCATAGATATATACAGTCGTGGCCAAAAGTTTTGAGAATTACATAAATATTGGAAATTTGAAAAGTTGCTGCTTAATTTTTTATAATAGCAATTTGAATATACTCCAGAATGTTATGAAGAGTGATCAGATGAATTGCATAGTCCTTCTTTGCCATGAAAATAAACTTAATCCCGAAAAAAAACTTTGCACTGCATTTCATTGCTGTCATTAAAGGACCTGCTGAGATCATTTCAGTAATCGTCTTGTTAACTCAGGTGAGAATGTTGACGAGCACAAGGCTGGAGATCATTATGTCAGGCTGATTGGGTTAGAATGGCAGACTTGACATGTTAAAATGAGGGCGATGCTTGAAATCATTGTTCTTTCATTGTTAACCATGGTGACCTGCAAAGAAACGCGTGCAGCCATCATTGCGTTGCATAAAAATGGCTTCACAGGCAAGGATATTGTGGCTACTAAGATTGCACCTAAATCAACAATTTATAGGATCATCAAGAACTTCAAGGAAAGAGGTTCAATTCTTGTTAAGAAGGCTTCAGGGTGTCCAAGAAAGTCCAGCAAGCGCCAGGATCGTCTCCTAAAGAGGATTCAGCTGCGGGATCGGAGTGCCACCAGTGCAGAGCTGCTCAGGAATGGCAGCAGGCAGGTGTGAGCGCATCTGCACGCACAGTGAGGCGAAGATGGAAGATGGCCTGGTGTCAAGAAGGGCAGCAAAGAAGCCACTTCTCTCCAAAAAAAACCATCAGAGACAGATTAATCTTCTGCAAAAAGTATGGCGAATGGACTGCCGAGGACTGGGGCAAAGTCATATTCTCGGATGAATCCTCTTTCCGATTGTTTGGGGCATCTGGAAAAAGCCTTGTCCGGAGAAGAAAAGGTGACGCTATCATCAGTCCTGTGTCATGCCAACAGTAAAGCATCCTGAGACCATTCATGTGTGGGGTTGCTTCTCATCCAAGGGCTCACTCACAATTTTGCCCCAAAACACAGCCATGAATAAAGAGTGGTACCAAAACACCCTCCAACAGCAACTTCTTCCAACAATCTAACAACGGTTTGGTGAAGAACAATGTATTTTCCAGCACGATGGAGCACCGTGCCATTAGGGAAAAGTGAGAACTAAGTGGCTTGGGGACCAAAACGTTGAAATTTTGGGTCCATGACCTGGAAACTCCCCAGATCTTAATCCCATTGAGAACTTGTGGTCAATCCTCAAGAGGCGGGTGGAAAAACAAAAACCCAGTAATTCTGACAAACTCCAAGAAGTGATTATGAAAGAATGGGTTGCTATCAGTAAGGATTTGGCCCAGAAGTTGATTGAGAGCAGCCCAGTCGAATTGTAAAGGTCCTGAAAAAGAAGCGCCAACACTGCAAATACTGACTCTTTGCATAAATGTCATGTAATTGTTGATAAAAGTCTTTGAAACGTATGAAGTGCTTGTAATTATATTTCAGTACATCACAGAAACAACTGAAACAAAGATCTAAAAGCAGTTTAGCAGCAAACTTTGTGAAAACTAATATTTGTGTCATTCTCAAAACTTTTGGCCACATTTACTTCTGTCTGGTCCCAAGAGTAAAAAAAAAAAAAGTTAATCTTTGCCCATCATCATTCTTTGAAATGTAATGCACCCAAACAAGTTCAACAGGCATTTCAGACATGTGCTTCTAGATTAAGCTTCATCTTGTTTTTTTACCCGCTTTACCGCTAGTTCCTGCATTACTTACACATGTAGACAATCAGCAAGTATACGAAAGAATGCTAGAATCGTGCTGTTTCGTGTTATGAATCTAAAAGTGTGATGATGCAACAATGATAAAGTGGAACTGGAGCATCTATGACTTTAAACAACAAGTTAAACAACAAATGAGATGTTCAATATGAGCAACCTTATCAAAATCGTCCACAAGAAAGCTGATTTATGTGAACTTGTGTGGTAGCGATGACATTTGAAGACTTGCTTAAGGTAAAACAAGACAAATTTTAAGTGATCTAAAATACTACTCCATGAAGTGGATGGTTTTTCACGTCATACCCAGACTCTTCAGGAGCAGGACAACGTTGCCCAAGTTGGTCCTCTGGATTTCAGGAACTGTTGTTTCCTCCATCTCGTGTTTAAAGGCCCAGGCTGTGTAGAGTCTGAAACATCTGCCCGCAGCCACACGACCTGCACGGCCTGCCCGCTGATTGGCCGAGGCCTGTTGGGAGGGGGGGAGGGGGGCTGAGCTTTAACACCACTATTCAACATACAATAAAAAGAAAACTGTAAATAAAAGTACATTTCTCCCTAATTTTGTCGTGTCCAATTCCTCCCCTTCACTAGGGGGCTCCCACATTAAGCACTCAATTAGGAGGGCGAGTAATTTACCGCTGCACAACTCAGAGGCCTGAAAAATTAGTTTTTACCAACAATAAGGTCAAACAATCCAGACACATTTGCTGTCCAAAATCTGTGGCTAGAGCTATGAGGTTCATGTGGGTAAAATTAAGTGAGCATGCAGTTGCCTCTAATTTATTTAGTTTGTCATGGAAACTGAGTGTGATCATTGCACGTTGTTACACAATAATAAACACATTAAAAGTGTATAGAGATATGTGTATAGAGACAAATATGTACTGTATGTTGCTAGTGTTTTAGCAAAACTGAATTTAAATACATGACTGAAATAAATAAAGTTGATCTGAATCAATCAAAAGTTTGGACACACCTAATTCCATGGCCTTTCCTGATTTCTTTCTTTCTACATTCTAAAACAATGCATCCGAAATATGCAATAATCTCCTTTGAACAGTTGATACTGAGATGTGTCTGCTACTTATGCTCTTTAAAGCATTCATAATGGGTCTAATCTGAGGTTAATTGTTGATTTTTGAGACTGGTAACACTAAATTAACTTCTCCTCTGCAGCGGAGGTAAGTTTTGGTCTTGCTTTCCTGGGATGATCTTCATGATAGTCAGTTTCATCATGGTGCTTGATGGGTTTTGCAAATGTACTAAACCTGTATTTTAAAATCATAGACAATTTTACTATGAAAATTTCTATATGCTGTAACTAATAAGACTTGGCCTCTTTAAGCACCAAGCTGACAGCAGTGACATGTGAGTAAAGTAGAGGGAGAAAAACATGACTGAATTTGCAGGTGAGTAAATGAGAATTTACATGTACAGTTTGTGCAGTGTTCAGGTGTTTAACTATTAGCTTGTCCTAACCCTGGGTAACACAATGTGGACAGGGTAACAGCTGTTAATACCACTTCATGTATGTTACCGTTAATAATTTTAGTGCAACTATTTACATTATTTAGCAAAAAGCACTTTTGTTGAACAAACAAAAAAAGTTTTAGCTTTTTTTTTTTTTTTTTTAAGTTTTAAAAAGATGTCTTTACCCGTGAGCATGGCGTAACAATCAGCGACTCCATCCCTGTTCGGGCGTTGTAGCTCTTCTGTTTGCAGAAGCCTGGGTCGATCACATAGATGATGCCGTCGATAGTAAGAGAGGTTTCTGCTATGTTTGTGGCTACCACAACCTGAAAGTAAATAAAATAACAGGTTATAATATATAATATTATAAAATGACCTGCAGTTACAGTGTAATTATTCCTGTAATTATTATTATCACCTATCGATAATCATATCGATGATAAATAATAACCTTTACAATCATACATTTCAGAAACACACAATACGTTGCGACAGCAGCAGTGGAGTACAACATGTTCTAGTCCTGTCAGCCAAGAATGAATCTGAGGCTACAGTAGGTACAGGCTCACTTAAAGTGTTCAAATAACAATTTGGATTTAACCGCCCTGTTGTAATTAGCATGTGCCCACTGTGGCCTCATATGAGACTTAATGTTAATATGTGCAGCTGTTCCTAATAAAATGATCAGCAAGTGTTTAATTATTGCATCCCGTTTTGTTTAAGTACATGTAAATGTGAATTCACCTGGTCAGCAATTTTTCGACACAAAACAACCCCAGCTGGATTTATTCTTACATGGAGACACTGAAAGTGTAGAGGAAGTGTTAGAGTTAAGTACCTTACGAGCTCCAGGGGGCGTGGGGTTAAAAATCTTAGCTTGCATGTCTGAGGGCAGGTTGGCGTAGATAGGAAGGACGATAAGCTCGGAGATCTTTGAGCCAAGCCTCCTACACCTCTCCTGCAGAAGCTCACAGCACGCCTCAATCTCTTCCTACAGCACACACACACATGCACAGTGTCTAAATCACAACTCATTTCAGGAGGTCTGTGTAGTGTAGTGTTCATCCTGCGCCAGACTGACCTGTCCTGTGAGGAACACGAGGACGTCTCCAGGAGCCTGCGTCACATGTATCTGTAGCACCGATACCACACACGCCTCCAGATAATCAGCCTCAGGAGCCTAAACACACATATTGATCGAGTCGAAATCATGGATATAGACCACTCATAGACCTTATAGAAATTATACAAGTTGACAATAGAGTAAATCAGTGCAGTCATTGCACGGCTCGTGCCTTGGTGTAGTAGATGTCGACGGGAAACCTGCGGCCCGGGATCCTGAACACTGGAGCGTCGTCGAAGAAACTGGAGAAACGCTCTGTGTCCAGGGTAGCACTAGCAACCAGCACCTTCAGGTCCGGCCGGAAGCGTGCGATGTCTTTGATCAGCCCAAACAGTATGTCTGTGTGTAATGTCCTCTCGTGAGCCTCGTCAATGATGATCACGCTAAAGAGAGGAGCAAAAGTATACAGATGAAGCAATGGTTGTTATGACTGAGAATCATACAGTACTTTTAACGAAGGAAATTTTGATATTCACACAAAACAAATCAGCTTTTACTGTTTTTTTTTTTTGTTTTTTTTTTTAATTATGCAAGCAGGAGATCCATACTGTAAAATAAACATTTGCCAACTGAAAAGTGATCACAACATTACTTATCTAGTAGGCGACAGCTCTGGTATAATGTACTGTTTGCTGTATAAACAGTTTCAGCCTACAAAGACGACACCAGGGCCACTAATATATGTCCCTTAATACAGAGTCACAGAAACAGTTTCACACATCATTGAGAACTGACAATCAGTGAGGGCGTAGTCTAACATGGGCTTCTAACCAACGCATTTGAAGACCGCATCTTTTCGAGCTGTCTATACCTGGCCAATATGCTCCCCCTAGGCTCTGTAGCATCACCTTGGAATCAAACTCACAATCTCTGGATGGTAGTGGTTAAGCGCTTTACCACAACCACTACACTGTCCACACACATGCACCATACTATTGTCAGGCATCAATTTCAGGTACTACGCAGCAACACGCATTGATAGTATCTTAAAAGTGCACACAGTAAACACAAATAAGAATAAAAGCTGACTGTGTACTTTTTGGTTTGGCCTAAAGTGAGTGATTGTTTCAGTACAGTATGTATATAAAACATTAGATTGGTTTGTACAGCCAATGCCTTAGATTATCAAAAGAATACAAAATATTATAAAAAGGTGTATAACATAACATGATGTTACCGTTTAAGATAACGAAAATATCATGATGTAGGAAAATTCTGGCCAAATGTCTCATCTCACCTGTAACTAGCCAAGTCAGGCTCAGTGAGGAACTCTCGTAATAACATGCCATCAGTCATGTACTTGAGCACAGTACGTTCTGAAGTGCAGTCCTCAAACCGGATACTGTATCCCACCTAGGGAAGAAAATAAGATAACAAGCCACCCTTACATTTCTATTACATTTCATTTTACTACATATATTTTTCTACTTTTATTCTATATTCTTTAACTTCTTAATATTTCTATCTTATTCTACTATTTAATTTTATTTTTATTCTTATTGCTATATATATATATATATATATTTTTAATTCTCTTACTTTTTGTAATATTGGAGGTCAACAGCAGTCGTATAAGCATTTCATTGCTTATCATACTGTGTATGACTGTGTATGTGACAAATAAAATTTGAACATGTTCCCAGAACGGAACTTCCGTAAATCTACATTTCTACCTGTAATTTCCAGTATTCTCACCTCATTCCCCAGCTTCACCGCCACTTCCTGAGCCACTCTAGCTGCTACAGACATAGCTGCTACTCTGCGAGGCTGGGTACACCCCACCTTCAAACCTCCTCTGGTGTAACCCTGATGACAGACACACAATCACACCAAAACTGATATATTAAAAACGCAGAAAACAAATGATGGGCATTGATTTGGGTTAAAAAGTTATTACTGGGAAAGTATCCCATTCTATAGTAAATACTTACATCCTCCATGAGGTACTGAGGAATCTGTGTTGTCTTGCCTGAGCCAGTCTCACCCTCGATAACCAGGATCTGGTGGTCTCTGATGGCAGCGAGGAGGTCCTCTCTGTAGGGGAATATGGGCAGGCTGCGTCTCACTTCCTGGATCGACTGCTTTTGTTTTTCAGCCTGAGAAAGCTCAGGTTCAGATTCCTGTCAGAAATCGGAGCGAGAGGAAACATGAATATACAACATGAACAACAAGACAATGAGAATCATAAATATCAATCTAACGTACTGATTCACCTTATATATTATGTGACTGTGATTATGTACCTAACTGTTACCTCTCCTCTTCTCTCTCTTTCTCTCTCTCCTCTTCTCTCTTTTTCTCTGTCTTTCTCTCTCCTCTTCTCTCTCTTTCCCTCTCCCTGTCGAGCTACACGTCATTCCTGAGCTGCCAGTGATCCAGACCCCTAGACTTGTCCGACTTATCCTGGTGCCCCGCTTCCGGTGCCACAGTGAAAACAGTTCTGGCCTCAGCTAATGTTGACAGCCGTTTCTCTGAGGACTTGACATGGCTGCAGTCACTGGATAGTTCAGGACTGGAATTTCCTACAAGTCTACCTGAGCCTCCAATAACTAACTGAACTCCATAATATCATCAACTGTTACACTGAACTGCCTGCCACCTAACACACGGTATGACTGCAGATCAATTCCTGCTTTCTGTTTCACCCAAATAAGGATGGGTTCCCTGTTGAGTCCGGTTCCTCTCAAGGTTTTTTCCTATTGCCACCTCAGGGAGTTTTTCCTCGCCACTGTCGCCCTCGGCTTGCTCACCAGGGGCTATCTGACCATTTTGATTCATACACATTCACATTTCATATAAACTTAAATAATTCTTTTGATTGTGTAAAGCTGCTTTGCGACAATGACAATTGTTAAAAGCGCTATACCAATAAAATTTAATTGAATTGATGGTATTTTAACAAAACCTGAAGTCCGATTTTCACAGTGAACATGATTTCAAAAAGTCCATAACTATGATAGACCCGCACACCACAGTGAATCTGAATTCTGATTGGTCAGAAAGTATTGATCAGTTTTCCGTAACACCGTTCCGTAATCAGTTTTGCTGTGACAGTGGTGCTGGCTGCAATGGAAAAAATAAAAATCACACGCTTAAAAGCTAATACGCTTCTCTAGCAGTGTCAGGGGTTGGTACATATGACGTTCCACATTAAAGGATTAAAAAAAAGTGTTATTGTTGCTATAGAGTTGTTCTAAGTGAGACATTTCTGATAGAAACATTATTGATAAATGAAGCCTGAAACAATGTATGACTAAATTAAAAAAAGAACCTTAAATAATAGCGGCTCTAAACCGAATCTGAAGCCACTCCTTTTTTTCTTTATTACTGATAGGTGTTGCCTTCCACAGTGAAGGACTAAACCTATTTATTAGGGATGGGAATCACCGGTCACCACCCGATACACTATTATCACCGTATCTAGGTGGCAGTTTGATTAATACTGCAATGGTTTATGTATTGTGATCTTATAAATATTATGATTCAACATAAAAAAAATAAAAAAAAGACCTTGAAAAAAAATTATAAATAAAAAAGTTTTATGCATTAGCTTTTTTCACAACTGGGTTGAAAGTGAGTGAATGTAGTCCATTTCTTAAAAGGGCAACCTTTAAACTAAATAAACCTACACAAGACAAATACCACAATTCAACATTTAACTACAATTTAAGCAAAAAGCTACATTTTACTGAGCAGCTCATGTAATAATTAAATTCATATTTATAATCACTATTTCATTTCATTACAATATTAATAATCATAAATATTTCTAAACAAACTTGGCAAATATTCAGTCTTACCACACGGGATGCCAGTGTGTGAATAGTTTAGAGCGTACCAGCTGTAGCATTATAAAGAAACAGTAATGTTTTACCGCCTCAAACGCCAAGTCTTCAGACTGTGTTGAGCAGTTGTGAGCAGCTGCCGCACTTAGCTTTTAACGAGGGCTGCTAGCAAGTGTAATAATTGGGCTTCCAGATTACCTTGCAGAGTTTGGGTGGAAAAGACAGATCAAGGGCTTTTAAACTTTTGATAATGTAACACCATGAAATGTGTTTCTGTTGCACTATTTGGAAGCCCACCAGTGATGCCTGATCAAGCTGAAAACCAGCTGAAGTTGATCACTGGCTGATCGACCGAAGCACATCTATTAATATGTTGGAGTCAATGTGAAGAATTGCTTCATAACTGAATACATTTTCCACAATCAGTTATTTATGTACCCACCTTGTCAGCGAGTGTTCCTTTCATAGTGATGGCAGTGCTCACAAAGTCAATCATCTCATCCTCTTCGAGCACTAACTGGTATTTATCCTTTTCCTCCTTCATACGCCGCTCTCGTTCCTCTCTGGCGCCGAACTTCAGTGTGGCCGTGGCGACCCGCGCCTCCTCCCACCTCCCTTGCTCACCTCCACCCTCTCTGGGTTCCTCCTCAAACTCCAACTCCATGTCCCTCTGAGGGATATTCTGAGGGTGAGAACAGAAATGTTAAGACAACAAAGTAAGAATAAAACACTCTGAAACTTAAAACAAAGATCATCTACTTCACATATAATTCAAACTGTTTTACATTACTTTATTGCGTATCTCCTCGGGCATGTAGTAGCGGTTTTTCCTCTCTTCCTTCTCCTTTGCGCCGGCTTTCTTATAGTCTCGAGCCAGGTCTCTGACCTTCTTCTTGTAGTCCAGTTCTCGCTTCTCACGTTCTGTGAGAGCATCACCGGCGAAAAGGTACTCCTCATCATTAATCTCAGCCTCCAGGTCCTCCAGCTTCTCCTGCTCACGTTTGGTAAGGTATTCACGCCGAGACTGTTTACGCAGCTCAGGCAGCTGGAAAAGAAGACGCACGAACATACACATTTACGTTGTTTACATAAACAAGAAAAAACACTTTTTAAAATCATTTTAACAGACATTACAGGTAAATAATGTAATATGGCATGTAAATAGGAAGCATTCAAATCCAAAGCTTTTGTACTGTACATGAACTTGCAGGACAGTGTAAATGTATATATTTATTACCATTCTCCTCTGATCTTCTTCAGCCATCTTTAGTCTCTTCTGCGCCTCCTCATACGCCTAAACAGGAGACAGATTAAAATTCTAGAATAAAATTCAAAAATAAAGTTTTTTATTTTTTAAAACTAATCTACCTTTTTGTCATTTCGTTCAAGTATGTGCCTCGTCTTCTCTTTGTCCCTTTGCTTCACTCGTTCTGCAAAGGCATCCCTCTCCTCCAAATCCTGCAGTCTTTCTCTCTCTTCCTTCTCCCACTCCTCTTCCTCATCATCTTCTTTCTGGCTTTTCTTCTCCTTGTGTGAAGAAGATTTGCTGGTGATGAGTGGAAGAAGTGTGATTAGAATGGATAAAAAGATCAACTGACTTGACAGAGTGTACTTTTATTTATATATACACAGTATATTTTTGTTAACTTTTTTACCCAATATTTATTTTGTTTGTTCATGAACATGTTCCACCCGCTAGGTTGAATCCCGTATGTTGCACAATCGTTAACACTCTTGGGACAACTACTCAATCATGTACCCATACAGTACTGAGCTGAGAAGAGTCTAAACGTGTCATAGATTAATCAGATGAAGGCTGTATAAAGTGGCAAGTGACAGATTGAATAAATCTAATAATTCCAGATGTGCTTTTAGGGGACAGAACGAGGTTTAACTGTTAACTACATGTATGTAAGATGGCTGCTATACATATCCTGTATTTATTTGCCATGCTATACCAATGTACAAAAGGGAAGCGTTAAAGAAGCATGTCAAAATGCTCCATCTGTGTTATTAAACAGACATCACCTTTAGTTCAGAAAACAGTTTTCCTATTACAGTTTCGTGTTTGAGTTTTAAAAGCCTCTTTACAGCATTTTTTCCCATTTGAAGCAGATCATCATAATCAAACAAACAGAACATGACAGTCTGTTTAACACTGCTGGTCACCTGATGGAGATGATTTGTCTCTGACATGGCAGAAAGTGGCTACAATTTTTAATCTTTCAGTCAGTTTCAGATGACTAGAGATAAGCAAGCGACGTAGATACGTAATGCATGTGAACAATGCAGGATGTGTTTTTCCCGATTTGTATCTGTCTGTTTGTTTGTGTACGCGTCACATAAAAACTGCTGAATAAATTTTAATGGGGTTTTCCAGTCATATTTGACCAAGCTTAAAGTAACATATAGGCTTTCTAATCTTATGCAAATCTCCCAAGCCTACATTCAATTTATGGTTTCCATCTGAAAACCGGTCTGTCATGTAATATGTTGCTTTCTTTTCAGGCATGCAAATATTCTTCTGTAATGTAATCTATTTATTCATTTTTAAGGTACGTTTAGAAATAGTCAGTGGTTTTCTACATAACAATGCAGATATAATGGACAAATAAATGCATTGCCCAAGACTTTTGCACAGTACTGTCTGTGCATATACATGTATAGATAAGTTTGTATGCATTTTAATTCTCTCTCTATCCTCCCACCTCTTCTTTCGATCTTCCTCACTCGACAAGGGACTTTCTTCTCTTTTTTGCCTGAGGTGCTTCCTCTTTTTTCCTCTGTCCTTGTCTCTGTTCTTCTTCTCCTTTCCTCCTTCTCTGGATGCCTCTCCATCACTGTCACTGTCCTCTAATAGAGTGTAGGTCTTGTTCTTTCTTTCCATCTCAATCACCTGTCGCTCGATGGCTCTTGATGGTTTTTCTACCACCTGTTTTTTTGGAACCTGAACAGAAAAAAAAACCCAGATCAATCTAAATTAAGGCTCGTTAGCAGTATAAAACGGCTTCTCTGATTGTGAGACAGCTTGTACCTTGTCGTATAACTCATGAGCAAATGCAGTTACTCTCTTGTCAATGTCGATGGTGCCAGTCTGTTGTAGACGAGCCACAAAATCCTGTGGAGCGGATGATTTCTGCGCCAGGCCAATCATAAACTGGGCCACATATCTGTCACTTAGACCCAGGATCTCATGGAGCCTGTCGCTGACCCACTGCTCCAGATTGGCCATGGTGAATGCTGCAATATAAAAAATAAATATTAGGGTAAAAAAAATATATTTTATTGATCCAGTTATGTCTGTGTGTGAACAAACAGTTGGATTAAGAAAGTATTAGTGCTGCATGACTAATCACATAAAAACCAAAATTGCAATATGGACCTGTGCAATTATTTAATCACAAAAGGCTGCAATTTATTAGGGTAATATACACATATGCACATATTTGTCAACTTATTAAGCATCTGTTTATTTTGTTAATACATTTGAGGCGATAAATTAGTATTGGGGAACATCCTTTTAATGGGATCATCTGCAATATTATTTGCTGTTAGCCAGAATAAATATGTTTGAATATAAAACAGTACATTTAATGGTTAGATAAGAGCAGTTTGAATCTCAAGATGGCACAGTGGAGTAGAGGTTTGTTGATTATTAGAGATGGGGAGAAAAAAAATATTAAATTAAGAATCACTATTCTTTTGTTTGGTGATTCTCATATTGATTTATAAAAAATAAAAAAAAACTCTTTTTATGTTTATAATACAATCTCACTGGTCTGGAGAGGAACCAGTGACCAGACACGACTGGATTTCAGTTTAATTAGCTGTGACCGCTAGTTTGCATTATTTAAGTGCTGCACTTTGATTTTTAAGTGAGAAAAGTTGTTATAAGCAACGGGCTACATTTTTTTAAACATTTTAAAATATTTTAAATTGTAAAAATAATAATAATAATAATAATAATAATAATATTTGTAACATAGGTATCGTGATTATATCTTTTAAGGAGATAACTTGTGATCCCCATCCCTACTAATTATAGTTCGTTACTGTTAGATAATAAAAGCATTTATTTATTAGGAAGAGGAAATATCACGAGACATAACGTACGCCGTGAATACACCGTGAATATCGCGAGATTTCCCTCATAACACAATTCTGTGGAGAACAATTATCTGCAACATTCACAGTTAAAAAAAAAAAAAAAATATATATATATATATATATATATATATATATATATATATATATATATATATATATATATATATATATTTGCTGTGGAAAACAAGCACACAGAGGCAGATACACTACATAAATAGACGCCCTGAAAAAAGCTAAACCGTATATATATTAAAAACAAAACACGAACACCTAACTGTTGGTGCAAGTTCTTCTGAGTTAACAACTAGCTAACCAGATGAACAGTTCAAATGAGACACTTTAACCTAACTTGCATGTAAATTAATTACGAAGTGTATTAAACTCATATCCAAACTAGCAATAAAAAACATTAAGAATTGATATGATTATAGAATAAGTTTCCCCACGTCTAAGGTTAGCCCTTGCTGTTCACGCGCTCCTCCTTCGTCCGTGATGTTTACTTCCGGGTTACGATTGGTTCCGGTGCGCGCGGCAAAATAAAAGTCTTCATACAGTAATACAAAGGTCAGTGTGAAGAGTGCACAAGTTAACATCTGTGTAAAGGTATAACTCTGAGTTCCCCTCTGGCTGCATCCCATGTTCATTCTTTTGTCTTTAACTTAGGTTTTACATTTTGTGTTTGGCACTTGATATATTCCTTAATTAAAGCAAGAAAGTTTGAATGCATCTATCACAGGATGAACAAGGAGGAGCGAAAAGTTTTGCTTCCTATTAAAGCAAACTGAAACAACCTTAAACAACCATGTAAATCAAGAAGTAATTTAGCATGGTTTGCAAAAGTGGACAGAGTGCCAATCCATCGCAGGGCACACACATACACAATCACACGTTTATTCACACTCTATGGGCAATTTGGAAACAACAATCTATATGAGGCAGTAATCTACATGTGCTGTAGGAGGAAACCAAAGAAGTTAGAGGAAACCCACCAAGCATGGGGAGAACATGCAAACTCCATGCACACAGACCTGAGGCGGGAAGAAACCCAGACCCTAAAGGTGCAAGGTGACACCGCTAACCATTAAGTCGCCATGCCAAGTTTAGTTGGTTAAACATTAACCAACTATACAAACATGACTGAGCAAAATAATCACATATGCAAAGAAATAGCACAGATACACATGATTAAATTTCAGGTGTTTTTATAACCCAAAAAAAAAAAAAAATTATAATATTATGCTCTTTTTGAGACGTCTTTCCCATATTCCGGTACTGGTAAAATGTACATGTTATAAAAGTAATTATATCTTATACATAAGGTCTAAGTTCTACCTGACATATCAGAAAATCCAAATGCACTGTTTGATGTCAGCAGCCTCCTCATTAACACAAACCAGCAAAGCTTCCACATAAGCCCATATATTGTTTTTAATCGTCACTGACCTATACTGTCTTGCCAGCACGTATCTGTGCTGCTATGGTTTTAAGATTAATATTAAAGTATTAAAACTCATCATCTATAACAGTTTATCCTGTATGCAGGGTCAAAGGGGTCCTGGGGCCTATCCCAGGAGAATTAGGGCACGAGGCGTGGTACACCCTGGAGGGGGTGCCAATCCATCACAGTATACACACACTCACTCATATACTATGAGCAATTTCACAATACCAGTTAGGCTAATCTGCATGTCTTTGGACTGTGGGGGGGAAATGGAGTACCCAGAGGTACTCACCAAGCAGAGAGAGAACACGCAAACTACATGCACACAGACCCAAGGTGGGATTCGAACCCAGTACCTGTAGGTACAAGGCAACACTAAGTATTAAGCCATGCCACCCTAGTACAGAAATATATTCTAAAATAATGTTTGCATAATACATGTCTTGTCACAGGTATATACAGTCATATACTTCTCTCAGAAAATTCCAATTGCATTTGTCTTGATATTCACATATTTATTGTTTTTGTCTGCACTGGAACACCAAAAAACAGAGAAGAAAAGTCAAACCTGATAAAAATTCACACAGAACACAAAAAAAATGGACTGGACAAAATTATTGCCACTGTGTCAAAATTATAAGAAATAATTGCTTTTCAAGCATGTGATGCTCCTGTAATTTGCATTTAGACACACCTGTGGTAAGTAACAGGTGTGGACAATATAGTAATCACAACCAGTTAAAATAGAGAAACATTGACTCAACCTTTGTGTTGTGTCACACTGAGCATGAAGAAGAAGTGTAAAGAGTTGTCTGTGGATTTGAGAGAAAAAAAAATCGTGGAAAAACATGGACAACCTCAAGGCTACAAGTCCATCTCTAGAGATCTTAACATTCCTATGTTCACTGTGCGCAATATCATCCAGAAGTTTACAGCACATGGCACTGTAGCTAACCTCCCTGGATGTGGACAGAAGAGCAAAAAACAACAAAGTACAACAGTGTCAGCTCACACTATCCATCGCCATCTGAATGAAAAGGGACACAGCAGCTGGGAGAAGGGGTCCTTTAAATCTGAATGATCTGGAGCAGTCTGCAAAAGAAGAGTCATGCAAAACTCCAGTAGAGAGGCACAAGAAACTCATTCATGGTGAAAGGAAGCGATTGATTTGGTATGACTAAATATTAATTTAAGCGTGCCAATAATTTTGGCCAGTGCAATTTATTTATTTATTTTTCTGCAACACTTTTCTAAGAAAAGGGTTGTATTTTCTGACAGAATTGCAAGGGTGCTTCTACTTATATGTGCTTACTTTTGTTTAAAAATGGATACCCTATCCTTACAGGAATAAGGGAAGTGATATTTATCTCCCTGATCAGCCACCACCTATAAGAAAGCAGAAGAGAAACGAGCAGCTTCGGGCTCAGATGTGATGAGATCGCCTGTCACTGGGCCTCATTTCACTTTTCTGCATCAATCTGAGCGAACCTGTCACCTGCTCTGACTTTCACTCTCAGTTTGCACCAAATGTGCAAAGGAAAGAAATAATTTCACTTTATTAACTTTGGTGACTTTGCAGGAGATCAAATGATGAAGAAAAGCTTTCATTTATTGTTGAATGTGATTGTTTTAAGCGTCATGTTTCTGACTGCAGATGGATATCGACCTGTCATTATAGTTCATGGATTATTTGATGGGCCAAGACAGTTCACCAAGCTGGCCAGCTTTATCGAAAAGGCAAGAAAATGAATTCAATCGTATTTGTTTACTATGAATAATTAATTGGTCAGGAGTACTTGTGATTTGTAGGCCTGAATTCAGGCTTGTGAGCTTAATTATCTTCACATGGCTTTAGATGAATTTTAAGATTTGAGGCTTCCAGTGTCTGATTTTTACTGATGTTTTAGTTAAATCTACTTGTCTATATTTAATTACAGTGCAATACTTCTCATTTTGTTATGCTTTGGCAATTAACTAAATTTATGGTCATGCCAATAAAACTTGTTGTTGAATTGATTTGATTGAACTGACAAAGGGAGAGAGAATTTAAATGTATCTGATGAAGGAAAACATTTGTTTCCTCGATATTAAGAAAATATTTTTTTTAATTAAAAAACAGATTAATGTTATTGCAACAAAAAAAAAAGACTTGAAGAAAAATCAACAGATTTCTAAGGAGTTCAAATTAGGTTTTGTTTGGCACACAAATTACATCATGACTAATAAGCTATATTTCCTCATTGTGCAATATTTAGATTGATTGCAGATTTATAGAAAATCTATTTCTCAAACTCTGGGAACAGAACAGTTAAGTACTTGTTGCAGTAAATTTGACACACGTCAACATTTTAACACACCTTTATCAAACCTTGTGTGTGTATATATGTGTGTATGTAATACACACACATACATACACACGTGTATGTATATGTGTGTGTATTACATACATGTGTATATACACACACACACACACACACACACACACACAAGGTTTGATAAAGGTGTGTTAAAATGCTGACTTCCTGTTGGGCAGAGATGAACGTGGTGGTGAAAAGCAATATTCCCACCACATTGGGGGTGTGTAGGTGAAACTGGATGCCTCGTGTTGAAAAAAGAGCCTCAGGACCAAGCCAGAAATTCTGCTGAATGTGGAGTTTAGCATAGCAAGCATTTTAAAAAGCCAAACTCGTAAACAGTGGTGGCAACACACATTTTTATCATGTCACCTATCACCAGTTCTTTTTTTTTCACCTTTCAGTTCTGAATGAAACTCTGCATCTTCTTCTCCTTTTAACCTCCACCCCCCCCCCCCCCTTTTTTAAGACTCACCCAGGGACCAATGTGACTACAATAGACATGTATGATGACATGGCCAGCCTGAAGCCTCTGTGGCAGCAAGTCCAGGGTGTCCAAAAGTCAATTGGACCCATAATGGAGACTGCAAAAGATGGCATCCATCTCATCTGTTTCTCACAGGGTCTGCTTCACCACCATGCTGTTTCCTGACATTCCTGTCTTTTTGTTACTAACTTTTATTTTTTTCCTTCATTTGTATATAATATTTTTTAATTGCATAAAACTGGATGCATTTAAAAAATATATATATTTTCATATACATATAGGAATACTGTAGTTTAGAGTTTAGAAAAGTCAGGTCTAAAAATTGGGTATAAGGAATGTTTAAAGGCCTCAAGAACTTTTGCATTATTCTTGACATTGTGTATACATGCACTAGTGGCTGAAATTATTCAGACAACATGTACCACCTATTATAGTTCTCCCTGTGCAGAAAACAGGTGATTATGCTAATTAGCTCTAGACTATCTGGCTAGGAAAAAAAAGTGAAAAACTTGCTATGTGGCAATAGTCTTCAGCTTCTAGAGCCATGATCTGGGTCACCCCCTGACCTAAACCCAATAGAAAACTGGACAATGGTGAAAAATTCAGTAGCTGTCAAGAAACCATCTTCTGTACAATACCATCAAGAAAGAATCAAGCAGGCATGGACTGAGTGAGTGACATCAGAGTACTGCAGACGTCTTTTTGACTCTGTAGATGAAGGACGTTATGATAAATATTGACTGTTGTTTCATCATTATAAAAAAAAGAGAGAGCGAGAATGTCATAAACATTTGATTTCACTTCTCTGGATACAGAATGCCTTCCCTACGGCAGGGCATGTATTAAATAAACGCTAACATTAGTAACATGTTTTTGGGCTAGCATACAGAGACAGATTTGGGAAAAATTCAAATGTACGTTCAGTAAGAATTGACATCAAATCCTAATGCTGGATGATATGGACCTATGCTTTTTAAAAGTTTACAAAACTGCCATTATCTATTGACGATAATATAAACTAGTTTGATTTTAGATGTCACTATTGTAATTCTGGCACTTATCATGAGGACATGTTCATCCTGATTTTAATAATTGCCTGTAAAATCTCTGTGTTCAAATGGAACAATTCTGCAGGGGGTTTGGTATGCCGTGGAATTATCGCAACACTTCCCAGGCACAATGTCCACTCCCTGATCTTCCTGTCATCACCGCTGTCTGGCCAGTATGGAAGTGAGTACAGAATCTCATCATAGTACAATATATCTTTTATTGTACAGTATGCAGAAATCCTCTTATTTGAAACAGTTACATCATACTTGAGGCATGCCTTCCCTGACTGCTTTAAGAAGCTCGTTTATCAACTGTGCTATAACCTCTTTGGACAAACGATCTCGATCTGCAACTTCTGGAATGGTAAGGGATTGAAATGAGGCCTTTTGCTGATTTTGAACCTTTTTGCAAAAATGTTAATGTTTATATTTGAAAGCACTCCATGCTTCATATACATTTTCTCCTGCACAGTTTCTACCCGACACTTTCCTTTCTGACTTTTTTTTTTTTCTGTTCCTATACTTTAGATCCACACCAGAGAGAGAGGTACTTGAAAAGCAACAAATTTCTTGCCCTACTGAATGGTGAGATCAACCATCCCAATTTAAGAGGTATTCACGCTTTGAAATGTATTGTGTGAGGTTTTATATGAAAATTAAATTCTGTTTGGAAAACAACACAGTACCTTTCGATTTTACACTGTTTTTGATCCTGTTTAAACCTGCAAGCGTCAGTGGCCTGAAGTAATGTTCTCAATCTTGCCGTTGTTTATAGCGTGGCGAGAACACTTTCTGAATATTAAACAGTTGGTGCTGATTGGAGGACCAGATGATGGCGTCATAACACCTTGGCAGTCAAGGTATCAAGCTTCATATTTAACTGCATAAAGGAATAGAACGTTCAGCATGTTGCACTAATAATTTAGGAAAGGCTGCAATAAGTGCCTTAGGTCTAGTGTAAAATCTAAAAGCATGTACCTAGTAAATATTATGAAGACCGGCATAGTCACAATAACAGTACTGTAATGTCCAAGTTATAGAATAAATGTAGGTTTTTTTTTAATTATAATTAAGGGTTAAGCTGAGTTGGGACTCAGTAAATTAGAATAAATATGAAAAGTTCAGAAAGTGATGTGGAGATTTAGAGGGATTATATACAGCAAAGCATTTTGATAACCTGTGATTCCAGCAAACGATTCTAAAGATGTGCATGCATGGGGAAAAAAAATCATGTGTGAATTTTTTTTTTTTCTTTCTTTCCGCTACAGTCAATTTGGATTCTATAACAGCAATGAAACTGTGGTCGAAATGAAACAACAGGATGTAAGCTGAAGCGAAAATTTACACATAACCTATTTTATATGAAGTAGTATTAGACTGGTACCTGTACTGGTATTCTATTTTCTTTTCTTTAGTGGTATCTGACGGATGTGTTTGGACTGAAAACACTCGACTCCAGAGGAGACCTGGCCCAGTGTGTTTCCTCGGATGTTGAACACATTAACTGGCATTCAAATGTCACTGTGTATGAAAACTGTATCGAGAGGTGGCTCACATAAGTAATAGAAATTCTGATACACAGCAATGAACCATGACTGTTGCCATTCTGCATTCACAGTTTTCCAGAAACATGTCTGTGCTGGTCCATGTACATCGGATATCCTTTAAATGACTTATCTGAATTGATTTAGCTATTTATAAATTATATTTACAATGTAAAAGAAATTTAAATGGATGTCAAACATGAATATTGTTTTTCACACTAGACTGACGAAGCTTGCTGTAAAAAATAAATATTTGTGCAACTACTTCCGGTTATTGTTTGACCTACTATACACTAGTATGTTACATTGTTTTATAACCATTTCCATACCTCAAATGTACAAAAGATCTTGATTTGCAACCTTTGGGATAAAAAGTTGTTGGGCTAGTTTATCCTGGGCTAAACAAAACATATATTTGTTACATTTTTCTACATCATTCATGTGAACGTCATTTCATAGCACCACCAAAAGCAAATCTGAGAGCCAATGACTATATTCTGCCATCAATAATATTCTAATGTCTGCATGTGATTTCTATTCAAGGTCACAAGTCTGGACTGGTGATAAGAAATTGCAGAAACTTACTTATAGCTTACAAACAACATACGTTGACGTTAAGGCAGTCCTGGACAAAATGCATTCAAACCTAGTGGACAACAAATGCCACCGTTTCTCTGCAATCAGATTCTTTAATCAAAGCACCTCTTAATTTAAATCAACATGCATTCAAATGTTCAAAAGTTTTAAAATGTGTCCAAGTTAGTGCAAAAGAAATGGCACGGTTTGCCTGCAAATTGTTGCTTGTGAAGCTGAACAGCTACAGCTGTTAACATCTAAAACATTTATAGGTGCAAAGTGTAATATAAAAATATTCTTTAAGTGAGTTTTATGCTTAAACAAACTAAAAAAGGAAAGTGTATTAGCTTTCATGCCTGAATAAAATTAGCTTAAAGGACACAAGACACTTTAAGTGTCATAAAATGTAGTTATGGTGCCCAAAGATGGATATGGTGGACAAGTGAAAGAGGGGAAAAAATGCTGGATTTGCGTGCACCCCATCCTTCAGGCATGATGTCATGCTGTGACGTGTTTAATATGGCAGAACTGAGCAGGCAAAAGTCACTACATGTGAACAGCTTGTAGGGCAGTCAAAATATAATGCAGTTAGCACGAGAAGGTTTTGTTCGCTTGATGGAGACACCGACCTCTTCTTTGCACACACCTCACCGGGATGTGATGTAAATTGACGGCCGAAGTCTCATTTTTCGAGTCTGCAAGACGGAATGTGAAATCCTATTAGCCATTGGATAACTCATAAATTTTGGGCAGCCATCTATTAATTGACCTCTGTGACATCACAGATGTTAAAAATCTATCACTTTCCATATCTGATTTAATCTAAGCCTGAGTACACTGTCTCGTTCTGGAGACCACCTTTTCCAGCTGACATGGGCAAGGTTCCTGTGTTCTCATTGATCAAAATAAACTAGATTTTGGGGTCAAGTGTCCTTGGAAAATATCGCAGGGCCCTAATGTAAAAACACCCTAACTACATCAACATGCTGTAACTGCAAGATGCAAATGAGAACATACCACGTATTTTGGGTTGCATCATCAATTTCGTACAGGGTGGGTGAAAATTCAATGGCTTTAGAACTTGTATCACTGGAGTCTTAATGAAGATAGTCTCCGCCCATTTTGCTCTATTTAAGTTAAGGGTTTCTGAACTCGAAATAAGCAAACATTCTACATGGATCATTTTCAGTAAGATGATTCAGATCATCAAATAAATTTTAACATACACGGAAAGATAACCCTGGTAAGTACAAAATGCAGTTTGATTTAATTTATCAAGGGAAAATTATTGTAAAGTATTAATAACATAACTTCATGCACACAGAGATGGGAATCAAGCCTGGCCAGAAATCGAACCTGAAAGTGCAAGGCGACAGTGCTAACCACTACACCACCATGCCACCCAGACTAAACATCAATGTTATAATTTCTTCAATATAAATTTGAAACAAGAGTCATCTTTCTCCTGTCATCTATACATATAATAATATTGTTGGGGTTGGAGTGTATGTACACTGAAATTATTTTGGGGGATGTAAGATGAGCAATAGAACACATCAATATGGTTTTTGGAATTTTGGAGTTTTTTGGATTGTGTTTTATACGAATTTTAATGGGGTTTTTGCAGGTGTATTTGGCTTGAGGTAACATATAGGCATTGTTTCATCGTAATCGGCCCATGGGAAGAGAAGATATGCTACTCTGAAATTAAAAAGCAAAAAACCTTTGTATCATAAAAATTATCGACCTTGAAAAAATCATTAGTTCATCTTAAAATTCAACAAATGGCATTGTAAATTTTTAAATACATGCTTATGAGTGTGCAGTTGAAATCTTATTAAACGTGATCTCACACCTTCTTTTTTTGCACTTCAAGGTAACATTTCACGGAGTAGAATTTTTTAATCACTTAAAATTTGTCTTGTTTTACCTTAAGCAAGTCTTTAAATGTCATATCTACCACATAAGTTCACATAAATCAGATTTCTTCTGGGTGATTTTGATCAATTTGCTGATTTTAAACTGTTGTTTTTACGTTCCCTGAGTCATAAACACTCCAGTTCCACTTTATTATAGTGCTGCATTGGCACACTTTTAGTTTCATAACACGGAAGAGCACGGGTCTAGCATTCTTTCATTTACATGCTGACACACTGTAGAGCAGGTAAAAAGTAAGATAAAGCTTAATTTAGAAGCACATGTCTGAAGTGCCTGCTGAACTTGATTGAGTGCATTCCTTACTTCTAAACATTTCAAAGAATGTTGTTGGGCAAAGATTTCCTTTTCAAGAATGTTTCCCTTTGGGACCAGACAGACTTTCATCAATCTATGAAACCATTTACTTAGTTTTACAAATTACTCAGCAGCACAAGATTATGTAACATTACAACTTTACTAATAGTGTAATTTTCTAACATTGAAAGACATTGATGTGTATATTCTAAATTTGATCAAAACTTATCTTCATTTAGGTTGATCAACTGTGCATTAATGGGTCTCTTGAAGAAAAGCAATAATGGTAACTTTGCTTGTACTTCAGTAAAAAGTAACAGTAGTTCAAATGTTCATTACTCTTTCCATCTCTGATGATCAGGAAAAGAAGCATTCAATGTTGTTTTTGAGGAAGACTAGACAGTAAAGTTAGCTTTCCAGCTGAGGAGAGTGAGTAGAGGTGGCGGTGCTGCAACTTACAGAACTCCAACTACAGTAAATGCTAAGTGGTATTGTCAGGGGCGCAAAAATGGGGTATGCAGTATATGCAGTGCATGGGGGCGCCACATGGAGGGGTGCGCCATTGTGAAAAAGAAAAATCTTTGAAAATTGTCTTTAATAAAACTTTTAAAATATTTGAACAATTATATTTGTCAAGAGACTATTTTTGTTTAGCATTTTAAACAAGTAAAAAAAAAAAAATTACACACACACACATATATATATCAATTTCCTATAGTTACCAGTCACGTATGCAAAATGGACAGAAGAGGGAAGAACAGAACTGACGTGCAGAACAGAAAAAGAAAGAAAGAAAATGAAAAACAGTGTCTTAAAATGAGGACAGCAATGTCAAAGTGGATAAAAAGAGATTGGTAAGCTTGACCTATCATTTTGTATTACTGTAAGTCTTTAAGTTCATCAACATTTAACGTTATTGCCAGCAAGGCTGGACATAGTTACCGTCCGTTAATATCAAATTATTATTCCTGAAAAAAAATACCCGTTTGGTTTAATTATTATTTTTATTTTTTTTACTTATTGTTAAAAACTGAAGTTCACACCACCAAGCACAACCATGTTATTGGGCTCTTGCCTCATCCTCTCAGGTCGTTATGTTCAGTCCAGGAGCGCAATACATGTAAATGCTCTGCTGTGTAACCAGTATGGATCCCTCTACACCTTCAATACAGTATTCGAAACCCTATTGTAAGCTTTTTGTAAACAGGATTCTCAAAACAGCTTGAAAAACCACAAAGTTTCTAAAAATTATGCAGTTTAAATGTATTAATGCATGAGCTTTTTTTTGTTTCTGTTGTAATAACAGTGCTAATGAAATTACATCACTGTTTAGCAAATACAATCATTTTAATGCTTTGCATGAGTGGTCATAAAAAAGACGAAAAAGATGAAGAATACAGAGAGAAAGCAAATACTGTAAGTCAAGAGCAGGTGAAGAGAACAGGTAGGAGTTCCCACACAGGATATACATTTACCATTTTAATGTGTTTTCTGATGTTCACTTACAGTAAGTTACAGTTTTTTTGTGCACCAGAATTACAAAATGTTTTTTATAGTGCAGTGACCTCTTATTTGTCAAAAAGTCAAGTAAAATTGAATTCATCTTGTCATGACCACTTATATGACCACAATATAAAAAATAAAAAAAAATTGGGATTGATGATTTAAGGTATATATTTTGTGAAATATCTGGTTCATTTACTCAGCCATGAAGATGAGGAGGACAATGAAGCAATGATAGAAAATGAGTTCAGAGCAGGTGAAGAAAACAGGTAGGTAAAGGCCATACAGGATTATGACTTAGACAGTATTAAGAAACATGCAGAAGAAGTTATTGTAGCCTTAAGAAACAAAGTTTGTGAAACATCTATTTTTTTACTCAGTTGTGAAGATGAAGATACGCCAAAATCCACGGCAATCCACCGGATGAAGCAGATAAAATGTTCAAGACACAGAGTTATTTATTTATTTTTTTTGTAATAGGTTATTCATTTTGTAGTTTTATCTTGAGGTCGTTACAGCACATCCTGGCTGGAGATTAAGGTTAAACGTAACAGATCCAGAGTTTTGACATCGTTGTCATGGCAACGTTCACAACTTGCGAGCGTATGGAGTTACACGGTCAAGAGTCGGCTCACAGGGTTTCACGTTCAAAATTACTGTGACGATGTCGCGATCCAAATATGCAAAGAAAAGCTCAATGTCTCTATCTAGCGACCAAACCTTTTAGTGCTACTGTTTAGGCAGCTGATTCACGTCAGACTGTGGCATTTTTTTAGACGTGACTTGTGAATGGCTCCTTAGGCCACCATGTAACTTCTACTTCAAAATCATTTTGATGTTATGCTGTCTTGTTGTACTTAATCGATTTATTCAGTCTTCAAAAAAAAAAAAAAAAAAAATGGTGCCTCGCACCAAGGGTTCAATTCCCGCCTCTTTATGTGTGTATGTAAGTCGCTTTAAATTTAGTGTTGCTTTGGTTTAAGCATCTGATTGCAGTCAGTCACATTTTTCCACTAGTTTTGACTGTATTTTTTCATCTCAGATTGCATTGAATGTATATTGCTTGTAAGTTATTATAATAATCAAATTCGGACCTTAGAGGGAGAAATTTGAAAAGCAACAAATATTTACAGTATGTTGAGATCAACCATCCTAATTTAACAGGTACTCTCATTTTTAAATTTAGTGTGTCAATGAGGTTTTATATTAAAATAAAATCTGTGTGGAAAACAACACAGTACCTTTTCATTTCACATTTTTGATACTGTTTAAACTTGCAAGCGTCAGTGGCCTGAAGACATGTTCTCAAAATTTTGCCGTTGTTTATGGCGTGGCAAGAACACTTCTTGGATATTAAGCAGTTGGTCCTGATTAGAGGAACAGATGATGTTGTTAAACCCCAGGAGTCAAGGTATCAAGCTTTATATTTGACTGCATAAAAGAGAAGATTGTCCAGACTGTTACAGAATTTATTAAGCAAAGGCTGCAGTAATTTGCTTAGGTCTAATGCAAAATATTAAAGTTTTACCTAGTAATTACTATGAAGACAGGATTTAGTCACAATAACAGTTCTGTGTTCTTAAGGGTTAAGCTGATTTGGGACTGGAATAAATATGAGAAGTATTAATATAATCTGGTAAGCTTGGCTGTGCTTTCTTGTATCTGATTTGATAATTATATTTATTTATATTTACAAGCAAAAAAAGGAAGTTCATTTTATGTCAAAACCAAATATTGTTCTCCACACTAAACTGATAAAACTTGCTGTAAAATAATAATAATAATAATAATAATAATAATAACAGTCTGTTATATTTAGCATGTTATATTAGGTTTGTTTTATGACCAAATGCATACTGTACTTCAAGTGGACAAACCATCTTGATTTGCAGTTTTTGGGATATAAAGTTATTGGGCTAGTTTACCCTGGGCTAAGCATGTATGTTGTTGTTTTTGATGTGATGGGTGTAGAAAAATGTAACACAGTCTTTTCATAGCACCACTACTTTCATAACAAATGAAGGAGAGCCAATGGTTATATTCTGCCATCAATAACAAAACAAAACAAAACAAAACTAACAAAAAACAAAACATACTGTATATAGCAGCTTTCATCAAATTAATCAATATTACTCATTATTCTTTTTGAATATTTGTTTGATTATGCCCTGACATTATTGGAAAGATCACAAGTTTGAACAGACATTTATTGCATTCCACAATAATTAATTGCTATTAGAAATGTCTAAAATACGAGGTTTGTTCAACTCAAACTGGGAGTTTGTTGTGAACAAAGGTGTAAAACTGATTGACATTTGCAGAAGACTTCCGGCACAGTATAATGATTTTTCCTGAAGTTGACGTGTTGGACGCAGAAAAAATGGGCAAGTATAAATATTTGAGAGACTTTGACAAAACCCAAATTGTAATGTGTAGAGGACTGGCTCAGTGCATCACTGTTATTGTGGCCAAGGGGTGACGTACTCAATATTAGACAGGTGATCACGGTGGTCGATCACTATGGCTGGTCGGTCTATGCTCTCTCTCTCTCTCTCTCTCTCTCACACACACACACACACACACACAGTGTTCTCAGGAATCATGCGGCGTGGCAGCTATAGCCTCTGTAAAAACAGGTATGGTCGCTATGACGTCATCAGGGCAGGTACTGCGCCGAGGTGTTCAATCAGGACCTTGGCGCGTGCACAAAGCTCGTGGAAGAGACTTTAGCAAGCGGCTCGAGCTCGCTAATCTGTAAGTTCACCTGTTTGTTAAAAAAAAATATAATAATCATAAACATTTTGTTCATGGTGTGCTGCAGTTAGTAAGTCGGTGTATGTAGTGGAGTTGTAGCTGTTCGTGTTCAACTAGCCTAAAGTTAACTTCATGTCATGTCTGTTAGCTGTAGTGAGTCTTCAGGGTTAAACTCATTTTAAACACAGCTCAAGCTCTGTTCTCGACAAGTCTTTCATTTTCGCGAGGTTGTCAGTCTGTATTTAGGCTTACTTTTACAATACCGCCTGCGTAAAATATCGTTTTCAAATGAACCTTTGTAGCGTTAAAGTTGTGACAAGCCGTGTTGAGTTCACAGACTTCAGACCCGGCTTATGACCGAGCCATGTTGCCAGATTGGGAATGTTCCCTCATTACTGTTTTGGTGTTTTATTTCCTAAGACGGTAAGAGGAAAGATAAATGATAAATCAGTTAAAAGTTCTTTATTTCAGAAGTCATATTAAGGAATTGGACGCTTGATTAAACCTTGATTTGATACGTGTTTATAAGACTTATCTGGCACCCCGAGGTCGACGTGTCCTCCTCCACTCTGTAAACAGCAGGTTTGTTTGGACAGAGCAGGAGAGCTGTCATGTACACTGACTGCCTTCATTACACACAGCACTGCATGTCCTGTTCAGTACCAGCATTAGGCTTGTAATGTGTTTTTGAACAAACTGGCATCACCTCGTCTTCTTGTCAACTTAAGCCATCAGGTCTCTACTTGGACACATGCACACGTTTACACTTTGGTTTTTCAAAAATCTTGTTCAGGTCCCATTTCCAGCAGGATGACAACGAAGAGAAAGCCTGAAGAATGCCGTATATGCGGTGGAAAACTGCAGGGGAACCAACGCCGCTGGCTTTTTGCAGCTCAGAATAGGAAAGAGGCCCAGAATCAACCTCCAACACTCTCCAAAGAGTCTGCTTATCTGCTGTCACCAACCAGGTCTGCCCAGAGCAGCCCATGGGGTATGATGAACAAACACACACATGCACACACACACAAATCCGGTTTGATTTAACTAGATTTAAAATCAATATTAAAATCAACATCAGTATTACAAGGCAATGTAATACTGATGTTGATTTTACATAATACAGGCTCAAGGAATACACCAGCATTACATGACATACCAAGAAAAAATTAAGTTTCCCTTTTGCAGAGGAAACAACAGAAAGTGTTTGATTTAAATAGCAGTTATGGGGACAGGAAATACATGTTTATGCAGTTTTATAGAACACATCAAGGTATTATTCATTTAGCGATATTTCCTTTTATAGGCCATTTCACAGTTAGCAGATTTGTTTGCATCTTCGTACTGTAGAATATGTATGTATGTATATATGTTAAGCCTAAATTAAATTTGAATAATAAAGCAAAGATATTCTGACAGGTATTGATGTAATAAATGATTGCGGTGGTTAATTTTTGATGCATGAAGTTTATTTTTGGTGAGATATGTTATGGAAAGATTCAGACCAACCTTGGTTGCTTGTCAGTCAGCTACAGAATCGATATGAGAAAACATTATGACAAAAGCATCGTAAGATTCAGAAGAATTCAGGACTTTTTTTACAGTGCTGAATAGTTGTATTTTTTAATTTGCCTGCATCTACATTTTGTTTTACTTTACTGAGTTTAATCATTTCCCTTAGACTTTTCTATTTTTCAGTTTCGGATCAATGAAGTATTGTTTTTGTTTCTTATTACAAAGAAACATGCCTGTTATTGTATGTGGTATTTCTAAATACACTAAATATGCAGTACATAGAGTCAAAATTGAAAAGATATGGCCATTTCATTTTATTATTTATTACATTTAACATAATGTATATTCTTTCATTCTTGATCTTCTGTAGTCACCTTGGCGGTTTAAAATTGAAATATGTGGCTTATAACTTTTAAAAAGCAGTTTTATATTCTGAATTACTAAAGCCTTGAATTTGTATTTCTTTCAGGTAGTACCTTATCACTTGGCTCCTCAAATTCTCTGTACAAGTCTCATACCTTTCCCAACCCTAGTAAAGGAATGGACCTACTTGCTGTGCTGACACACATATTAGGGCAGTCTGTCACACGGGGGACTGGGAAAGGGGAGTTTGTTTGCGGCAAGTGTGTGTCCGTGCTTGAGCGGGTGTTTAAATTTGACACCGTCATAGCCAGAGTTCGCGTTTTATCCAGAGAGAGGCTTCAGAAACTAACTCATGAGAGAGATAGCTTAAGACGGTGGGTACGAAATATTTATAGGCAGCGGCACCCATCTGTCTTGAAGAGCAGAGGAAGCTCCAGCGAAGATGATGTTGACCTGGGAGAACGCGACTCAGGGAAAGCTTACCGAGAGATGCTGGGGGACAACATGGCTCTCGCAGCGTATGAATTTTGGGCTGAGAAAGCCGAGTCGTGTCCATATTTTAAGAGAACGGGTAAAAGATGCAGCAAATTGAAAAACTGTGAGTGTTGTGACTCCTTAAGAGTGTCCGATTCCGATTACGAATTCGTCTGTGGTGTTCCCCGCAACCTACCTGAGCAAATCTTTTCTCCGCTTGGGCTATCTGGGGACAAGTCCCAGAGCATGCCTCTCAATTGGTCCAAAGCTCCGACACACAGCTCCAGTCCTGCCTCCTTAGCTGGTTCCTGCCCTTCACTGAAAGCCCAATCTCGTACTGCTTCAGCACAGTCGCTCGACTCTGTAGATGGTCAGGATCCATTTGATTGGCCTGATGAGCATATAGTCATCTTGGACTCCATCCTCCTCAAGTTGAAAAGTATTGAGGGAAAGCCAGTCAGGTCTCCAGCAGGTAGTCGCATCCCAGTTTTAGCAAAAGGCAGTGCGGATGGATCAGATGGATCTCCTGCAAACAGGGTCACACGGGTGCTGAATTTTGGACAGGGAGATGATTGGGAGGAGGAAGATGTGAATGGAGAGGGTGAGGACGTGCTGACTGAGCTGAGGGATGAATATCTGCCACTGCATAGAGAGGTGAGGAAACTGGTTTTGGTATGCAGTCACACTGGTTTTACATTCTAATTTTGCTTTACTACTAGTCCACAGGGAGAGCTTGATGTACAACCCCAGTTCCAAAAAGGTTGGACAGTATGGATGGTATTGGTACTAAAAACAGAAATGTTTTAACTGTCACATCTGATCTCCCTGAATTAAATTAAAAAACACTACATTAGAACATTTTTTGTTTGTTTGTTCAAATCTGATGACTGTAAAGACAGTTGACTGTCTACCGCAGTGTAATCTCGCCATTTCTGTTAAAAACACTTTTTATGCATTGTAGTAATAAATTGGTCAAGTTTAGCTGCAGGATTTCCCCCCCATTCTCCCATTATTCAGGGCTTCAGCTGTACCATACATTTTCAATTTGTGCCAGGTCAGGACTGCAGGACTCCCCCCGGACTCTGTTTTTACGCAGCCATGCATGTGTAATCTGAGTGGAATGTGGTTTGGCGTTGTCCTGCTGGAGAATACAGTGAAGACTTTGGAAAAGATGCCGACAGTATAGGTTGCTCCCAAATTTTAACATATTTCTTTTCTATTAATGGAGCTCTCACAGGTGTGCAATTTACCCATGCCACAGGCACCGGCACACTCACTCTGTCCCATGAGTGACGCTGGCTTTTGGATCTAATGATGATGACTTCCTCTTTGTCTCAGGGAACACAACGGCTGTTGCTTTCAAGAAGTATTTAAAAATTGTTTCATTGGACGACAAATCACATTTCCAAAGTGGAATCTCTAATGAGACAGAGACTTTTGGACAGTATTGATGCATGGCTTCCACTTTTCCGCATAAAGTCTTCAGTTGTATCTGTAAATACAGCAATGAAAGATGTTAAAGGACAAAGTGTTTACTAGTTCCTGAGTCCACATCATGATATACACTCAATATAGGCTCATGATCGTTTTTTTATATACAATAGTGACATCTGAGAGAAGGGAAATCACATTCAGAAGTGTCTCGTTCCTGCCCGGTATGCATCGAGATTTGTCTGTTTCTTGAATGTTCTGTACTTTTGAGTGTGCAGTGCAAATCCTTCCAATTTTCTTTGGAAACTCCTCTTATACTATAATATCAGTATAATATGTTTAACAGCACCAGTTTTTCATTAACTTTTAATTTCAATTTGTCCCATTGTTATTAGTCCTAAATTGGCCCTCATCAAATATTGTGTTGTAGTGTTTTCAATGTAGCATAAGGTAATGAGTCTTTACAGATGGCTGTGTTTTTGTTTTCATTGCCAATTTCTATATTATCCCAGCTTTATTTAAATGGTGGTTGTGGTTTTAACTTAAGCAAGGATTCGTTATATAACGAATACAGTCAAAATGTGCAATCAAACAGTGCATCAAACAGTGAGGCACAAAAATGTTAAATTATTTGTCAGGGAAACATTTTGGCCTTCCCAGTTTTGTTGCTTCATGTTAATCATTGTCATAATATTGACATGTGCGGTGCAGTGTATTCACGTGATTCAAAACAGTGTCAATATATATTTTCACAGTAATGTTTGCCAATCTGCCAGATGTTTAAAAAAAAACAAAAAAAAACAAGCATTGTTTAACAAATGTTGATTTAAGGAACGTCTGAGTTAGAAACTAAAGGGATAGAATAAATAACATAAAGCGTGTCATGTTGTTAGGCTGCCATGAGTGATCAGAACAGCTTCAGTGCACAATGTCTCTGGAACTTTACTGAAGAGATGAACAGCATTCTTTCAATACAATGGTGGTAGAGAGAGTTTTTTTTTTATTTTTTATTTTTTTTACACATAGCACTTAAAAAATCTCCCATAGGTGTTCAGTTGCGTTGAGACGCTGTGACTAAAGGTCATATATGTGATTTGCATAGTGTTCATACACCTCAAACCATTCAGTGAGCCCTTGGGGCGTGGGTGTGTGTGTGTGTGTGGGGACATCCTGGAAAAGACCACTCCTATCAGGATACACATTTCATCATAGGATAATAGTGATCAGTGACACTAACTCCTTAAGGAACAAGTTGATCCAAAAAGCAGCAGCACAACACCAACACTGCTCTCCATGTATTTAGTTTCCATATGCGTAAGAGAATTGTGCTAAAATCTGTTAAAATTGTAAAAATGTGAGTTGAAAACAGAATGCATTTTGTTCACATGGGTACAAGGAGGTTGTGTAGTTGACAGTGACATGTTTGCAATGTGATGTTTTGTTCATATGCTTATCGTCCTTTTTATTTGGTTTTATTGCAGTTCACTACAGCCAAAGTGGACCTTGTCAAGCAGTTACAAGAGCAGCTAGACCAAGCACAAGCTCGTATCAGGACATTGGAGGCAGGACTAGAGAACGGCGACCATTCAGTCCTCAGTAATGCCCATCAGTCAAAGCAGTCACTACCAGAGGTGAGAATTCACATTATATAACAAATGAAGCCTCGTCCACATGCACATGGGTATTTTTAGAAACCTTTCCTCCTCATTCTTTTAAAGTATATAAAACGGTGTCAACATGGAAAAGCAAAAACATGCTGTTAAAGGATGACAACCTCATGCCAGTGAGTGAGATCACCATAAGCGTACAGCCAATGAGAAGCCTGAAAAAAGTCCTTACAAGCGGAAAACCTATTTCTGCTCTCCACACATCAACACAGAGAAGTGTGGAGTTTTTTTTGTTTGTTTGTTTGTTTTTTGCCAATTTTCAAACTGTTCCAACTTTTTTAGAATAGAGGTTGTAGTTTTAACTTGTATTGTTATCTAACGAGCACGGACTCGTTAGATAACAATTACAGTCACAATGTGCAACTTTATCAAACAGTAGGGTGTTTGAAAGCCATCATTATTAGAGTCTATATCTCATAGTCTATATCTTATGGTATATGGTTTAGTCTATATCTTACAGTAACAGAATAGGACAATAATACTTACCTTTATTAATAATATGATAATTGCAATATTACATCTCAATAAAATATGTAATATAATATTCCATATAATAATTCAATATTACAGTACATACATATTTTATACATAGATTACTGTGCAATATTTACAAATGCTCTTGGGTCATATTTAGTGTGCAGTAATGGCATATTTAGTTTATTCATTTAAGATATTCAAAAGTTTAGTGTGCAATATGGTACGGTTTTAGGACTCTTTATATTTTATTCATTTTTATTTATTTATTTATTTTTTTAAAGTTATTTATTACTTTTCCTTTCTACTCGATAACAAGGGTGAGCAACTGTAACCAAGAATTAGCAATTTCCCTCTAGGATTAATAAAGTTCTTTGAATCTTGAATTGAATCTTAAATCTTATGGTAAATCTTCTGAGTTTTAAATAACTTTTCTCTGTAAGGAGTTTTTCAAAATGTCTGATTTCTTTGAGCATTTGACATTTTAAAAGAAATGTAGAAATATTCAACACATTGGCAGATAATCTGCAAAAAAAGCACTAAATAAATAAATACATACACCACCACAAAAAAAAACAGTCATTTTGAAATCTCCACGTTACCTGAAAGAAAATGAGCAGTATGGAGATTTCAATACATTTACCATTCTTTTTAGACTATTAAGCCAAGAATTCTTATTTATTTTATTTAAATATTAAACTGTAAATGATAAATTGAAATGATGTCGTCATTAACTAGGTACACACTACTGCTGTCACTTTAGACATTTGTACTGTAGCTATTATTATACTTATTATTATAAGACTTAATGGGCTGCCAATGTACACATCAGCCTGATCTGGGTGTACTTCTTCAGCTAGGTGTGCTTCTTCAACATGTGATCTATCAAATGTGGAACAGGTTTTGTCTGTCCTGCAGCTTGGTCTATGAAGCGTTCAACATCCTTGTGTTGCTGTTTTCATGGTGTATATAAACACTATAATCACATGTATAATTAATTATGATGACATTGTTTGCAGAGTACTATTAAAAAAAACCTCTGTTTATCTATTTTTACACAAATTTAGTTGCATTAGGTCTGTATGTTTGTGTTGAAGTACTGTGGGTGTGGTGTCAAATAAGGTATTGCACAAATGCAGATACACAAAACAAACCACACACACACTCGTGTTTCTGGAATCTTCCTCAGCAGGAGGTGTTTTTGTGCAGAGCGTACAGTACTGTAGGTAGAGTTTATTAATCATTACTCAGCTATCCAGCTGCCGTGTAACGTGAACCACATATTTTTCCTAGTAATGTTTTTAAACGTGTGCATGCATAAGTGTGTAGCGATGAAGTGTTTAATGTGTAAAATTAATAAAAATTTAAAAAAAGATACCTCTGAGTATGAATGTGTACATGTAATTATTACTTGTCTTTCAGGAATGCCATCATATGACCATGTAATATTAGAAATTTTTCAAATACACTAATGACTTGTGCCGTCCTTTTTGTTATGAAAATACGAGGACAGTAAAAGTATCGACATAATTCGGTGTGTCTCCTGGTCTCTTGCAGTATGCAGACAGCAGCTCGGAGGAGGGAAGCGGACTGATCCGGAATCTTAGCCATTCACTGAAAAGCAGAGACAGAGTTATTCAGGTTAGCTCTCAAACTTGTAAGCACCACGATTCATTTTCAAATGCACTAGTGTCATCAGGTAACTGACCTGGGATTGATTCGGAGCTCTCCTCTTGTCAGGAATGTGTGACTTTGATCCGAAAGCTGTGTGTGGACCTTGGCTCAGGGTTAGAGGAGGCTGATAAGCTCATCAGCAAAGTAACTTTGACTCTGACTGATGCACACTCGGAGCGGGAGGTAAGAGAGGTGACATTTACCACCATACATGTTCGAAGGTCTGAAAAGTACAGATTTAATATATCATGCATACGCTGTTTCCAAACAGTCAGTTTTTTAAATGTATTTGTCCCAAAACATTCAGTTGTCCTGATTTACAATTGTGAAGAAGTTTTTCTTCTTTTTGTTCTCATTCATCATTATTTAAAGATGCATATAAAGAGAATATTTTGGCCCTTGCATAAACGTGAAATGAGACACACAAGATGCTGAATAAACACAATTCAAAATAAAAGTCAGTATTTTTGTTGTAAAATGTGCAGTACTTGTGCCACTGAAGAAAAATAATCTCTTATATAATTAATTATGATGACATCATATTTTACAATTTTACAAACTTTAACCAAAGTTATTAAAGATTAATTTAATGCAAATGTATGCAAAGGAAATCAAAATTAGGTCCTTGCCATCTTTTAAACTATAGTCCAATTTGAACTCGACTTTGATTATAAAGTAAATTAAAATTTTCTTTGTCACAGACAATAAAATTTGAATTTACTTTATAATCAATTTAATAACTTTATTTAATAATCAAAACAGTTATTGTTTGATTGCGTCTCTTTTTTTATTTAACTCTGTCATCCCTATTTCTACTTCAAATATCATGATGATCAGCTAAATAGCACAAATATATATTTTTAATTATTACTTTTTACAATATCGTTTGTAGGAATTTGTCCTGTTATGCAAATGTTTTAAATAAATAAATACTTTAATCAGGGTTTATCATTTAAAATAATTATACAGTACAGTACTGTGCAAATGTCTTGAGCCACCCATCATTTCTTCATATTTAAATTCCAAAGAGTCAGACTTTCTTGTATTTTTAATGTAGCCTTGAGGTTTATTTCTCCAGGTTTCATGAATATCTTTGACCCTCATGTTTAGTCCAGTCCCTGTTCCTGATCAGTTCAGAGGAACTAACTCAGGGCAGTGAGAAACAGGTAAAGACGATGCCAGATGCTCAGGCTGGTGATTAGTATACTGGTTATGCTGAATGCTGAGTGGTTAGTACAAATGAGAGGGGAAATGAGGTTGCTGCCGAGGTTGTTAAATAAACAAACAATTTTAAAATCGTCTCTTTAGACACTTTGCAACCTCTCATAACAAAACATAAAATTGTTTCCCACCATCTCTCAGGGATCGAGGGCGGCATTCGTCCAGACTCTTTTCTGTTCTGGCACCTAGGTGGTGGAACGAACTTCCTCTAGATGTTCGTACAGCAGAGACTTTGACTATCTTTAAACAGCGACTCAAAACTTATCTATTTCTCCAGTACTTACAGGACTTTTGAACTTTTAAATTTGATTTAATTTAATATGAACAACTGAAGGGTGGCTCAGTACATTTGCACAGTACTGTATGTTGTAATATTGTAAGGTAAAATGTATGCTAATTATGTCTTAAAGGTTACTGCATATAGTTTTAAAGTAGTTTTGTTCTTACGTTTGCTTTGAATATGCATTGCATTATTTATGCATTGAATAATTATAACAATCTCTTGCCTTTGTTTGTTCATCTGTTTTAGGGGGTCTTGGAAGCTGAGCTGATTGAACTAAAGGAAAGCGAAAGAAGCCTACAGAAAGAGCTGGAGGCTCTGCAGGAGGCAGGCAGGGGGCAGGAGAGGGATCTCCTCACTCTCAACAGCGTGCTGCAGAGTAACCAGGATATCATCAATGTAATGCAAACACGGGGCTTAGGTCAAACAAGCACACAGAGTCTCGGTGCTCATGGTTGAGTCGTGATGATTTAAACTTATTTTAAAAGGTCATTCTGTCCCCTTTTGGTTTTAGCACTTGCGAACAGAATTGGCTGAGCAGACTCAATCACTGCAGGACATGCACAAGGAAAGGGATTTGTGGAAACAGCGAGACTCCACCCTGGAAAAAATGTTGCAGGAAAAAGAAGCTCTCATCGCTCGGATGCAGCAGGCAATGGAGAGTTCCCACAAAGATGTCCAGGTTGACAGCGAATTCATTTTTCCATTTTACTTTCTGTTCTATTTGCTCTGTGAAATGACCCTGATATTGACTCATCATATTGTTCTTAGGAACCGCCAGTGGTTTAGGCCACAGCCAGTGGAGATACAACACCAGGTTGAATTGACTTAAATAATGATGTTGGTTCACAGGCTTTGTCAGATTCTCTGATTGGTCGGGGATTGCCAGGAGGCGGAGCTGAGGTCGCTTTGGCCAATCAGGTGCGAGAGCAGGAGTCCCTGCTGTCAGTCTGCCTCAAAGATTGGGAAGAGCACACTGCTACCACAAGGCAGGAAGTCTCAAATCTCTGTACAACTTTAGAAAAAGCAGAGGCTGCAATACAGGTACAGTGACAAAGTGTAAACCTTAACATTTTTACAAATTTCTGCTGTTGGGCCAAGCTGACTTTATTGGAAAATCATTATTTCAGCCATAGTCTGTCAGTGTTGACTTGTTTTTAGTGTAACAACTGCAAAACTTGTTGCGATTGAAATTAAGGCTCAATGTTCAGTCACAATTTTCCATGGTTACTATTTTTAAAAGGCACACTTTCCATGAAGTATTATGGAAACAATTAATGGACCGTCTTTGCTAAAACCAGAGTAACATACTAGTAGGTTTATGTTCTTCCCACCCATTCTATAACTGAAATTCTCTGGCTTGGAAAATAATTTAAATATCTTCTGTTGTGCTCATAGCGAACAAAGTGTTAATTGTGTGTGCCAAGTCAAACAGACGTACACAGGTCTTGTTGTAAGAAGTGAAATAGTATAGGAATACCACCACTCTGACCATCCACCAGGGTTATATGCGTCAATATACAACTATACAGTATATTGTTCCGTCATTTAACTGCCTTAAGATATAGTTCTGAAATAAAGCATCTTTGTTGCCGCATTTGTGATGAGCAGTATCCTAATATTAACTGGCACTGTCCAATTACATAACATTAACATTAATATTCTCTCTGAGTCAGTCATAAGCCTCAACCTGTAGAGAGATGCATTACATGTCTGTTCATGAGTAATTTTTCATGTTCAGTAGGCTACAGGCAGCGTGAGGTGAAAAGTATGAATTGATTCTTAGCCAAACTCTCCAAATATTTTTCTAGTAAACAAATCAAAACTGGAAAGCTTGATTTCACCTTGCACAGCCCGGCTCTGAATGCGTGTCTCCTCACACACTGATTTTCTAGCTAGTTCCGCCACCTAGTGGCAGCTTCGGAGACCTTACAGGTGTTACTGATTATATGCTATATGCCTGTAGTTACTTTATTTTTATTTGTACCATGTACTGCCTACTATTCGCTGATCTTCAATGTATTATTTGTTTGAATAATTTTTATTGATTTCCTAACATCTTGACACATTTTCTAGGACCAAAAGCAAAGTCACAAACAAGCCATTGCAGAACTAACTAAGCAGCTAAAAGACTCTCGCAAGCAGCTGAGGGAGGTGATGAAAGAGACCAAGCTGGCTGAACATGCCCGGAAGACTGAAAGATCGAAGAGAGATTTAGAAGAAGGGCGACTGCGCGAAGGTTTGCAGAAAAGAGATAAACTCATCGAGGTATGTTTTCATGTCTTTTCTCATTACCCATTGATGCCTATTTTAGCGACATCTTCACTGGCCAGTGTCTTCTGTTGTCACAGTATGATATTTAATGTTTCTTCTTCTTCTTTAAAAAAAAAAAATTTTTAATACCAGCAAGTACTCTCAGATGCTGAGAAGCGAGATGGCATGCTGATAGAACTTCATCAGGACATCTTCAGTAAGGTTGAACCAAGGGTCGGCCTCAAACAGACGCTATGATTGTGTGATGTGTGTATGTATGAGAACATGTGTGAGAGAGAGTGGCAGATGTACACTGCAATACTTCTGTATGAATGGTGAATAGGTACTGGGTTAGGTTGATTGTATATATGTAATAGCACTGCCACAGATTGATAATGGCCCACTTTCAGTTGTCAAAATGCTTATCTTCATTATTGCTTTTATCACTGTTTTTTGCCTGTAACAGTTTTCAATGGAGTGCAATGATCTTTAAGCTATTTCAGCTTATTGTAACATATTTCCTCTGTGCAGCCCAAGGCACATGTGATGGTTTTAACTTATTTCTCAGCAAAACAATTTTCTGTAAGGAATATTTTATTCTTGATCTCATACCAGAACCAAAGTATAAGTGCTATTTAATAAGATTTTGCTTCTATTTCTGGGACTAAGTGACTGTTTATTTTGACTTGTTTATGCCTTTAAACCATTTATTTCCTCCAGGCTTTGTAAAGAGAGATTATGTTTATATTATATTTATGGGTCAGACTTTGCTTTTTGCAATTTATGTTTTTATTCCTTAACTTACTAGTGCAATGGGATGTATTGTTTAAACTTATTTGTTTGTCTGATCGATTATTTATAGGGAGTACAAGCAAATGAAACTTGATCATCCCTTTTTTGTCTGCTGTCTCTGACATGTAGGTCGAAAGCCTGTAATCTAACATTTAACATTCGGTTGAGGTTATATTCATGTGCCAAGTGATTGTTCTTTGTTGAGAACGATAACAATAAACACTCTTCTCACACTGTTAATAAAATGGGTGTAGGATGTTTTATTTAGAATAAAACTTGTCCAAGGGTCAGAGATCATGTTGTTACTGCCCTTGTGTGACTGGCTGAAAGGTAATGTGATAACTGCTGATCATGTTGCAAAATGACCTTGCTGCTATCTGACCTCATTCCCTAAAGGGTTTATGTGTAAAGTGTTACCATAACAAACTGTGACTAAATACAACAACATTGTATGTGTAGTGTCATCTCAGGCGACCAGGGTTGGGGTTTGAATATCACCTCTGGTCTGTTTGTCGAGTGTATATTTTCCCCATGCTCGGTGGGTTCTTCAAACCTGGTGCTGGTTGTAATAATTATAATAATAATTTATTATTTATAAGTGCCTTTTAAACACCCATGGAACATAAAAGGTAGAAAACAGCAATTAATAATTAATCAATAAATAAAAGTTGATAATCCACATGTGAAAGTGGAACGTGTAATTAATATTATTAAGTAGAATAATAATAGAAATGTACATAAAACAGACTGATAAAGCTGATATGCTAATTTAAAAAGATAAGTCTTGGCAGTTGTTTTAAACTCAGAGATGGGGTTACCATGTCGAATGTTAAGAGGGATTTTGTTCCAAAGCCTTTGTGCCACCCTAGAGACTGCTCTAGCACCCATTGTGTTAAGATTAAAGCCTGGCACTATTAAAACGCCAGACAAGGCAGATCATAATAATCGAGCAGGGGGCATATAGAGTGATCAGTTCAGTCAGGTACACTGGAGGAATGTTATGTAAAACTTAAAATGTCAATTAATGAACTGACATCATGATAAGATACCGGGAGTTAGTGAAGCTAAGGTGTGCTATGTTACAATGTTTTTGATTGCATAAAAACTCTTGCTGCAGAATGTAAAAGCTTGTTGGGAAGGCTATATAAAATAGAGTAACGGTAGTCAATGTGAAACATTTTACATACGCCCTGTTCCAGAACAACTGGACTTGCTCACGGGGGCAACAGTAGCAACTTGGTGGTGGTGTGAGCTGGTTGGGGGTTGAACCTGGGAATGTCCGATTGGTTTTTCCAATGCCTTAACCACTGAGCTACCTCTTACCATTGGGGTAACTGAAGTACTGGGATAACTGAGACATAAGAGCATTGACCAGTACCCCAGTGCTTGCAGAAGAGTTCTGGTTTCATCCTACAATCCAAAGACATGTAAGTGGTGTAAGGCTTGAATGGCGTTTACAAGTAGCCCCTTAATGCATGATATTACGTGGGTTCTGGGATCTCATCCGGGGTGTTCTCTGAGTTCTCTGGGATGGGCTCCAGGGAAATTAGTGATCCTGCACAGATGGATGTATGATTTAGCAAACACTCTTATTTAGAATATATATATTCTATTTTAATGTACACCTGCAATGTACTTGCAAGAGTACATTAAATATCTATTAAAAATCTTCACTATTATGCTAATAATAATAATAACAACACAACAACAACAATAATAATTTATTACAAAAATAATAATACTATTTAATTAAAAAATTATTATTATTGTTGTTGTTGTTGTTGTTGTTATACGTTCAGATAGATAGACAGATAGATTCCAGAATATAACTTCAAGAATGAGTTGGTATAATCAACATAAACAGTAAATAAATACTTTGTAATGCTTTACTGTACTGAACGTTAGACCTGTTTGGATGAACCCTATTACTGGGACACTCTGTAGAAAAGAGGGACGCGGTCTCGCGTCACAGTCACGAGCCCAGCGCGTCGCGCGCTTCACCCGTTGCTCTGGAAACGGCCCAACACTCTCTTGTCCCGACACCGCGGCGTCACCTCACCGTCACCTCACTACCCCAGTCACTGTAAAGATTAATACATTCAATCAATGAATTGATTAACTGTTTCAGCAGGAATGAGAGGAGGGGTTCGGTCAGCTCCGGGTGCCGCGGGACGCCTCGGACCTCACACTCGGAACGAGGAGACGCTCCGCTTCATGCGGCGCACCGAGCGCCTGGTGCTCCAGTGCCATGTGAACGCGCTGGATTCCTCCGCGCGCTACCGGACGCCACGGTTTTCATCCAAGCACGCGGATTTAGCGCTTCTGGCTCAGGGTGTGAGAATAAACCACCAGCGTGGGGAGGAAATTAAAAGCCGACCTAAATCCTGCGGCACTATGGTAAGCTGTCCATATGCGCTTTCACTAACACTTGATCGAGCACATCTGTCATGCACACTTCATGACTGTAGCCCATCTGTTGCTACACTATATGGACAAAAGTACTGTACTTGGCCAAACCTGTTACTTATTGAACTCAGGTTATAGCCAGTGAAGGGCAGTCTTAATGCTTCAGCAAACCGAGACATCTTGGCAACACTATACTTTAAACTTTGTGGCAACAGTTTGGGGAAGTCCCTTTCCTATTCCAACATGACTGTGCCCTAAAGCATGGACTATAAACATATTCTTTGATGAGCTCAGTGTGGAAGACCTCAAACCCATCGATCACCTGTGGGATCAACTTGAACACTGGCCATCTCGCCCAACATCAGTGCCTGACCTCATAAATGCTACAGAATGAATGGGGACGAATTCCCACAGGAACATTTCAATCTTGTGCACAGCCTTTCAAGTATAACTGCAAAAGGGTGACCAACTCCATATTGAAGTAGATGTACAGTATTTGGATGCATGTCATTGAAAATTTGGCCAAATACTTTTGTCCATATAGTGTATGTACTGTATAATACACCTATATATATATATGGAAAACACCTCCACTTTGGGACCCATTTGCATAAAGTGTACATCATGTCTAAATGTTTTAGAATAGCTGTTGATACACCCAGGTCAATGCCAGCACTGAAATCACGTGACTGGAGATCTATGATTGTCCCGTGCCAGGACGATGAAAGCTGGAGTGAGGCTGACACAGATGGGCTACACTCAGTTATTTAATGTGATTAAAAAGGACAGGAATGATAGAAGTAAATAGACAACCGTTGTTTTATGCACCGAAAAGTATTGTATTTTTGAACAAGGAAGGTTTATTATATATTAAATACATTACCAAGAATTTACTGTCTTTAAGAACAACAACACAAAATCCAAATAATTACAGGAGACTATATTGACTAGGTTGTGTCTCTCTCAAACCTATTCTTTAAATTTAAATCTAGTAGATTTCTGTTAATGTAGAAAGGGGTATTCTTTTTAACATTCATAACTACTGTCATGTTCAAAAGTTCAAAAAGTTTCGACTGTGCCATTATTTATTTAACAAAAATGAAATATAATAATACTAATATAACAACAATGCAGGCAATACTAAGTACCCCTTACTCCTTCCACAGGATTTAAGAGGGTATGTTGCAGCCAGGTGCAGCTAAACACTGAACATCAGAAGGTGTGTTGACCCTCTATATAAAAGATGAAGTTTTGGCAGTTTGCTAGTCTGGAGCACTCAGGTGTGTATTAACACAAATCCAAGAGGGAAAGACAAAAGTATTGGTCTTAGAGAAGTAAGTGTTACTGCACATCTGGAACGGGGTTTGAGACCATTTCCAAACGATTTGGAGTTCAATATTCTGAAGTGAGAAAGATTATTCACAAGTCGAAAGCATTCAAGAAAGTTGCCAAAGTTCCCAAAAGTAGACGTCCCAGTTCATTCACCACAAGATCAGACTGTGCAACTCTCAACGAAATACAGAAAAACCAAAGAGATAAATCTTAGACCCTACAGGCCTCACTGAGCATGTTAAATATTAAAGTCTGTGACAGCAAAATTAGAAGAAGAACTTAACCAGTACAGTTTGTTTGGAAAGACTACCAGGAGAAACCTGTTCTGTCTAAAATGGAGACATAAGTATAACTGAGATTTGTAAAACTGCGTCTTGACAAACCACAAGACTTTTGGTACAATGTCATAGAGACAGATACGGCCAAAGTGGAGTTAATGTCCAGTGCCATATTTGCGGGAAAAGCATTTCATTCCTTGAGGTCATTGACTTGCCATAAATTCCTCTGAATAGGAGAGTGTTTTTAGAGGCAAATGTGAGGCCATCTCTGCGACAGCTAAGGCTTGTAAAAACAGGACAATGATCTGAAACACACCAGTACATCTACATCAGAATGGCCAAAAAAAGAAAAGAATAAAGGTTTTGGAATGGCCTAGTCAAAATCCAGACCTCAAGCAATGCATATGCAAATTCCCCCAAACCTCAATGAACTGAAGCAATGTTAATAGAGAAGAATCGGCCAAAATTCCCTCACAATGATGTTGTGAAAGAGAGATTGGATCTACAAGCTATTGAATCATGGAGTATTACCCACATGTTACTTTTGTTTTCTTTTTAACTTCATTTTTATTAAATAAATAATGGCATGGTTAAAGAAAGTTATATGCTGTTATGTCTGAAACTGTTGTGCCTGACTGTTTGCCTAATGTGTTGCCATAGTTTAGATGCAGCTATGAGTAACTGGATTTAACAAGCATCTTTATCTTTTTCATCCCTGAAGTTGCAGTCATTGTGTGCGACCAGCCCATTCCTACCACCTGCACTGCGTGAGCAGAGTGCAAAGCTCAGCGTATCAGTGGCTGCTGAATACACCCGTGCTGTACGGCAAGTAGAAGGACGTTTACGGAGACAGGCAGGAAGGATCACTCAGGAGGCCACTCGGCTGGATCATCAGAAAGAGAAGTTGGAGAAACTGTTGCGAAGTATCAGACAAGGACTGCTCATCAACCAAAAAAACATCGACAAGCGAAGACAAAGACCGGCCACTGAGACAGTATGTGAAAAGGGAGAGGCCGCCAACATTTTAGTTATCATTCACAGTTTAGTATGCTTCTGGAATGGAAAACTCTTATTACATTGCAATTTCCTGTTGGAATTAATAAAGTACTCTAAGCAAGCTAGTTTGTGTAAATCTAATCTAATCTAATCTATTTGTTAACCTTCTACGTACATACAGTCTTAGCCAGAAGATCCATGATACTTAAATAATGAATAAGACATAGACTAGATAAAATGTAATACAGTAATTAGACAGCAAATGCTTTCTGTGTACATTTCTTATTTAATTGAAATAATTCAAAGTAAACATGAAGTTTGTTATTTTTAGAATTATATCAAGCTATATTAATTACTTAAATAGATCATATACACCAATCAGCCATTACAGTACATTCAATGCAAAATATTGTGCCCAGTATTACTGTACTGTATGTAGAGTCCCATTGTCCTGCCAGGGCTTTTGAGGTACGTCTCCAAAAAGCCTCTTGGGTGTGCTGTGGTGTCTGGTACCAGGACATCGGCAGCAGACGTTGTGAGTTGCAGGGTGGGGTGTATCCCATGGGTTCTCAATCTAATTGGGATTTGGTGAGTTTGGAGGCCAGGTCAGATTCCTGGGGTTTCTAACCTGCTGGCCGTTGTGCATTCTGTGTTCTGGTGCCTTTCTATGGTGGCCAGCATTGACTTTTTTGGGGTGAATTGTGCTGCGATGGGGATTGGACCAGACAGTCTAGAACCACACTCTTCACTTGCATAGATGAGCCTTGGATGACCATGATCCTGTCATCAGTTGATAAATTAAACTAGCCTCTTGGTCAGTCCACTGTGCTTTGATAAGTTTAGTGATGCCAGGAGAGACGCAGTCAAACACCCAAGCTTGTTGTCTGTCAGAACAAGACAACTCTAGTTATTAACAGTGAAAGGCAGAGTTTTTATACGTCTGGCCAAACGCCTGAGGTCATGTACATCTGTCACTACAAAGAATACGAACCATTTTAACATGTCCTGGTGAAACCCTGAAGAACAAAGAGTGGAAGTTGTAGAGATGTCCCCCTGGAGACGAACCAGGAAGTGCTCAAGGGAGGTGGAGAGAGAAAAATAGAGAGAGAAAGAGAGCGTGGGAGAGCATGTTAGTATCAGATCCAAGAGGAGACAGAAAGGTGAGAGCATGGAAGATTTAACACGTTAATACCAGAGAAAGAGAGTAAAATGAACCATGTTAAAAAAAAACTCTTACAGGTACATGTATATACGTAATTGATAATCAGTGTTAATGTGTTAATGTTATGGCTGATTATTGGTAATGGTTATTTGAAACATTCCCAGTACTCCCAGTTGAAGCAGAGCTTATCCTTAAAAAAAATCTTTTAGGCATTTGTAATTTTTATTTTAACACAGGGGATGTGATTATTAGCGAGGTTTTACATTCACATTCAGACAATCACTATTTCAAACCAATGACAATTAACTTCACAGTCAACAGAGGCCCCTAAACTTGCGAAATGCTGTTTAAGTGCCATTATACACATTATTTTGACATTAAGTCTCACACTTTTTTTTTTTTTTTTTTAAAGGAAAAAGATGCTGCTGATAATTTGCTCTGCCAAGAGAGGAACTGCTTGAAAGAGCTGAAGCAAGGACTAGAGACTCTGCTGAGAGACACTTTAACTCAGTTGCAGGTACAAACAAGGTTATAGACTATAACATGTGCAGGAACATGATGACATGTATCGCTGATTTAGTTTGTGCATCTTTATGACTTTGAGGCCCTAGCAAAGAGCAGCAGAGAGCTCCTGGACTGTGCATTTGAAAGGTCCAGTGTAATTGAGCTGCTCCCTCAGCATGGATCACCTTCAGCAGCTGTGCATCTCTCCGTCTCTCCTCTCTCACTGAAACCTGACCCCGCTGGTCCATTTACCCCAGGTACTGACAACGGTGTTTATACAGTATGTGCTGATACTATAAAGGCAGATAATACTAATGGAAAGTAAATCTTAAAAGCCTTTTCAGTAAATTGGGATTTTGTTTAATCCTTGTGTGTGCTGAATTAATTTCCCATATCTACACACACAGAGTGCAAAAAGGCACTAGATTCATCAGCAGCTGTGTTGCGGACATCTCAGCAGCTCAGTGGGAGGATTGAACGGGTCATGGGTGAAGCAATCATCAAACAGGCGGCTATACATCGCTCAGTCAGTGAGTGTTTGGTAAAGAAAATTGCAGAAACCCAGAGTCTCCAGGTGAGCTGGAAATCAAGAAGTTGCTTTTTATAGTTTTTAAAATATTATTTATTTATTTATTTATTCATTTTTTGTTTAGATAATAACTCTGCCATTAGTGTTAGTTCAGACCATTACAGTAAGTAAGAGCACAATTATAGACCATTTAGGTTTAACATAAGTGGTTGTTCTCACACTTGAATATTTATAGTGTAATAAAATAATAATAATAATATGTAATAATAATAATAATAATAATAATAAAAACTAAAATGCTATTTGTGGCCTTGCTGATGTTGCCATAACAGCTGCAATTCACCACACTGGCAGCAGGGGGCTCTGGAGTTAACCATAGGCTGATAAACTGCTACATGTAAACATATTTTACAATACTGTGCAAAAGACTTAAACCACCCCTCGTTTCTTCATATTAAATAAAATTACATTATGTATATTTCACTAAATACAGTGGGATAACATATCTTATTGGGACAGGCTGCAAAGTGCCTAAAGATGCACTTTAAAATGTAGTTTGTTTGTGTGACGAGCTCAGCAGCGACCTCATTTCCCCTCTCTTCACACCACACAGCGTTCTCAGCACTGATCACTGTGTGACTTAACAAACAAAAACATTCCTCTGAAACTGTTCAGATACAGGCACTGGACTGAAAATGAGAGACAAAAACAGACAAAATTTCGAGTCAAAAAGTCTCTCTCCTTGGAAGCAAAATATGAAGACATGAGGTGTGCTCCAGACATTTGCACAGTACAGTAATTCCCAAGGAACCACTGGCCTAGGAACATATCTACACCTTCACTCTAGGACCCATTATATTATACTATGTATGTGTCCCTTATTCTCCTGCTATCCCAGATACTGACCCATTTTGCGAATCTCTACTAAGTTGTCACATACACAAATGCTGTTTCATTCTAATCTTTACTTAATAATTCTCTTGATTGTGTAAAGCTGCTTTGTGACAATGACAATTGTTAAAAGCGCTATACAAATAAAATTTAAGTGAATTGAATTATATTCTACTCTTTTATATCAATATTGTATTTTCATCAACAATTTATAAAAACTCGAACCAAATCTGCCAAAACGCGCTATAACAATCACAGCTGTTGAACATTAACTTTATTAATTAATGTTCATCTGGAATTTCCTTCTGGATCGATTAAATATCTATCTATCTATCTATCTATCTATCTATCTATCTATCTATCTATCTATCTATCTATCTATCTATCAGCATAGCTAGCAGGCTAATATATTGTGGGTCATATGGTGTGGGTCACAGTTTGTGTTTTGTATACACTAACTGGTCTCACATGCAATTCTATAAATGTTTTAAATGGGGGAAAGTACCTTTTTGATTAACACTTTAAATTGATTCTATAAAATTGACCCTCATTTGTGCATACATTACAGTATTGTTTAATACCGTGCATTAATCTTTCTTTCTTAGCAACGTCTAACACTGACCTCAGCAACCACTAGACAGGCCATCTACCGCAAACAGAGACAGATGCAGTGTGCCAGCTACAGCCATGGCAGAGCTTTGGTATGTTTTGGAAGTGAGGTGTTAGTTACAGCATTGTTATTTAGTGTTGTCACATACTGTAGAAGGTTTGACTCTTACAGTATCTTAGTCCTTGTGATCAGGCAAATCTCCCCACTTGAAATACATTGCATTCTGTTAGTCATGTTGTAATATTCGACTAGTTTACCAAGTATTTCTAAGAACAAACAGCATGATCTATCTTTCTGCTGTAGGGTCCAGTCTCCTCTGATGACCTGTTCTGCAGAGAGAGAATGAACAGACCTGTTGTGCAGGTCTATGAGAGACATCCAAGTCTTCAGGTGCCTGAGTCGAGACTCCTAACACAGGTAGCGTAATCACATAGAGTAAACCAGCTCCGTATTCGTAAGCCGCTTAGGAATATTAGCTATTAATTCCAATACCATATTTTAAGTATCAGCATTTTAAATGCGTAAGTAGTTTGGATATCACTGAATGCATGGGAAAGTACGATATTTGCGTAAATATTTTTTTTTGTTTAATGCAACTTGATTCTTACTAATATGTACTATATCATGTGTATCCTCTAGGGCAGTATGATGCTAAAGCAGCATTTGGAGTGTGCAGGGAAAGCAGTAAAAGATCTTCAGGTTGCAAAGTTGCTGATGGATGTTGATTCCTGTGCGAAGAGAGCGGCAGTGGGTGTAGACTCCGCTATAGCCCGCCTTCGAAGAAGAAATCTTCCCCACAATCTTGTCCAGTCAGCATGCACTTAATAATCATGATAATGCCAAACCCATCTGTGTCAGCATTATCAAACTCATATGTCTGTATTTGCGACTTTTACAGGGTTGTGCATGTGAGTGTTTTCCGTTTGTAGAATGTATCGACTGATTATATTAACTTGCACGATAACACATACCAATATATTTGCTGAGAATTAAATAAAACATTGTGTTAAAATTGGGTTACAGAACTGTTTTTATCTTAATGAGACACATGGTGGGCAGATTGGTGTGGTCTTTATTATACCTATTCATACTGTATGTGCTGAGAAGAAGTAAGCATTAAGATTGTTTGCAATATTTATATCATGGGCTATTAATGATATTTATTTATGCTATTTAGGTCCTTAATTAATTACTTGCTTACTAATTGATTGATCTATTATGAATTCTAAGTCCAATAGTGATTGGGATTAAAAATCCTTGTAAAGGGCATCACTAGTTTTAACAAAAGTTTGATTTCAGCAGGATTTAGATTTCCTCTGTTTAAAAAGGAGTTGAATAAGATTTACCGTAAATAAGTTTTATACTTTTTAAGGTCCCTCTTATTCCTGTACACTATTCATGCACACAAAGCTCCACCCCTAGAAACTAGTATATGGTGGTCAAAGTAGAGTTTGAGGGCAACTCCTTAAAAAGCCAAGTTATTACACCTGTACACAAACAAAGTGAATGTTAATGAAGAGATGGAACTGTCTACTATATCCGTATAATTACAGACAGGCTAAAACACATTGAGCCCATACTGTATGTGAAGTTGTTTGTGCCCATGCTGCCATGTGATGAAATGGGACAACAACATGCCTCGTGCCTAATTTTTCTAGGACATGTCCTGGATCCACTGTGGCCCACCATGACCAGATTAAACTCGTTACTAAATGTGAGTGAGAGTGAGTGAGATTCTATCATTATATGGCAAATATTTTCAGCATCATTGCAAAATTTATATTTAAACATGACAGATAAATAAAACCAGCCAAGCACGAGGAGAACATGCAAACAGACCTGAGGTGGAAATCAAACTCGGGCTCTGGAGGTGCGAGGCCACAGTGCTAACCACTATGCGACCATGCAGCTTCAGCAATTGCTTTAATTGCAATAATAATAATAATAATAATAATAATGAACACAGGCATGCCAAGCCTTTAGTACAGCCTCTATTAACTTCCACTAACCATTGCATTTAATTCATACTTCCAAATGAAAAAGAATGCTTAGCATGTTAGGTAGAAAACATCAGTTTATTGCCGTTATAAAACCAATATATATGAGCAGTATTGTACATAGACCAATATTCACCGAAACAAGGTTACACACTCAGTGGCGTTTTGAGATCACTGATGTACCGTGTAAATAAAGATCTTAAAGTAATTAACTGAACAGTAATACTAATTAATACATAATCATTTAAAAAGAAACTTGAGATATTCAAAATGAATAAGTGTTACAAAGTGCATTGCTAACTAAACTAATTAAGCAATACTTTTACTTCTTATATCCTCTTTTATTCATGGATTGTCAGTGTACAAAACATGTGAAAGATTTAAATACAACATTTAAAGAAAAGCATTTTCAGTCTAAACTGTAACTGAGTTAGATGCAATCACAATATGATTTTGTTTAGGTGTTTGTAAAAGCCCGTGTGCAGGAAGTCCCCTAGGAATGAATTCACTAAAGAGACCTGTACTGATGTCCCCTAACTGTCTGGACAGGGACTCACAATGTCCTCTACCTCGATGATTTCCACCACCAGATCTCTGATGCACTTCACGCTATCCAGCACCTCTTCTGCTTCCTGATCCTCAGTGAAAGAGTCTCGGTGTGGTTCTGTGCTGCCTTCATTCTCTACCTTTGCAGACTGTGCAGTCATGTCTCCCCCTGCTGGGAGATCAGGGACGCAGGGGAGTCCATTTGTGCCGATATCGGTGTGGTTCTCCGCCACGCTCTCTGCTGCTGTCTCGCTGGCTGTGATGAGAGAGTTATCAAGTGATTCAACTTCAGTGTCATGTGTGTCTTTTGTCTGGGAACCTGAAGGATTTTCAGGCTGGAGTGTAACCCTTTGTGGCTCCTCAGAGGGTTCTGACACAGCATGACAGATCTCAGAGTGAGACTGATTTGCAGCGTCAACCTCTGTTTCCTCTGAAGTACTGACACTTTGGTTTTCTTTCACAGATTCTGGAGGAACAGGACTTTCCATGTTCACATCATTCGGTAAGCTGACAGGAATGGTTGGCTCCGGAACTGACTCGGGTTCTGACACGATGATTACGGGAGACGTGTTGAAATCAGTCTCGGGGGATATCGCAGGTTGGCTCTGAGCTGTAGCATCAGCTGCTTCGGGTAATGAGGTGCAGGACACCATGTCAGGATTATTCACAGAAATCTCTGGTTCTGAGGCATCAGATATGGAGGTTGAAGGGACTTTAGTAAGATCTGGGGAATCTGCCGGGACACAAGATGGTATACTGGGTACGGCTGAAAGGTCGCTCGGCTTGGACGGTTGAGTATCATCTGTCTGAGGTGATTCCCTCGCGGGTTCTTCTTTCTTCTCCACTGGTTGCTTCTCTGAGCTGCCGTTTTCCACTACCAGTGAGCTCGAAACCGGCTCAGCTTTTTGTGCTGTAACAGTTGACTGTACTTTGGCCGGACTGGAGGGGCATGAGCGCGGTGGAGTGCGGCTGTCTGTCAGACTGCTCTGACTAACACACTGCAGCTCGGTGCTGTCCACAAACAGGTTGTGTTTCTTCAGAGTGGCCGCTTCTTTCACCACTGCACGGAAAAGAAGACACGATGAGATCAAGCAAGAAAGACATTCAAATGAAATAGGCTAGACAGTGGAGACAGTGGAGAATGGACAATAATGCTCACTTAGACTCCATAGATTATTATCTCTTCAATTTGTAAGAATAAAAAGCTTGTCTTAGGTACTTATCAGTATGTTTAGTACAAACATGCAAAACATGTCAAGAAAAACATTTTCAGTCTAAACTGTAACTGAGTTAGATGCAAACACAATATGATTTTGTTTAGTTGTCTGTAAAAGCCCGTGTGCAGTAAGTTCCCTAGGAATTAATTCACTAAAGAGACCTTTACTGATGTCCCCTAACTGTCTGGACAGGGACGATGTCCTCTACCTCAATGATTTAGACCATTAGATCTCTGATGCCTCGCTGATATCTCACTATACCGCTTTATCCTGGAGCACACACATACGCTCACTCACACACTCATTCACACACTACGGGAACGCCAATTAGCCTAATCTGCATGTCATTGGACTGTGGGAGGAAACCGGAGTACTCGGAGGAAACCCACCAAGCACGGGGAGAACATGCAAACTCCATGCACACACGGTACGGGAATCGAACCAGGACCCTGGAGGTGCAAGGCGACAGTGCTAACCACTACACCAACTCTCTGAAATGTTTAACTAAAAGTTAATAATGTTGACTACCTTTGTTGACTTCATTGTTCAGAGTGTTCAGCATTATATCCTCATAGACATTCTCCACTTGGATGAAGTTCGTGTAATCAGCGAAGATGTACTGCTCATAGTTCTGCAGCTCCTACACAAAAAACAGAAGGCAATCTCATTCAGTACAAAGACACAATTCTCAATATTGAGAAAAATGCCTGGCCTATCAGATTGGCCTGCTCTCTTTGCAATAATCCTTAATGGCTTGTCCTTATTTATTCAACAACTGTTTCCATATGCATCATCTGTGACACACATTTCCGTGATCAAACTGCCATCTTGTGAGAGCGTGTTTTTATCATTTTAAGCCTAACATTTGAATCTGGGAAAGGATTCATTGACAGTGTAAATAATCAAAGCCAAAATCAAAGCCATTATAGCAAATCTTGTTAGATTAATTTAAGTGATCTTTAAAAAGCAGGGCTCCTGTGTGGAACGGAAATGAGTTCACTCTATCACCCGAAGATCACGAGTTTGATTCCTGGGTGCGGTGACGCCTTTTTCGTAGGTGGGAACCTAGAGAGAATAGATTGAGTGCGCTGTCTCAGAGATTATATCTGCACTCTCACGTTAATTATAGCGACATAGTCTGTGAGCTCACACAAGTGTTATGCCACTCCCTAATGGTGCATGAGCAGCAGTTCGAAAAGATGCATTGCTCAGAGGAAGCATGTGTGCAGCCTAACACCCTTTTTGAAGGGGGGGTGCCCTAACAAGATGGGCTGGATGGAATTGAATATAACCAAAAATCATGGAAAGCTGAATAAATAATCATCATGATAGAAAGTTGGCACATCTACTGTATATTTTTACCTATTGACATCAATAAGGTTCCGTTTGTCAAATGTCTGTCTCAATTGTTTTGCAAAAATAAGGAATGGTGGTAAAGTGCTCGCGCTATCATCTGGAGATCGCAAGTTCGATTCCCAGGTGATGCTGTAACCTCTGGCAGCTGGAGGTCTAGAGAGAGCTGATTGGCTGAGCTCTCTCAGAGGGGAGGAATGATGAGAGGGGGGTTGGGGGGGATTGGACATGACTAATTTAGGGAGAAATCTTAATTTCCATTTACTATAAGACATGGCCAACTGTGCAGCTGGGTTTAGCAAATTTAATTGTCTGTCTTTTTTTTTTATTTCAGTTTTGCTGGCTTCTTATAACAGTCAAGCTTGCTATCATACATTTTATGATATTGTATAGCATTTTCCAAGCAAACTGAAATCTGACGTCTCATTACGTTTTGCCCTGGTTGTGTGAGTGCTAGTATTTACAGTTTTACAGCTGGGTGCTAGGTTTCTCCTGATGGCTGGCAGTGTGATGTCCACCAGAGCTTCCTGGAAAATCTTCTTTCTCACTGTGCTGCTATCATAGTCATATTGCTGAAAAACAGTTCATAGGGCTTTAAGCTGCTACCCAACAGTTATCATTTAGTCTTTTTATGGATTTTATGGACTATTAAATGTGTGATAGGATTAACGTATGGTCACCTTAACTACTCTGTGCTTGGCTTTCTCCATGACTGTGGCCAATTTCTCAGGTTCGTCCTTCATGGCTGACTGAAGAAGCAACTCGAACGTGTACACAGCATTCTCCATCAGCTAAAAAAAAGCACAGCATTCATGAGCAAATACGCTTCCAACAACTGACACAGGATCTCTTTATGAGATCTCTTTATATAGCACATTACAGCCAGAATCGCAATTCAGAAAATTTAAATTTTAACCAAAATAGATTATTTGAAAAATACTGTGGCTCCAGTGAAGACAGCACAAATAGACAGTGTAGTGAAAGAGTGCTTAAGAGTTGAAGATCCCCCGAGTGGAGCTGCACCATGAGTCTTACTTGCTGCATGTGGCTCTGAGTCTTGTGCACCACCAATGTGGAGTTGGAGAACTTGAAACGGCTGCGCAGCTCCTGCAGTTGTTCCTTCAGAATGGAGACATGCTGATAACAGTCCTCCAGCTGGGCATGAGACACCTCCTCTAATGCCTTATAAAAGATGATACACAAACCAACATTTACTCTGCAATTAAAAACCAACATTCACCATTAAAAAGCATCAACGATTCTCCAAACAACAATTTTTTTTTATCAAAATCAACATTTACAAGTTGACCAAACATCAAACATTTTCCATGAAATACCCTCAATTATAAAGGTAACAACTGCATAAATGTAAGCTAAGGTGGCTTAGTAGTTAGCACTGTCACCTTGCACCTCCAGGGTTTGGGTTCGATTCCCGCCCCGTGTGCATGTTCTCCCCATCTGTTTTCCTCCCACAGTCCAAAGACAGGCAGATAAAGCTAACTGGCGATCCCAAATTGCCCGTAGTGCGCGAATGACCATGCATGTGTGCCCTGCGATGGACTGGTACCCTGCCTTGTGCCCTTCAACCTTTATTTTTGGATAGAATGTAATGCACTTATGAAGCTCCAGGGGGCAGAAACATAAATACTCAGCTTCTTCTCAGCCTGTAACGGTGCTAAGATTTTAAAAAGTCTCTGTTGTACTGATGTGGTGCAATGTTCATGGCCATTGGTCGCAGTGAATAAAGAGGATTAGTAACACTCAGTTCTATGCAATAGTTGCCCAAGTGCAAGTGCTGCACAACTGACACTGAAAATGAACAAAGATTATAGTCCAAATGTACAGCATACTTGAAATCCTTAACTGTCAGATAAAACATCATTTGCACCTCGTTTAGCTTTTTTATTTTTTCATGTCTTACCTTAGTAAGTTCTTCTTTAGTTCCTCCAGGTTGGAAGTCTTTAGAGATTCGGTTCAGCTCTGTCTCCAAACGCTGCCTCACGGCCTGGAAACCTGAACTCACCGGGCCCATCAGCTCCTCCAGAATAGAGGCCAGATACGGAGAAACACTCTCTGAGCAGAACTTCATCGCTGGTTCTGAGACCAGACCTGAGAAACATGCACATATAAATACTCCAACATGGACAAAACTGTCTATGGCTTTCAAGGCCGGTACTGTTCTCATTTCTTGAAGGACACCTACAGTACATTCATGTACATGAACTAAGTACAGTATGTCGTGTGTGATCTAATAGCTGCAGACAGACTGTATGGTATCATAAAATCAGGATTTAAATCAAGCGAAGTGCATGGAATCGAAAAATGTTGAAAATACAGGCTTCAATTGTATTAGGCGTAAAATGGTACACTGATCACGTAATTGGATTTTCAGGCAGAAGAACAAGAGACTATTCACTCATTCTGCAGTTTATATATGTGGTGGTGAAACCGGCCGGACGGTGTTCAGGGATAGGAAAATCTGAAACTGTTATTCCATTAGTGGTATGCACTGTGATAGATTTTCAGGATTTTTGGTTTGCCATTAGATTTTTTTTAAAGGGTTAGTCCATTTTTCAAGACATAACCAGTATTTATTATAATAACAGGAGGGATAATACTGAAGGATAAGTCTTGGATCTGTTTTACAATCAGTCTAGCATTTTTACTAATGAATCTCCTGTCTCCTCACACTGTGAAACGTTACATGGAGTGTTAATTAATGCAGTCATTAAATATAATGATAATGCATTGTGACTGTGCATGGTTTTTTTTACAGTCTGCTGCTATTCCAAAGTATTTGCAGAACAGATATTTTCCTCCACATTAAGCCTAGAGGTTTAACAAACCGCAACGAATTTAGAAATGGATTATTTTATCATTTCGATTGCTCACCTTGTAGTTTTGTCTTTAGGAAGTTGCTGGAGTTGATGATCTGGTCCATGTCAGAACGAATGAGTGACTCCTGCTTTTTGGCGATCTCGCTGCAGTCTTCCTTCAGTTTCTGCAGTCCATCGCTCAGCTGTTCCTGCACCAGCTCATACGTTGCCTCCACAGTCTGGAAAAAGTAAGTTGATTGTTTTATTATTTTATTTTTATTCATTACAAACATTTAAACCAAAGTAGTTTTTACAATAAATAAGTATACTGGCATGTGTTATACTGTATAATATTGAATATATCCAATTCAAATTGAACCACACACAATAGCTCAAAACTAATTATTACTATGCATAAACAACATGTTTAAATATACAGTACATGAAATCAAGTTCAACTACAGGAATTATTAAATTTATTTAATATATATATATATATATATATATATATATATATATATATATATATATATTTTTTTTTTTTTTTTTTTTTAAATAAATTGTTAACATCTCTGACACTAATGATAAATCAAATAAGAGAGATGTTATCAGTTACTTGACTGATAAAGAGTTGCAATGAATTGTAAAGAGTTGCAGGATGACTTGAAGGCAGCGGGAACAACAGGAGAACAATAAGCTATAAGAAATGAGGGGCATCATAACCATCTGTGTTCTTACACCTCACACAAAACTCCTCTAAACTCCTCTGCTCTTTTAAATACAGTTAGTCTAGTTGGGGAAGAAACCGAATCCAGGGAGAAGATGGATGTTACAAAAAACTAAATCAACCATGAACAGTACCAATCAAACATTTGAACACGCCTTCCAATTAAACATTTTCAATGTTTTTTTGTTTTTTTTAGAACAATACTAGAGATGTCTAAACTACAAATAACACATATGGAATGAGGTAATTAAGTGACAGGTACAACATTCAATTGTTATTTTAAGACACGAAGGAATCGTCTGAAATAGTTCTTGCAAGAACAGTATTGTCAAGTGCATCTGCAAAACCCAAAACTCATCAAGCACCATGATGACACTTGCCCTCATGAAGACCATTCCAGGAAAGCAAGACCAAAATGTACCTCTGCTGCAGAGGACAAGTTCATTTAGAGTTACCAGCCTGAAAAATCACCAATTAACAAACAGCACCTCAGATTAGAGCCGTTATGCAGAGCATGCATGAGTAGCAGACACATCTCAATATCAACTGTTCAAATTAGTTTATTGTTTATTTTGTATGCCCACTGTATTGTTTTACTACAGAGCCCCTAAAGGGACATTGATGAGGGGGTAAATATTCGTTAAAGGAAAAAAAATTGGGGGGTGGGGTGGCGGGGTATCTGGGGAAGAAAAAAAAAACGGCACATGAGACGCAAGGGGAAAAAAAGAAAAAGGAGGAAAAGAAATCAAGAACACAAGACTCGTACTTCTGGCGCCAAAATACTGAAAGGGCACGCTCAGAGTACAAACTGAATGTCTTTATATTTTAGGGTAAGCTATAAGTAAAACTCAGCTACTCAGAATTCTACTCAGTAATTCTCTCTATGTCTGTTTAACAACGCACGTGTAACTCTAATCCGAGTACAGTGGAACCTCGGATTGCAAGTAACGCGGTTTGCGAGTATTCCACAAGACCACTTTAATCAATTTTGACTTGAAAAACGAGCTGGTCTTGGTTTACGAGTACTGAGTATCATGCATGCGCTTCTTGTTTTCCAGTTCTTGTCACAGGATCACAACTGAGCCTCATGCATGTACATCCTGCATGCAAGTACTGTTTACTATAACACTGTGACCATGTGTGTGCGCATAAAACTTCTTTTATTTTGTGTTTTTAAGCGTGTGTACAGCACATGTGTACTGTTTATTATAACACATGTGTGCATGCGTATAAAGCATAAGAAAGTCTCATTATAGAGGTTAAAGATCCATTTGCTCCTTCTCTATATCAGCCTGTCCTTATGTGTGTGTATGCGCGTAATTTGACACCGTTCCTCTTCACACTCTCTCTCTCAGTCTTTTTTGCCTTCATGCGCGCAGGAGCTGTGTGTGTGTGTGTGTGTGTGTGTGTGTGTGTGTGTGTGTGTGTGTGAAGGGGCACAATGTCAAACGACAGGCTGATACAGAGAAGGAGCAAATGGATCTCTCGGCTTCACACACAAACAGCACCTGCGCGCATAAACGGAAATACTTATCTATCGCGATTTTTTTTAAAGGTAAAAATAAATCCCATGCAAGTGCTGGTTTTATTTTTACTCTATATATTGAATTAAATACTTTTATGTATTTATTTTTTTGGGCTGTGGAACGAATAATTTGAGTTTCCATTATTTCTTATTGGAATATGAGCCCACTTCTGGAACAAATTATGCTCGTAATCCAAGGTTCACGAGACCTCGCAAACATTTCGTGAACAAATTTTTTTTTCCTAGCTTACTTTTTTTTTTTTTAACCCATATCCTGTTAGACTTTTTTTTTTCCTCCAACATTTATTTTTTTCCACCCATGTCCCTTTAGGGGTTCAACTTTAGACTGGTACTGTACTTGCAATGCACTCCTCATTGCGATTACTGGAAAAATCCTCCAAAAACTGCAGTATATTAAACACAGTGCTGCTAGGATCCTGATGAGAGGGCATATTTATGCCCGTTCTTAAATCTCTTCATTGGCTCCCTGTCTCATTCAGAATTGAATACAAGGTTGTCCTTCTTACCCATCAGTCCATTCATGGGGATGCCCCTCCCAATCTTAAAGAACGTATTACCTCACATACACACACGCAATTTATCTGCTCTGTCAGTACATCTATTGAAACCCTCCTAAGACCAGGCTTCATACCATGGGAGATCAGGCTTTTTGCTCAGCTGCACCTGGACTGTGGAATGCTCTCCCAGAGTATCTAAGGATGCCACAGACTGTTGATGATTTTAAAGTTGGTCTTTTTAGTAGAGCTTTTGGGTGGAATTAATTTGTATCACTTTGTAATTTGCTTCAAATATAAAGTGCATTATAAATAAAATGTATTATTTATATTATTATTATTAGTCAAAAATTTGTTAAGGATTTTATGAGTCATGTTTATGAGACCACTCATAAGTTTGAAGAATTGAGGATTCTCCACCAAGTCCAACTGTCTAAAATTGTCTAAAATTCATGCCTGGCATTTAATATCCCATTTTCACCCAGGATATGTCTTTTAGAAGATCGATCTGAGATTTCACATACTACTAATAAGGAATTCCTCCTCATAACTGTTGGTATTGTTACAGCACTATATATGATACTGAGGTTATGGAAAGATACTCAATGCCCTACACTTAAACTGTGGATTGAATTCATGATTGAGAATGTATCATATGAAAAAATGTTAGCTAAAATGTTAAGCTTGTGTTTAACCTGTGACCCTGTTTACCCTGTGTTGCTTCACAGTATTATCTTTATTTAATTGTTACTTTTTTATTTATGTATTTTATTTATTTTTGTAAAATTTTGTAATGTTTATAAATTGTTGGAACTTTTGTACTTGGTATTGTATGTTGTATGTTACATGTGAAGAAAACTGGTAAAAAATCTAATTAAAAATAAATAAATAAATAGTCTAAAATTATATGGTTTATGGTTCGATATGGTGTAGGAAACTACGCAGACTACTCTAAATCTAGGGTGGTAGAAATATTGATCTTATATCGTATTGACATATACTCCGATCATGGCTCTGGTGTACTGAGAAACCCTTCTACCTTGATGGTATCTAAGGACTAGTGAAACACTGGGATACGTGCGTTAGTGTAGCAGGGAGAAATAAATATAAAGGAATAAAAGGAGATATTACTCTCATAATTTTGTTTTGTTATTTTTGCACAGTCAAAAGTCCTGGTTTGACTTGAACACCCCTCATACAACATCCATTTGTTGTCGCATTGTGTAGATTAGTTGTTTCTTATAAAAGTGGTCATGTACACTGGAGGTATATTACGTGATAAAAAAGTGTTCAGATATTTATTTTCGCTCTCTTTACAAGATACAGGCAGACACAGGCAGCATCCGAAACAGGAATAACAAGAATCATCCAACACAATCTTAAATTATTGTGTGTTAAATACCTCATTATACCACATACACAAAGCTATGTTTGTCTAACATTTCAGATAGTAATATGGTCCTTTCTCACTTCTTCATTCTTCTGAGTTGTCTGAAACAAAATATGATTGATTTTTTTTGTACAAACAAAAACAGTACTGATGTAAATGTAGACTGTTACTCATTAGTCACTCTGTGCAACGAGGACAAATTGAAGTTCTCCCTGCAATTAAAGCACATTAGATGACGAATATAAAGCTGCATCAACTCTGACGCTTTTCCGTAAATATCTGTTTGAGGAATATGATTTATTATTATTATTATTATATTTTTTTTAATGATGACATAAATTTGACTGCAGTATAATAAGTCGACAGCTTGACTTAAATGAAATGTGAGTGAGATTACTGTGTACGAAACTTGAGTCATGTTGCTGCAATTGTCAGAATGACTTTCTGCAGTTTTGAGTCAGGAGTGTCTATACATAGCAACTCACCGTGAACCACACTCTCTTCCTCTCAGCCTTCTTCCCCTTCAGCCTGGGCAATAGCTCTGTCTGCAGGGATGGCAAGAGCTCCTCCATCACCAGGTTGGCCAACACCTGCTCCGACACATACAGACAAAAGTTTGAGGCAACTCACAAAAAATATTAGCGGTGCTATATATAAAAATACCTTATACCTCAGCACATCAGCTGTCTAAGGGTTTTAACTGTGACTTTGTCATTTTTTTATTACATTAGGGCTGTGAACAAATAGCCTTATTCCTAAAAGTGAGAAATCTATTTTGGGAACATTTGCCTGCGTGCAAATACAGAAAGAACAGTTTTAACAATCTAACAATCAGACGAAACAATAACAAGCAGTCTGTTTTAATACTAAGCACAATATCTATTTCTTGGTTTGGTACATTTAAAAAATAAACAAACAATTAATAAATTAGCAGACACCATCAAATGTATAGATATAAAAAATATACTGCTGGAGAAGTGAGAAAAAAATAGAAAGAACTCTTGATTCAAAGACACATCACCTGCAGTACAGAAATATTTTAGACTCAGAATAAATAAATATGAATGAAAATTTTATCCTCATGAAAAATGCACATTTGTAATAATTATATTATTTTTTATATGAAAGCACAGTCATCGTATTATACTAACATAGATTAGAAAATCTATAATATTCAAATGCATTTGACTTTTAACCTTAACTCCACTATTATATATGAGCACACTACAGCAACGTTGTGCCTTGCAAAAAGTATTCATACCCTTTGATTTTTTTTTTGTCAACATTAAAACCACAAACATAAAAGTATTTCAATGGGATTTTATGTAAAAGAAAAAGTGACATATAATTGTGAGCTGGAAGGAAAATAATAAATAGTTTATTTATTTATTTCTTTATTTACAAATAAAAATCTGAAAAGTATGGCATGCATTTGTATTCAGCCCCCCTTAAAATCGAGTGGAACCAATAGTCTTCAGAAGTCTGATTCGTAAATAGAGTCCACCTGTGTGCAATTTAATCTCAGTATAAATACAGCTGTTCTGTGAATCTCTGGTTCTCTGAGGTTTGTTGGAGAATGTTAGTGAACAAACAGCAAAACATATCCCCAGCTTTGAACATTTCACTGAGCATCCATCATCGGAAAATGGAAAGAGTATGAAACAACTGCAAACCTACCAAGACATGGCTGTCCACCTAAACTGACAAGCCGGGCATGGAAAACAAATTACAAAGGCCGAGCATCATGATTCCAAGTAAATGTAACTGAAACTTGAATATAATCTTTAAGGAAGTTCAGAAATTGAGTGCAAAAGCACATTATTTAGGAACTCTAAACCATCCTTACTGTGCTTTTGTGTAAAAAATATGGATGTATTAGTCACACCCATGATGCTCCCTTAGGATTCAAAATTGCTCATCAAATGCTCTGCTCATCTGCTCACCTTCTGTTGAATGAAGAAATAATAAAAGGGCAATGACTCTGTAAACAAACACAGAGAGGAAAGTGGAGGTGTTTCCTCCACCGCTCATGGACTTCCTGCGGCTGGGCCTGCCGTCACCCAATTTCATTCCCTAATATGGTCTAGGATATAGTAGTACATGAATGATAATAATAGCACTATTCTTATGGTTCACAAGTCTCGGTCCGCTATTGTATTCAACGTGTTCCGCCAACGCGGGTAACGTTTTCTACAGCACGCAGAAAATATTTTCTGATCCTTTTTGTACATTTATTAAGAGAAGTGCAGTCAGGTTCATAATTTTTGGAACAATTATTTGGCCTCTGTACTCCACCACACTGAATTTAAAATGAAACACTCAAGATGGAAGCAAAGTCAAGACTTTCAGCTTTATTTAAAGGGTGTTGACAAAAGTCACATATCCTAAGAATTAATCTGGCGCCTTTAACCTTGATTACGCTGCACAATGTGGTGGCCAAATCACATGTGAAAACGATTCCTGATGCTCCCAGAACCACTCTTATAATCTGAGTCCTGGCATATGCCATCAAGGAAGAGATGTGATAACCTGGTCATTCGGTACATTCAGGTCATCAGCTGACTTCCCTTCCTACGCTGACACACCTATCACTCTGGACAAGGTCAACAAGGTCAATCTGGAGTCATCAGACCACATAACCTTTTTCCATTTGTCTGAAGTCCAAATCTTTGTTTCCTAGTAAATTGAAGCCAATTTTTTTTTCTGATTAGACTTACTAACAGTCCAAATCCTGTGTGTGCTCATCACATTGTGCGTGTAGAAAGGCTCTGATTTTCATTATTAAACATAACTGTGTGTTTTTTAAAATACAGTAATGATTTATTTGGTTGATAATTGAAAACATTCACTTTTCCTTCTGACCACATTTCTTCCCTCATATTGACAATTCTCCACTATCCTGTCTAACTAATCATTTGTTAGACAGCCAATTCCAGTAACCTTTTTTTTTTATTTGCTTGATGCAGACCAATATTTTGAGTATACTGAAATGGTGCTTTAAAATAAAAAAATAAAAAATAATAATAATTTGGCCATGATGTGCAATCACAGTGAGCTAAATCATAAACACACTTTACTACAGTCTAATTTTTCAGACACAAACAGATTTATTGAGTTAATATATTTTTTCACCAAACGTAAAAGAAAGGAATGATTGTACTGTTGTGGTGGGAAACTGGTGGGAATCACTTTCTTGTAAACTGTTTTAACTTAAAACCATATCTACATAATTCTAGGTCCATCAGTTTCGTTCTTTCATTCAGTCATCTGTTTTTTAAAAGTTTTTTTTAATAACATACAAGATCTTTCAAAGCAAAAAAAGATAAAAGAAAGCTGCAATCCCATGTAGAGAGTCTCATGAGGGGCAGGGCTGCGCAAAAATACTCTGCATCGCTCAGAATGGGCAAATCTCTGGGTTACTACCCCGCGGAGTTATGAAGAGGCAGAGGCGCGGCCATTTATAAACGCAGTTGCTAGGCAACGAATCGGCGAGGCAATCAACCTGGATACGTCGCACCTGGCGCGTGTCTATTTAAGGGTCCTGATACGTCCGCACTTCGTGTGATTATTAGGTAGCACTGGTAAGGTATCAGGGCCAAGAAAAAGAAAGAAGACAAAGCACGTATAAAATACAAGAGAAAGAGGCAAAGACCCAGCCTCTGACTTCCTAAGACGCCGATGTTATGCGCTAAAATGTCCTCCTGCCACAGAATGCCCCCGTCCCCCCTACATAATCTCATAAATAGGTTTATGATTGACAAATTACAAATTACACCAAACGAATTTGATTATAAAATATGCAATATAAAAAAATACATGTATAAATTATATTATATTTTTTATATTGCTTATTTTATAATAAAAAGTTATTTCTTGCAATTTTTCATCATAAATATTTATTGAGTGTCAACATTTTTGTATTACATGACAAATCCCTGCAAAATAAATGTGCCACAAAATAAACATTATATGAGAATTTGTATTAATGTTCTTGACACCTGTCACACGCCTAGGGTTAATTATAATAGTAATATCATATTTAATAATAATAAACCTATGAATTTATGTTCTAATATAATATTTGATAGAGATTATGGAGGGGGGGGGGGAATCCGCGTCAGGGGGCATTTTAGAGCATAACACCCCTCGTTCTCACGCAGACTGCGGAGCTCTGTTTGTTGCATTTTCATTTTTCTTTTGTTTCCTTTTGAGTTCATTAATTAATAATCACACGTTATCTCCGAACACCAGGGTCTTCCCGTGCGTGTCATAAGCAGTCTCACAGGCCCCTGCTTCATTGACCCCCTCTGAAGTCTTATAAATACTATTACATCTCGGCTATGTAACAAATTGCAGAAATGTTCATTACTCTATTTTCTGTATTCAGAAGTTTATTGCAAATATATTGTTCAGACTGTATCGTATATAGAGAAGCTGTTCCAACGGTTATGGATCTAAAGGACAGGAGCATTTGCGTCAAAACAAGAACATAACAATGTTTTTTATTTTTAAAGAAAACATTTCACTTGTGGTCACGTCAGTTAAACGGAGCCCCGACTCAGGCACGCCTGTCTAACAGCTGAGGACACCACCTCTCTCACCACATTAGCACGCGCACACCCACACCCACACGCCCTCTCTCTAGAGAGACTCTCCTATCACCCTTCCCCTCCCCACCACACACACACCATCTCTCCAGGTCCACGCCTCTCTTTTGTACTGAAGTGTTCCTGGAGTAGAACAAATGCAGGGCAATAGACTTAAAACATGACAAGGGTACAAGCTTACTTGACATTCGGTGCCCACTAGCATCTCCCATGACTCGTAATGTCCTTTCTCCTGTCTGTAGAAATGAATGGCCTTAAGGAATGCTTGGACATCACATGTCGTCTTCTTCAAAGTGTCTGAATTAAGACGGGGAAGAAAAGAGACATTGACAAGACATGAGTCTGGGGTGCTGGATTAGGATTGGATCAGATAGATCAGAGTTATTTTCATGCATGATGAGTGTGTTTAAGAGAAAGAAAGGATCAGAAACAAATACAAAAAAAAAAAAAAAACAGAAACCAAAAAAAAAAAAGGATCTTTATATTTTATACGTTTAAAAATATAATGTTTACACTGTATGGCCAAAAGTTTGTGGACACCTGACAATCCCACCACTATGTGCTTGTTGAATTGTTTTAAATAATACATGTATTATAATAGCAACAGAAGCTTAAGCCTGTTGTGAAATACTACTACATACTAAACCTACTACTGCTAACAACTATTTTCATATTCTTCATTAACAAATAATTTTGAGTTTGAGGAAAAGTTTTTCAAATCATTCACAAAAGGAGTTTCAGATGAAACTCAGTGATCTGGTATCCATAAAAGGCACGGATGCATCTGTAAAAATAAAAATACATTTGTGAGAATTTCACAGCATCACATGGCAAGCTTGTCACACACTTCTCTTTTGTGGTCAAAAAGTTACCAAAACCAAGAGAAACAGAAGGATGAAGAGATGAAACAGAAACAAGTGCTTCAATGAGAAACTGGGGTAAGAAACCGTTTTCCAACATGTTGTGCTCATCATGCACATACACACCCAGTGCCAATACCTAGTAAACATGCCTTACCATGCTGAATGCAGGTGGAATGACTTGTATTACTATTTCTTAGACAAGTACTACCCTTCCATTCACTGATATAAAGTTGCACCAGACTTGAAGATTAGCTAGATAATCATCTTCATGCATAAAGTGCACCGCTGCATATTCTGTGCCAATCTACCGGATCAGTCACTTTGCATGACAACGTGATCATGTGGTATTTAAAGAATATGAAACACACATGCATCAGAAGGTGTTAAAGCAGCACAGCCCTACTTAACGTGTGTAACAGTTATCTACCCTGACACTACAGCGTGTGTTACCATGCTCTGCAGAGGAGAGCTAACCACTAAAACCACTGAAAGAAGAGACTTCTCGACCGTCCTTCCTCCAGCACAGGAAGAGCAGCTTCTGTAAGTGGGATATTATTAGCGTGTCACCATGGTCACGGAAAAAAAACAACAGAAGCGACCTTAAAGTTTAAAAGAGGCAAGACATCTTCAGTTCGTTAGATGTTTACCAGTCTCAGTGCTTTACATGGTACTACTTCGAACATATTCTGAAAGGGGAAACCTCTGTTGTTTGGTTTCACAGAGTATGCTTAAGGGCTTCCACGTGTTTTTTCTTAGAATATGCCTATCTATCGATCATCCTACCTACCAATATAACAAGCCACCTGTCTGTCTGTGTGTTCAATATATAAAGGCAACTATTTGCAGCTGTAGCTGGATGAAGGTGTGTGTGTGTGAGTGTTTGAAATTTATTTATCAAGGTGGCGATTCGATTTTTTATTGGGAAAAAAAAGGGATCCTTTTTTTTTCAATTTTGTTACAATTCTAAACAAATTTGGCGAATAATTTGCTATGCAATTAGTGAACAGTTTAGAGCGCACAACTAATAGGATATTAGAGGAAAAACAACATTTTACACCTGCAAATGGTAATATATCAGTGTGGAGATACATGAATTGACAACAAACTCTTGATAAGTAACTGAATCAATTTTTCTCCCACGTCTACTAACTACTGTATTTGTCTGTCTGTCTGTCTGTTTGTCTGTCTGTGCTTTTGAACGTAAATGTGCTTGAAATTAGGGCTCCTCTTTGTTTATGTCTATGTACTATATGTGTGTGTGTGTGTGTGTGTGTGTGTGTGAGAGAGAGAGAGAGAGAGAGAGACAGAGAGTGTATGTGTTAGAAAGCACCATGGCTGCAATATAACAGAGACAGATTTACGATGATGGTTTAAGCAAAGATTTAAAATGATGTCTATGTGCATTTCTCCATAACTAATGGAACAATATTTTCTGTATCTGTGTAAAAATCTGACAGGCCACACGTTTTCTATAACAACTTAACCAACAAGAAGATTGCCTCATTTTACCAGTGAGACATGACACACGATAAAGCTTCCATGTTGTGTTTTATATGCTTTTGCATTCCTATTTGAAACAGCGCACTGTACTATACTATAGGACCAGTCAAACATTTGAATCCACCTACTCATTCAAAGGTTCTTTTTCTAATATCCTGAATAGTGGAATAATACTGAAGATCTCAAAATTATGAAAAAACACAAAGAATTAGGTTTCATACAAAAAAGTGCTAAAAAAGGTTTATATTTCAGTTTCTTCAAAGTAGCCAGCTTTACCTTGATGACAGCATTGCACACTACTATCAGCCAGCACATGCTCAATAGATGTGGGAACTCATTCAAGACTGTTGGAAATTCATTCCAGGTAATGACCTCATGAAGCTGATTTAAAGAACACCAAGACAGTGCATAATTACTTTGCTAACTTTTTTGCTTCCCCCCGTTTATTTGATAGTGTTAATACCTTCGGTATTCTTCTACATTGTGGAAAATTGTAAGAAAAGAGAAAGAAAAAACACTAAATGAGTAGGTGTGTCCAAGGTTTTGAGCGGTATTGCAAATATCCTCCTTCTTTCACAAAGCTCACCGTGGTTTTGATGGCGGATGCAGTCAGAGAGAATGGAGACGAAGCGGATCTGTTTGTCCTCCTCTTGGAAGCTGAAGTAGGCATCTCTCCTGTAGGGCAGTCTCAGGAAGACAGGAAACGGTCCTGGAATGGACACCATGGGCGAAGCAGCTTCCTCTTTTGAGCCTAGGGGATGAGAGGTGATGAAGAAAAGGAGAACGAGTGTCAATATTGAATCATTTTGGATGGCTTGTATTTGCTACAAAGAAAATAGAAAGATCTCTGGATCTCTGTTTCAATGTCTGTGTCTACAGCACATTATAGGATTCCATATCAGTCCATATCATACACTAAACATAATTATAAAATGACAGCAATCCCAAATGCACCATGGAAATCTGAGAACAAAAAAGTAAAGCTCTTTTTTTTTTTTTAACCCTGTTTCAAATGACCAAATCTGATTTGTTTGTGCTGACTATAGTGCAGTTGCTTAAATCAATGATGCCAAAAAGGCTGAAACGACACCTTGGAGACTTGATAACACCTGTAAAAGCACAGAAAAACTCACTGTTCAGGTCAGGGAAAGCTTTGTCCACTAGAGTACTGTATTTCTCCTCCGCGGTCAGCACAGTGCCGCCTGTTAGCTTGAGTGTTTGACGTGCAGGAGTTCCTTTTGCGAAAGTCTAGATATTATGAAACATTTCATTTTGTTATGAATGATCACAACGATCAAACGATATAATTTTATTTAATTATAAAAAGGAAAAGATTAAACAGTAATACTTTAGTTTGCAGACTGTAATATCTTTGTGTTTTTGAGGAAAATTAATGCAGCTTTTATGTTAGAATGACAAACATGAAATTGTTTGGGCTTCTTATAATCCATAGTGATGTGCTAAAAGTGTGATGCACCTCCTGGCTGTCATGAAGCTCCAGACTGTAGTCTGCCCGCACCGTCACAAACCTCTCCTTCCACTTCTTACTGTCATCAAAGTGCAGGACGCTGTCCTTATACACCAAATCAGAGGCCTGTGGAGGCTCCTACACACACACACACACACACACACACACACACACACAGATCAGTTTTTTACTGATATTGCTCCCTGCTACAATAGAACTCTACTATATGACTGTTACAATATCTTATAGCTGGCAGTTTAGTCAACTTGATTTGTACTCATATTTAACTGCAGCCAAACCTATCAATATCTACACTTTTTGGCCAAGCGTTTGTAGTCATCTGAACATCACACTCATATATTGGCATTCCCTGAACTTTTTCTACAAAGCCAAAAACACACAACCGTCTAGAATGTATCCTTCAACATGACAGTTTCCCCTATAAAAGGGGCATAAATTGCAATTGGGTTGGTTGTTAAACAGTACCTTCTGTTTGAGGAGATTTGTGTGAACCGTCTGCTGCTGCTCCACTTCATCCTGCAGCTGTGAGAAAAATGCCACACAGTACTGCCGCTTGTAGTGCGGGCTGAAGTTGTTCAGCTCAGCCTCAGTCCGTCCTGCAGACATAGAGAAACATATACAGGTTTGATCCGTGGGTATAAGAGTACTGTACATAATGGAGATTTAATAAAAATGATGAGCTTTACCTATAACAACACAAATTTTAGATAGCTGTGGCGATACATTTAATTTGTTAGTGCTTGCATGCAACTTTTATTTCTTCAGAAATTTTGAGAGCACTCTTTTTGGAAAGAAGTGAGCAATCCGATATCAGAATTTTTTGAATCTGCAGTTAGATTTTTTGCTTTATGTCATTTTCATAGAAATATTCCCAAAGACATTAGACAAATATACTATATATATACCTCTTACCCTCTTATCTTTATGCCTGCCAGTAATAATATAAACTGCTTCTGGATCTATGGTATCTGACGTGAACTGTATTCATCCTCCCAATATTGTCATGAGTAGTTTTAGAACAAGATTCTCTTTATATTATGCTCAGCTGTCCTTCTGGGGCACTTTAAAGTAGGGAGCATTTCAAAATCCTAAAACTAATGACAGACTAAGCACTTGGTATGAAGTGTGGCTTTTTATTCACCACATCATGAATTTATTGTATGATATTTTATAACTTCAGCATTTGCTGAACAACTTGCTTTTTGTATGATCTTGTGTCTTAACAATCCTTCTCATCCTCACAGCCTTGACTTCCTTTTTTTCAGATGTTGCATGTGCAAGAGGAAAAACAGATCTACATTCAGAGCCAACTCTATGATGCATTATGGAGAAATTTGGGCTGAGACTTGACGCTTCACTGCTCTGCCAAAATAACATGGCACAGTGATGTGGAGTCTGCATTTCCTCCTATTTCCACTCTTGTGTCCAACAACTCTCTCCATTTTGAATTTAGCTGCTTATTTTCAGAGAAAAACAGCCTGAGAGAGAGATAAAAAAAGAATAATGTGTTTTCCTCCATGCAGAATGATAAGTCTGATAATTGGTTCTCCTGTATCACTGGCTTTGCTGGTGACATCTAATATACACACGTGGACAAAATTGTTGGTACCCTTCGGTCAATGAAAGAAAAACTCACAATGGTCACAGAAATAACTTTAATCTGACAAAAGTAATAATAAATAAGAATTCTATGAATGTTAACCATTGAAAGTCAGACATTGCTTTTCAACCAGGCTTCAATGGAATAAAAATAAATAAATAAACTCATGGAACAGGCCTGGACAAAAATGATGGTACCCCTAACTTAATAGTTTGTTGCACAACCTTTTGAGGCAATCACTGCAATCAAACGATTCCTGTAACTGTCAATGAGACTTCTGCACCTCTCTGCAGGTATTTTGGCCCACTCCTCATGAGCAAGCTGCTCCAGTTGTTTCCGGTTTGAAGGGGGCCTTTTCCAGACAGCATGTTTCAGCTCCTTCCAAAGATGCTCAATAGGATTGAGGTCAGGGCTCATAGAAGGCCACTTTAGAATAGTCCAACGTTTTCCTCTTAGCCATTCTTGGGTGTTTTTAGCTGTGTGTTTTGGCTCATTGTCCTGTTGCAAGACCCATGACCCACCTTTCTGAGACCCACCTTTCTGACACTGGCCAGCACATTTCTCTCTAGAATCCCTTGATAGTCTTGAGATTTCATTGTACCCTGCACAGATTCAAGACACCCTGTGCCAGATGCAGCAAAGCAGCCCCAGAACATAACAGAGCCTCCTCCATGTTTCACAGTAGGGACAGTGTTCTTTCTTGATATGCTTCATTTTTCCGTCTGTGAACATAGAGCTGATGTGCCTTGGCAAAAAGTTCGATTTTTGTCTCATCTGTCCATAGGACATTCTCCCAGAAGCTTTGTGGCTTGTCAACATGTAGTTTGGCATATTCCAGTCTGGCTTTTTTCTGATTTGTTTTCAACAATGGTGTCCTCCTTGGTCGTCTCCCATGTAGTCCACTTTGGCTCAAACAACGAAGGATGGTGCGATCTGACACTGATGTTCCTTGAGCATGAAGTTCACCTTGGATCTCTTTAGAAGTCTTTCTGGGCTCTTTTGTTACCATTGGGATTATCCGTCTCTTTGATTTGTCATGAATTTTCCTCGTGCGGCCATGTCCAGGGAGGTTGGCTACAGTCCCATGGATCACATTATTTTCCGTATTTTCTAGGGGTACCATCATTTTTGTCCAGGCCTGTTCCATGAGTTTATTTTTTTAATAATTCTGTTGAAGCATGGTTGAAAAGCAATGTCTGACTTTCATTGGTAAACATTCATAGAATTTTTTTTTAATTATTACTTTTGTCAGATTAAAGTTATTTATGTGACCATTGTGAGTTTTTCTTTTATTGACCGAAGGGTACCAACAATTTTGTCCATGTGTGTATTAGCACCTACTTCAATGGAGCCATGTGCTTATATTATATTTTAATACTACATTCAAAGTATTTATACTATTATTTTGTTGCAGGTCTATCATATTATATTTTTATATATTTATTAAAAGCATTCAAATCTCATTGGGATTTTTGATTGTGCAGAAAACAGAATGAGACCTTTATTTCCTTATATAATTCCCTGCTATACAAAAGCACTTATCCCAGCGTTTAACTAGTGCTTGGATACCATCAAGGTAGAAAGTTTTTTCAGTTCGACAGTGCCAGGATCAGACTGCCTGCTTCAAGTCTGAAAGCCTGGCCTCCCAGGAACTCCTTTAACCATTACCCCAAACATGTGGAAATGAGTTGGAGGGTATTGGTGGGAATGACAGGTGACATGGCAATAACTCCCAGTTCCTGTAATGCGCAAGTGGTGCTCATGAATGATTGTGTGTACATTCCTACAGACAGATGTGTCTCTTCCCACACAAGAATGACTGCAGCGGGCTCCGAGCCATCTCAGCTAGGATCATCATTCATAGATGTACAGGCTTCTATAAAATGTTTCCACCATTCATATGTTTCACTGAGCTAAGAAACTTATTACAGTGCTGTTGCCTGAAGTCTTCTGTTAATATTCATCACTTTTATGCCTTCATTCATTAGGAATTTCATCACGAGTCCCAGTTTGACTTGAACGCCTCCCATATAATGTTATGGAGAAAAACAATGTCTTTAGGCATGGTGTTTGTAAAAGAAAATAACTAGTCTGAGAACAAACTACGGCCTAATTCTAAAGAGATGGCTCACTGTCTTAAGACAATGATTAAATTTAATCTGTGCCTGATTTCCTGTTATCTAATCAGTCTGCTCTTCATATTGTTCTGATAAATGAATTAAGAGGCAGAGGGATGAGATAATGGTTTCCTGTGAGATTCCTGACTGACAGATTGTGTGCTTTTCCTCTTCTAGGCACATAGCAGGAGCACAGGACAGCAGAGCTCTCTCTCTCTCTCTCACACACACACACACACACACACACACACACACACACACACACACACTGAGGAAAACATTGGTAAATCTTAATTTGTTTCTGAAATGAAAAATGTGCTAACACTGCAAGATAAATAAATCATACTGCCACGCAGACACACACACACACACACACACACACACACACACACACACACACACACAGCTGTTTTAATAATGTCAATCCACTAAATTAAACCCAGCTTCTGGGATAATTCTGATACATTATTTCTTTTCTAACAATTCGTCCATTACAACATCGACACTCAAAGACTAAGGAAATGACTGCGCAGTACTGTGGTCAACTGTGTCGCAATATGTGCAAACATGTCGAATGAGGCCCGTTTTTACTCACGCTCTCGCAAAAGCCACAGTGTAGAACAAATCTTCACTGAACGACTTTGACCCGTATAATTAACGTGTGCCCTTCAAAGCTGTGCATTTCTTATTTAATTTTTTTTTTAAGGTTAAACTTATTTCATTAACATGCTAATCTATTTTCACTATGGTTAATGATTTCCTATATTGCTCACAGCTTCAACTTTCTCACCAACAATATCATCAACACAATCTCACTTGTCGTCTCATAGATCACTGCCTAGATGGACTCAAGTGTGTACTACAGCTGTCCTGCATCAGTGCGTTTTGGAACATTGAGGTGTTGGCATATCCCCTATTTCTCAAGTGGATTTCTCATTATTATGATGTTGGACATAATGATGGATCATGATGGAAATGGTGAGTGACAAAAGAAGCTCTTGATATGAAATTGATTACATTTGTCTTTCATTAAACATCATTGGAACTGCATTAGCAATGTCTTCCTGTGATGGACAACTGCTAACTTGTCATGAGATAAACAAAAATGTGTACACAAAAGATTGTTGTAGTCGTTAGTCTTTCAGCTACTCTGCTGACTTCACCACAGCGGACCATCCGATCCACACAACTTTGCACAACATGTTTAATTCATTACAGGGTAAAATTTTCTTTCATTCAGACATACACCTAACGCTTTCTAACCAGTTTTCTGAATGCATACTAACATAATATAACCCTACACCTAAGATTAATGCTACATCAAGACTGCTTTTAAATAATCCAAGATGGTCCTGGGTGTCATATCGTCAAACTGCCACGTATACTGTATGTGGCCCAATTCCAGTATACATTGTATTCTCCACAATACTCCTCACAGTACTGTGTAGTAAAGCATGCCATATTGATATGGTACATTACACAGACATTTGACTGCTCTCCATTTTTATTTGTAGATGCTGTTCAACCTCAGAATTACCTCAGACTACTTAATTTCGGTTCCGTTACTGTAACCTGAAACATGATTGGTTTTCGTGAGTGAAGCCAATGATGCAAGGTGGCAGCAGAGACAACATTTTAGGAAGTAAAAATTTACAAAAGCATTGATTTAGGAACATAATTGCATAAAAACATACAGCAAAAGCTAACCAACCTAAACAGCTAGCTAACTAGCATAAATGGTCTTTTGTTTAGAGTAAAGGATTCCACTTTTAGAGAAACATTTAAAAGACAGTTCATGAATATACATATTTCATATGTATTAATTTGTCCATAATTGACATATAAATATACAAGCTAATAAAAATGGATAGAGCTTGTTTGGTTGTTGCTAATAATTGTCAGTTAGCATGTGCTAGTTCACACAGGAAACAGATCAGCTAATTATTTTACTGTTTCCTACAACATTTAGATTAATAACTGTAGTATAACACTGTAAGACCTCTATATGATTAACTGTTATCTTCATCAGGCATTTTGTTAAAATAAAATAATCACATTGTGTTGCAGTACTTCAATACTATGAAGGTTGCTTCAGCCATGTATTAAGAAATCTGTAAGTAAGATGTACTCATACTTTAGTATCCAAGTACCATTAGTGTTGTTCATACACTGCATACAGGTTTTACTCTGACTAGTGTGTTAAGAATGGCAGTTGAGAATGCCTCATGGGTTGAACATGTAATTGACTGTAATTGTGCTACTATTATGTCAAGTATAATTACAGGATGTTGATACGATAAGACTGGAACATGGTGAGAGAGCCAGGATATACAGTACAGTAGCTACAAGCACAAAAGCAGTTGCTTTGTAGGTGTAAAACGTAACAACAATACAAGCTGAAAAACAAGAATGTTTTGTGCCAATATTAATATAATATAATATTTAATTGCAAAAGGCTGCAATTTATTAAAAGTAATATACCATACTCAAAAATTTTGTAAAGTCTGTCAATTATTTAAGTATTTCTTGTTGTTGTTGTTTTTTTTTGTTTGTTTAGTTTGAGTTAATAAATATTAATAAGCATGCCAGTGGTTGGCAATTAATTAGCATACCACGTGGCTCCGGAGCTGAATGTGGCTCTTTCATTCCTCTGCTGTGGCTTTTGAAAATAAATAATGAATATTTATTTTAGTTCGTTCGTTTTTTAAATGTAAATTTGAAAATTGTGGTGATCGATCTTGTAACATAAAAATACCGCCGATGTGCAACACCAGGTGGCAGTCGATTTATACATACTGTATTTAATACTGTAGCCCTTTTTTTCCAGGTTGACCGTTGACTGCACGCTCCAGTACTCGCAATAAAAGGATGACGGCACACAGAAGCAGACATCATTTTTGCTTTGCTGCAGGTGGATAATTTAAGTTCAGCTTTTTATTTCATAAATACGAGGAGGACTCAAACAGACACTGCGTATTTTAATTGAAAGTAACCTTTAACTAAGTGTCTTTTTTGTCGGAGTTCAAAATATTTTTGTTGCATGCAGAAATAAAATTAAATTTTCTCTGTAGCAGTTAATTGATTTCATAATTGCAACACACTATAGTTTTTTATACATAGAATAAAGGTTAAAAACTATATTTAACCTTATTGTTTAAGGCTGTCGACCCCTGCCCTAGATAAATATGTTTGAATACAAAATGGTGCCTAATATTTAATAGTTATATTAAATTTTTTTGATCAAATCATGCAGCCCTATAATACACTGTATTTGTTGACACCTACCCATCATTCCCTTATGTAGGCCTTTCTGAAACTGTTGTCACAAAGTATTGTATAGGATGTCTTTGTATCCTGTAGCAATTAAAGTTCCCTTCACTGGAACAAAGGGGCTCTGTGTACAAAGCGAGCCCCTTTCTTTTACTCTAACCTTGGTAAACCATGTCTTCACGGACCGTGAAGACATGGTTTACCAAGGTTAGAGTAAAAGAATTCGAGTGTCCTGAACAGAGCCCTGACCGGACTTACAACAAACACCTTGGAGTGGAATTGGTACACTGACTGCACCCCAAAGCCTCCTCACCCAACATCAGTGCCATTATTTATACATTAATTAACACACAAAAAATTAAAATGTTCTTCCTCCTTATCAGAACTGCATGGTTGTGTCAAACTGGGTTATTAAAAAAAAGTGGTTGCCATTGCAACATGAACAACCAGGAATAGTGTCAAAAAAGGGGTGAGACTTAAAAGCATGTATAAAGATACGGATGTTCGGATATGCTGGAAAAGATTTCCGGTCACTTAGTTATAAAGGAAACCAAAATGTCTTGGCTGATTAGATACATTTGGCATAAGGTAATAAAAGTTTTGGATTTTATTTTGTGTTGAATTATTGCTTTAGCCTTTAATTTTTAAAACTTAATCATGGATTTAAATGTGCTCAATTTTCACTACACAGTGCACTCTTTAAGACGGTGCCATTTTGTAGTGTTGTCTGATTTCTCAGCGTATGAATAATGTATTCTGTTTAGGGCACACTATATTATTGCCCAGAGTGCACTGTACAACCAGTGAACCACTGACGCACACTACTTCTGCATCAAAATGCACAAAGATTTCTTTCAGCTCAAAACGTACCTATCTGGATCTGACTTCAGATTTAAATGTCACATGTGTTTCTGATACACTGCTTTGTTGAACTGAGTCAGATGTCTCCTTGCCCACTACAAGAATGAATTGAGTCAGATGCTACTACCCACTCCACAGTGCCCTACTGTATGTAGATGTTTATCATTTAAATAATGTTACATCAACTATATAACTGTGTATATAGTAAATAAAGAATGGATGAATGGGGAAGTAACACTGTCTGATTGAACCAGTGTAAAGAATAAACTAGCAAGAACTGAACTGAAGATGCTTTTTCACATAACAGATATAACGTCACCAACAACAGATCTAAGCTCTTCTTGTGAACATCATGCAAAATTTATTCTCTCCATGCCTTCAGTAGATACATGCTGCTCGTGCAAGAGCCTTTCACATAGTAAGGGTAAACAAACACAGCTGAGTACTGGGTCTGTATGCTCACATCTGGAGTAGTTTCAAACTGCTCTGCATCCTGCACCACACAAACACACGATGCTTTGTATAACTGGAAATCCTGCAGAGCAGGGTTTCTTGGGTTCTGCGTATGAACATGTTTATTGCACTGATCTTTGGTTCAATAGTTTGGTCTAGTGTACCGTATGTGTGTGTGTGTGTGTGTGTGTGTGTGTGTGTGTGTGTGTGTGTGTGTGTGTTTGTGTTTGTGTGTGTATTGTGGGTATGCACAAGAATGCGGCCAGCCAAATTGAACCAGGGCTGTATAAAATATGATCATGTGATACTGCAAACCAAACTGTAAAGTGGTGGTTTATAGAAAAATGATCAGAGCCGAGGAGTTCCATTTTAGCAGAGGGTGGCGGATGAAAAATGGATGAAATGTAATAAATAAGAATGAACACTACAGAACAAAATATTTGTAAATGTGTACGTTCCAACTGCAACAAAACCTAAGCATTTTGGTATATACATATTGCATTTCATGAAAATACCTCTTTTGAGAAAGAATCACTTGCCATATTGGTATAAGGAAACTACATTTACATTTATCAAATGACAACCAAAAATACCCTTTATCTCGAACTGAAGGTCATGGTGAGATCATAAAATACAAAGTGAGCAAACCACAGCTTTCTGATCTGCCTCATGTCCTACAGATTTTGAAACCAAACCTCCTCACTAACACCTTCTTCTGCAGGGAGTCGGAAAAGTACTTCTGCACAGGGCTTAAAGCATGAAGTAATTTCCTGTTGTGAGTCTCTCGTCACACTGAAGCAGCTGTGAGAACTGCTTTCATTAAAACAGGCGTAAATACACAGTAAGTTTAAAGTATTTATCTGTTTTGATCTAATCAGTTATTAAAAACTGATACATACATATGCATAGTGTACCATCCTAATAAAAGATATATGCTATTAGGGAATACTGTGACCATGAAAGGGTGTATTTGGTCTGATAGAACGTTTAAGAAGGTGGTATCTGTCGATGTAACACAACGTGTCCATATGAATGCCAAGGCCCAAGGTTTCTCAGCAGAACGTGTCCCAGAGCATTACACTTTGCCGACTCAAATTGTTCCCAAAGTGCATCCGGCATCTCATCATCAGGTAGGTGGCGCACACGCACTGGTCATCCACATGATATAAGAGAAACCGTAATTCATCAGACCAGGCCACCTTCTTTCATCGCTCCATGGTCCAATTCTGATGCACCGATTTCTGCAGGGGTCAGCTTGGAGCTCTCTGCCTGAATGTTTAATTCACAACAAGTTAACTAAACTGCCACAGTAGTAGTGTCAAGACGTCGGCCCTTGCTAGCAGAACGTGGCACTCCAGACAACTTTAGCTGCATTTTCTTTTCACCAGGAAGATGTGAGAAACAGACCGCTCGAGAGCGACCACATCATATTGTGAGATCTGCTTTCAGCTGGCCAACATACAACATGGAAGTGGAGCAGCTGGTGCGGATCGAATAAGATTTAAGCAGAGGGACACTGAATGTGCGTGCAGGGCAGAGCCAAAGTGGAAAGAACTGTATTGTTATTTGTGTTACAGCGTTCAGAAAGGAAAATGAATAAAAATACATTCAACAATGTAGGTTGAATATTGGGGTTCCACAACTAGCATTATTCTTTCTTATTAACTTGACTTACATAGTCTTTCCTCTAGCCATCAAAGAGGCAGCCACATCTGGAATGTATCATGAATCATGAATTTGTTTAGCCCATTGGCTTACCAATACTAGACATTAGCTGATTGACTAAAATGTCTGTCTACTAAAAGTGTTTGACTCAGGTGTCCTGACAGGAAGCAAGCATTATTGTGATATCCAAAGGTGCATCTGTAACATTATAGCATGTCCTTGTGGATACGTATCTTAACAATGCTGAGAATGTTAACTGCAAATAGTGGAAAATTTTATCTTCCAACCATACAGCATGGCATATGGGGAATGTGCCAGCTGTGGAAACACAAACATGTCACATGTGTGTGTGTCTCACAGGGAGGAGGCAGTGAGGGGAGTGATTTTGGAATCAGAACAGCCTGTCAGTGAGTGTGAGTAATTTCCCCGAGCCCTAATGCAAGCCAGAAATGAGGGCCTATCCTGAAGTGACCTTAAAACGCGCATACTGAAACGCATGAGACTAAATGTTGAAAGCTAATCAGGTGGTCCACACTGGCAGCTGTAAAATGGGACGTGGCCGATTTGTGGGACGATAATTTGGGGCACGGAGAAGCTCGGCGTGGTGACAGCATTCTAAATCATTCTGAGCTGAACTCAACCTCTTTGCTGAACATGACAGCTGGAAACAGTTTGCTCACAGTCAATTCATAGAGCCGTCTTTCTCTGTCTTTCTTTCTTTCTGTCTTTCTCTTTCCCTTTTTTACTCCGTCTTTAGTAATCACGCAGTCGACTCCGTAACAGAAGGGAAGCACATCAGGCGATATTCTGAGTCACACATTTCTTTCTCTGTGCTCATGTTTTGCGTGATTTCACCCAAACGAAGGCCAAACTTTAATTGCTTGTGATGGTACTGGTAGCCTGAAAGGCCTACAACAGCTGGAGTTCAAATCAAGAGATGTGTCATCTAAATCACTTCAGAAGCACCTTCAATGGAATGCTATTGCAGCTAAGCTGCAAAACACCTACCATGAGTTTAATCTAGATCTGATCTGATTCATAGCCTTAATTACAAGACAACAAATCAGCAAAGCTCATCTACATCTGGAACATCTGTAATAAAATACCTGCATGTCTCATTGGTGATAAACCCTGGCCTCTATATGTGAACAGATAGGATGGGATGATTTGATCTGCACATGTTCCTACGTATGTTCCTATGTTCCCTTTATCTTTGGACCTCGTGCTAGAAAAATATTTGGAAAAAATAGTTCAACTTAAGAGACCAACATCATTCATACTTGAATGCTGCTAGAAAAGTGTAAATAGTAAAGTGCTCCAAATGGTCATTTTTATGTCCGTCTTATTATTTCTGGTCATAGAAAATACCAAAAAACATAAAACCACATGAGCACATATCTGCCCTATTTCTTAGCCCATATGACCTATTTTTAAAACTGTACACAGTTCATGAAATTAAATACATCATACTACATAGGTTGTGGTAAAAACAAAAAAAGGATGTCACACTTTACTGCATCATTACCCCTCTAATTCGTTCTCAAAACAACAATGCAAAAAAAAAAAAGGGTCAAAATGGTCTGGATTTTTTTATATAAAATGTGCAAACAACATATCATGCCAATGCCATGCCAGCAATGCCACAATTATCACCCCCCTAAACAGCAAAAAATAAAATAAAATTCCCACTAAACGTTCCACAGTTCCACCAATCTTCCATCCGAACTGATTGCTTATTTGAACATTAAATGATTCAGCGTAATTAATAAATTGTGTCAAAATAATTAACACAAAACACTGTGAGCGCATATGATTTAAAAATACATGAAATCCAGCACAATCAATAAGTCATGACATAAAGCTCAGCCGGAATGGTTCTGCTTCATTAATAGCTCGTTTTATTCGCCTTTCACAAGCTGTGTCTCTGTGATTCCAACCATATGCTTCTCCAACTTATTCCAATCTCTTTTCTTCAAAACTCCACTTCAGAGCAAAGGATTCGATTCCAAACCATGTGCCTTAGATCTTTATGTTTCATTGATGACAATGGAATTTTTGCTCACACAATCTGTTCGGTGTTTTACAGTTGCTTTTGTGGATCTGTTGGACCAACACAGTCAGCAAATACTGTAAGCGTAGCTGATACCTAAATGTAGGTATATCAGTGTGTATCACACACACACCTCAGATTGCTTTGTTGAGGTGTTCAGCATCTCAAATAGATCTGTTTCTCTGGTTTGTCTTTGCTGAGAGCTTTTCTGCTGGGAGCTATATTTCTGCAGAGGGTCTGAAGCCTTAAGTCATTTCCTGTAGCAGATCCCTTATCACCTTTAACTCAACTGTGAGATCAAACCCCCTTTTTTCAACAAACACTGCCAGACCCAAGGTAGATGTACCCTGCCACTTTAAAAAAAGAAAAAGAAGAAAAAAAAGTATGCTAATAATTAGATTATATTTATTTCAATATGATTCTTCTATGTACTAAGTCACTGACTGAAATATAATAAAAAATAAAGAATCAAAAATAGAAACGTACTCATTGTCTCATTGCCATCAGACAAGTCTAGTCTGTCTATGCCGTTCCTTTTATAGCTTCAGTACAAAACTATACAGTATAGTATCATAAATAGATCTGGGTTAAGGTTAAACTATTAGTCAAAACACAGCAAGCGCTCTTCTCAATTAACACATTCAGGAAAACACTTTATGTCTCATTTATTTCACTGACCAACAACTTCCTCCTGCATAAGCTGCTTACAGGCTTTAAAACCAATGCTATAGAAGAGAGCGTGACCAAGATCCTGTGTCTGTGAGTTCTGCATAGTTTGGTGATTTGTGGACTCTAACATTCCTGGTTCACATAATCAGTAAGCTTAGTAAGAGGGCTACTTCGAATGATTCAGAATGATTCTAGCTTATCGTTCATTCGACGATTTTAGGTTGAAGGCTAAAACAAACTATTGGCAGGTGCTTATCACCTTTTCTCCCCCTTTCTCTCACCACACACACACCACCGTACTTATGAAGTTTGCTTTGTCCTAGGTCTGTTAATCCCAGTGAAGGGAAACTGTAATGTGGTCAGATGGTCGGGTATCCACTCATAAAAGATCTATCCATCTATCTATTTATCTTTGTAACACTTTGACTCATGTACCTTTACTTGGCTCTTCTTCCTTCACCTTCTCTCCCTCTCATAAGGCTCTACGATATACATGAAAATATAAAATATATATAAATATTTATGCGTGTTTTTTTTCCCTACTTTTTCCTTAACACCCATGAACTCTGCTCTCCGTAAGTGTCGTCTCTCTCGTTCCATTAATGTTTCTGCCTGTAATGTGCTCTCCATCTCCATATCTCCCAATTTTCCTCTTCTGTTCTTCATTCTCTTTATCTCTTCTATGCATTACTCCTTCTGTTTCTTCCTTTCCTTGTTTCTCTCTTATTTTTATCTCTTCTCCTTTTTTCTCTTCCTCACTGCAAGAGGTCAGCGTGGCCTCTGGATCGTTACCCAACTCTACCCTAAGCTGTAAAAAACTGCAGAAGGAAGTAACTGCTCCATTCCATTGATCAGTCTCAACAATCCAGACGGGTGCAGAACAGAGCTGGTTTCCTCTTTTATCCGGCACTTCCCCTAAATCAGCAAACAATCCTCAGGACCAGCTGCTCCCAAACACAGGAAGGAAACACGTTCTTCTCATCATGCTGAACCCCGCATGACATAAAACCCCTCCACGTTTCTAGGCCTAAGGAGTCGGACAGATGTGGCAGCGTTCTTACATTCCTGCTGAATCAATTTAAACGCCAGTTCGGAGAGAATTTAACGCGCGCCATCCAAGTGGAATGGATTGAGTGTAGAGTGTGTGGTGGAGGGAAAGACCTGGTTATACTGGATGTATGTACTGTAGAGCCGTGATTTTTCTACTGAAGTTCAGGGACCTGGCAAGGCGTTCTTGCCTTTGAAGTCATTTCAGTTTCGGAAATCACAACCTTCCAGTATTATTTGAATGAGTTTAATTCAGAACTCATAAAATTGGGACATAAAATGAATAGAGACCTTATAAATCAGACCTCATTCCTGAAAATTCATTGGTTCCAACAAATAGCAAGAATATTACTGTACGCATTTTAAAATAGCCATAATATTTGAACAGTTACATCATTAAATAAATATATTCTCCAGGGTCCCAGGTCCGAGTTTCTGTGCCTGTCCTTCCCGTGTCAGAGTTCTCTAGTTCTCTCATACTCTCATACTCAAGTAGTGGATTGGTTATGTTAAAATTCCCCTATGTGTAAGTATATGGTAAGTATGAATGTGTGTGTCTGTGGTGCCTTGGATCTCACTCAGGGTGTGTTCCTGCTTCTTGCCCAGTACTCCCTAGATAATTCACCACCACCCTGACCAGGATAAAGCAGCTCCTTATAAGGAATAAATAAACGAACAGATCTATTTTTGTTTAAATATTTCTCATACACACCCTGAGTAGGATGCAGGGCACCACAGACCCACACATTCACACATTCATTGACACCTGGGGTGATTTCATCAAAGACAATCCACCTTCTGGGCATACTGTTTTTAGAAGTGAGAGGGAACTGGAGAACCCAGACACAAAGTGAACATTCACAGATACTCAGGATCAAACCCGGTACTAGGCGACCCCCCCAAAAAATGCCACGTTTTCAGGGGTTTTCAACCTTTTTGTCATCCTGGATCCAAAAAGTGGGTTAAACCAATTCATTCAAATGAGCAGTCAAATTGGTTAGTGATCATAAAACTCAATAATACATAATCACAGAGCTCCACTTTAATATTCCGTCTCTGCTAAATGAACATCACAGAACATGGCCTCCCATTTATACATCTTTTCTTTGTTCACATGACTTAACCATATGGCTTTATTTTACTGCAGCAAAATATTGACACACACCAAGATAATGATGATAATTTCCACGATCATGACATATTACATACGGTATCCAGATGTCCCATAAACTGGAGGGAAAGTTAGCTGACCAGCACATCTTTAGTTTTTTTTAAAAGTTTTTTTATTCTAAGGAATGGATTCAAATGATGAGTCTATGTCTACAGTATAAGAGCCACATCCTCCCTGCAGGACAAACTGCACTATATGGACACGAACATATCCTAAGGATCCTGTCCAGATGTTACGACCAGATCATTTTTAAAGCCAAAAGCTGAATTACATTTCACATTAGACAGAATGCAGAGAGCAGGTTAATGCGCGAGCCTGCACCGTTACTCAGCGCAGAACAGCGAATAAGCGCGAGACTGTCACCAGCGAATCATTTGTTCAACTCAAAACTTTTAGATGCGCCGTCAAACACTACTTACCTCTGATGTAGTTACATTTGGTTTCGTCTAAAAGACTGGAGGAAGACACTCCCATGGTGAAGCGCGCGTTCTCTGCGTCCCGTTAACTCTGTTTAGTCACAAACTCTGCACGTCTTCACTGTCAAGAGAAACGACCTGTTCTGACCAGCGAGTCGCGGACGAGTCGGATCTTCCCAAATGACTCTTTTAGTGAATCGATTCCGGAGAGTTTTGTGTGAAAGTTGACGCATTTGTCAAACTGTAGCGCCGCCTGCTCATCCTGCTCATCCTCTTCAGCAGTGACACATTTAATCAATTTATTAATTTATGAAATAATTCATTTAATTCATTTATTAACTCTATAGGATACCCGTAGTAGAAGGAAAAGTCTTAATACTAGAAAGAGAATTGTTTGTTTGTATTTATGTGTTGCTTAAAGATGAATGATTAACCTAAGCAGTGAATCAAAAGTTATTTTAATGAACTCTTAGAAAAGACATGCATTCCTTGCTTTTCCATCCACTTTGTACACCTGTAGACAGATTTTTGTAATGCCTCGATTAAAAAACTCTCTCTGTTTCCCTCTCCCTGTCTCTCTGTCGAGCTATACATGTCGCTCCTGAGCTGCCAGTGATCTGAACCCCCTCTGCCCCCTGGACCTGTCTGACTCGTCCTGGTGTCCCATTTCTGGTTGGAGATCTCGTTGCATGGATGCCCCGTGTGGTTTGCCAGGGATGCGTGTGGTGACTGGGGATGGTTAGACTTTTCCACGAAGACGGTCCTGGCCTCGGCTGATGCTGACAGCTGTTTCTCTGAGGAGTCACGACTGCAGTTGCTCGATAGTTCAGGACTGGAGTTTCCTATAGTCTACCTGAGCCCCCAATAACGAACTGGAATCCATATCAACTTAAACACATCTCCTTTTATACTGAACTTCCAGTCTTACACAGTATGAATGCAGATCACCCAAATGAGGATGGGTTCCCTGCTGAATCTGGTTCCTCTCAAGGTTTCTTCCTATTGCCATCTCGGGGAGTTTTTCCTTGCCACTGTCGCGTCGTCCTCAGCTTACAATCTGATCATTTTTATTCATACACATTCACATTTCATACGAAGTTAAATTAATCTTTTGATTGTGTAAAGCTGCTTTGCAACAATGGCAATTGTTAAAAGCGCTATACAAATAAAATTAGATTGAAGTAAGCGAAACAAATGCACTGCTGTCTTCATTTTGGCTGCTTTCATCGAACCAAACAGGTGGAAGTCTGTTGAACCAATATCAACACAATAGGGAGGATGCTTTAACATTGAAAAAAAAAAAAAAGTTGTCAGTGTAGGCAGAAGTGTACAGATGTGCATTCTCATCCAAGATCGATTTAATTTAGCAGTCCTCTGCGATTAAGTTTAGGCTTAGGCTCTTCAATAAGCATCTCACTGTTGATTGTTGACCCTTTTTCCTGATAATGTTCCAATAATGGCACTTGAGAATCCCAGAAAACTGTGAACATCAGTTGATTTTTGAACTTTTTCTTGCTTTGCGATTGAAGATGTTTGTGCGCCATACTCTGCCGCTTACTCTCAGGCTTGTAGTGATGAACCCATGTCTCGTCACCAGTAATGATGATGGTGTATTTCACCTTGCTTAGAATATCGTTTCAAATTTTGTTTGCAGATATATAAACTCTTCTGTTTATACTCTTCAGTGAGTGGTTTTGGCACCATTTACACCCTCAGACCACATAAAAAACTAATCGCTTTACACTGCTCATCTTTTGTGCAAATCACAAGTGGGGCATCCATTTTTGCTTGCACCGCAGTTGCAAATGAACTGATATAACACGTTCACACCTGCACAGACAGTAGCCTTGAACAGAAAGTGCTTATAACACAGTGGAGCTAACAAAAGTCTTAATATAAGTGGAGTGCAGATCATTTTTGACTCACTCTTGTATAATTAATTGCATAATCATGCTTTTATTATATATAGTGTAAGAAAATGCATTTTCATTTTCTAAAACAAGTTTGTTCCTTTATTGAGTGATTTAAAGGTAGACTAGGTAACATTTGTTGTTGTTGTTTCAACATTAAATGTGTAACAGTCAGGTGCACTAGGCATCTGAAGGATTTCTGCCCTGGTTGTGAAGCTCTACCACCCTGACATTGGGTGACTCATATAGCGTCTATGAACAAAAATAATAAGCATTCTGAACCGAAAAAAAGCCGATTTCCAAAATATTTTTTAATGACTTTTTGCCATTTGTACTAAGCCTGAATACGATTGTACGACTGTTCCCCCCACTGGTTAGCTTTGGCATTGGTAATGTTGTTCCACACCCAAGCACCCATGCATATCTACCTACTCTCAAACTTTAACTAAGTATTAACGATATTGGTAACTTTTACCTTCTACATGGCTATAGTTGTCAAGAAATCCCTTACCATTTACTCAAATACTGTACTGATTGCAGCAATAAATGTATAGCAGGGAATTTTTTTTCAGAATATAATTTTTCAGAAACCAAATTTCACTATACGTACAGTAAAATAAAAATAAAATCCAATATCTCAAAATATTTTTATATTTTCTAAGATCAATCCAAAATGTTTCAGAATACAGAAAATGTATGTTCATTTATGCACTCGATACTTGGTCATGGCTCTTTTAGCATGAATTACTGCATCAATCCAGCATGATTTAGAGGAATTCAACCTGTCGGACTGCTGAGGCAATACTGAAGACCAAGATGCTTTGATAGCAGCCTTCTGCTCATCTTTATTGTTGGGTCTGGTGTTTAATCTTCTTACCTTTGACAATAGCCCATAGATTCTCTAAGGGGTTTAGGTCAGGTGAGTGGGTTGGCCAACCAAGAACAGTAATATCTTGTTAAGTACATCAGTTAGTGGTAGTTTTGGCACTTTGGGCAGGTGCTAAGTCCTGCTGGAGAGGGAAATCAGCATCTCTATAGCATGAAGAATGAAGTGCTTTATAATCTCTTTGTAGTTGGCTGTGTTGATGTTGAACTTAAAACAGAGAGGTCTGACCTCAGCAGATGATGTGCACCCTAAAACATAACCGACTATAGAACCATCAAACTAGACATCAAGAAACTTGGATTCTGCACATCTCCTCTCTTCCTCCAGGCTCTGGGACCTTGTTACCAAATGAAATGTAAAATTTACTTTCATCTGAAAAGAGGATTTTGCAGGATTTTTTGTCTCCTTAGCCTAGGTAAGACAACTCTAATGTTGTCTCGAGTTCATGAGTGATTTGATACTAGGAATGCAACAGTTGTGGCATATGTCCTGAAGACGCCTGTGCATGGTGGCTATTGATGCACTGACTCCAGCCTTACACCACTGCTTTCGAGGCTCTCACAGTTCATGCATGATTGTTGTTGTATGCACTGACCAAGAGAGACCAAGAGATACATGGTATTTATACTGTCTGAATAGTAAATTAGTCTAAAGCAAAATAAAATACTTAAAGATATTTTAAGATAATGGATTTTCGTGAAAAGTGGTTGTTAACCTTACATTTCACATGGTCAACTTAAATTTGGCATGTTAAAAATGCAATAGATTTTTCTAGTGGGAAATAGTTTCGAAGCAATATTGCCATCTGTAGATTTTTATATCAATTTGATAATGCAAAATCATTTGGCCTCACAAACTGACATGCCCATGTCATGTGTTTGAAAGCAGAAGTGGAGATAGCTGCAGACAGCAACTAAAGTGAAACTTCCACTGCAAGCACTGATGACAACCCGTAGGCTTATTTAGATCAAATGTCAAATTTAGATCAGGTGATTCATGAATGAAAAAAAAAAAGAAAAAAGTGATATTCACACAGATTTAATAGAATTACTGGGAAGCAAGAGAGATGTGAAAATATTAACATATTTGGGAAAATATGGAAAAGTACCTACTTTCCTGCCTTCCCATTTTACCTGCCCTGTAGTTCGGAGGATGAAATTGGTGTGTGCTGTATGTATATGTGGATTTAGAAGGAGACAGGTGGTGTTGATGATGTTCTAAATATTGGTACGTTTCCATGTTCATGGTTGGGTTAGCTTTCATATCTGATCCAGATCGAGTCTGAGTACACCTTATCATCCTCAAAACCAACTTTTTAACTGGGTTGAAGCACAGGTACAGTACTCCTCAGTTCACTACTCAGACTTTAGGTTAAGGATATTCTTAACTCCAGCTCCCTACCTGAGTCCCTAATGTGAAAGCAGCCTTAATAAATTTGCTTATGTAGCCCTTACTGTTCTTGTCATGCTGTTATTGTTGTGGGGTAAGCCAGGTGTTTTAGCTAATTGAATAATGTTTTACTTATCTCTATAATAGTGGTTAAAAGAAAGAAAAAACCATGAGCAAACAATTCATAACGAAGATCATATATCTTATTATTATTATTATTATTTTTATATATAGAATTGATTAATAGAATAGAGAATAGAGACAAATTGGTTGATTGCCAGTGACCACAATTGGCTGGTTTTCAGTTTGATTGGCCGTGACCGATCAGCCTCAGAAATAAACTATTTGTGCACTAAACGATTTGTGCAATAGAAACGCATTTTTACTCAAGCCCTGAAATACCTTGATTCGATAATTAAATTGAAAATATTTGAAAACCACATACATTAGACGCACGCGCATGCGTTTTTTAAGGTTTAAAGTTTTAACAAAATCTTTGAGAAATGTATGAACGAATCGGGATATTTATAAAAAATCATTTCAATCACAATTTTAATCTAGGTATCGAGATAATACCGCATCAGTGGGTGACTGATGCTTCCCGTCCCTGGTTTCCAAGCGCATCTCCGCGTCCGTTATTCCTACATTCACAGCACTACATTTCCCACAATCCTTTGCTGGTTCGTTATAAAATCCGCCATATTGAGATTTTCAGAACGCGCTGGCGAAGGGAAGAGTGTCCACAACACAGAAAAGGGTAAGTGTGTAAACAAGCTCTATTTAAGCCAGATTTACCTGTTCTTTCGTCGTTGGAAGAAGTTGAACGTAAACAGGAAGTGTATTAGATCGTTATGCGGCTGCTAATGAGTACTATTACCCAGGAAGTGATGTTTATGTGGCTAATTAAAGCTACGTCCTTAGCTGCGTTAGCCCCGTCGGTTCGTCGCCGTCGCTCCTTAACTGCGATTTTTCTTGACAGCGCGAGACAATACGGCAGCGCGTGCGCACTTCCATTATAATTCGTAACGTTTGTGCACTTTTACAACGAGTTTACGGTTTAACGAAGACGTTTGTCGGAGATGTTTGTCTGGGTTTGTTAGACCACCCTGCGTATTCGCTAACACAAAGAGTTGAGAAGCTTCTGTAGCTAGTATTAGCTGTACACAGCCTGTTACTGTGTTTCCCTCAAATAACACACGCGCACACGCATACACACACACACACACTGTCGTTTTCCTGCTTTAACGCACATATGAATAAACTCGATCCAGTATTAGATCCAGAGATCGAAGTGGGTGTGTGAGTGTAGGAAATCACTCAAATGTGCCTTACAGGGGGGATCAGGGGGTAGATTGTGGAAAATCCAGTTTGGACTGATTGATTGCAGTGTTGAACCAGTATGCATGGATCATATGCAGATTTATTATTAATGATCAAACACATAAGTCAATCTTCGAGGTGACACAATCAGGGAAATGATCTTTAATATGTGAGACAGTTTACATGAGAAACCCTGGAGGCACTTGACAGGTGTTCATAAAACTATGTGATTATGCATCTAAGCCTTGGGTTACTGGAAGAAATTATTACATGTAGCTCTTCTTATTATGGCCGATCATGAGCCAGGAGTATGATTATGAATGTCATCATTTAAACATGAATCATCGTCTTAATGAGTGTTTTCTCTCTCTCTCTCTCTCTCCTTGCTGTATCACAGACCTGATTCTTCTCTAGATCAGCGCCGAATCATGACTCAGACGGTGCAGACTAACGGGGTTCAACCCCTCAGCAAGACCTGGGAGCTCAGCCTTTACGAGTTACAGAGAACTCCACAGGTAAGAGTACGGCTGCCAAAACTTTTGCTCGTATCAACCGGTAATGTGCATAAGCCTAATTTCTTCATAGTTTGCTTCCAAAGAGCCAGACTTTCTTGTTTTGCGTTTTTTAAAAGTAGTTTTGAGGAATACCTCTTCAAGCTTCCTGAAGCACTTTTTTGTCTCTCATTTTTGCCCCGTTTTTGGCTCTCATTTTCTGTCCAGTCCCTGTACCTGATCTGTTTCAGAGGAATGATTTTTATTTGTTCGTAAGCCACACAGTGATCTCTGAATCATTCAAGTATTAAAAGAAACTCTTAATTAAGGCATGAACCAATCAGAAACTGCATGATCAGGGTGAGCTGTATCCTGGCGATGCTGAGTAGTTGGAATGGACGAGAGGGGAAATGAGGTTGCTGCTGAGGTTGTTACATAAACAACCAATTATTTATTTTTTGTACATGTAGGCACGTTGCAACCTGTTGCAGTAAACCATATATTTTTATTTGTGTAATTTAACCTGCATCATTTAATTTAATATGAAGAAATGAGTCTAGACTTTTGTACAATACTGTAGTAACAGTTAATACTAGGCCTATGACATATTATTGTTTCATTGATCATGATTTGCCTTTCAGAAAAAAAAAGGTTGCACATTAACACTTGGTATTTGCCAAAGTATAATGTTTTGGTTCTCTTGGAGAATCTTGAATAAGGGCTTTTATTCAAATATTTTTAAACATATTTTTATCACCCATGTACAAATGTTAAAAGGCTTATAAATATCCTAAATAATCCTTCAGTACAAGGCTTATAATAATGCAGTCATATTTGATTAGGGGGCTGCAAAAAGAAAAAACAGATGTTCTTAACGCGTCGATCACATTGTATGCTAAAACCGAAATTCAAAAAAGTTGACCAACAACACCACGAAAAAATTAACAGGTTATTACCGCTGTCATTACTCAGTCATTATCTAGGAGTCCTGGTGTTAGTCTCTGTTTCTGCTGTTCTTCTTCAATCAGGAGGCCATCACAGATGGACTGGAGATCGCAGTGTCCCCTCGTAGCCTACATAGTGAGCTGATGTGTCCCATCTGCCTGGACATGCTAAAGAACACCATGACCACCAAGGAGTGCCTGCACCGCTTCTGCGCAGACTGCATCATCACAGCGCTCAGATCCGGGTCAGTCACACACTTTTTTTTTTTTTTTCAACAGCACCCTTTTTACCACTCTCTAAATTTTTTCACTCACTCACAAACTCTCTCTCTCTCACACACACACACACACACACACACACACACACACACACACAAACAAAAGGCGGCATGGTGGTGTAGCGGTTATCACTGTGGCTTTGCACCTTCAGGGTTGGGGGTTCGATTCCCGCCTCATGTCTGTGTGTGGCTGTATTTCCCACTCCAAAGACTGCCTGTAGTGTGTGTGTACCCTTCAGCGGATTGGCACCCTTTGCAGGATGTACCCCACCTTTTGCCCAAAGACTCCTAGTACAGGAGCAACCCCGTACACAGGATAAGCATTATAGAAGTTGAATGAAAAATGACTATAGTTAAGAGGCTTATTAACAATGAACAACAAATGTAGTAAAATGAGGGTATGGGTCCACATGTACAGAGGTGTGTGTGTTAAATAAATAAGGACAGGGTATGTGTGGTAACTTACAGTATAACTGTGTAAACAGTGATTGTGCAGTAGAGAAGATAACTTGCTCAACACAATATACATGTACATATATTAATGTCTGAATAATACAGACAAACCGTGAACTCATGAGTAAGATAAAAAAATAAATAAATAAAAAACCTCAAACCGATATGAATAGATCCGGTTAAAAATAGCTGAAAATATAGCAATGTGTAGCGTTAAGTCATCTGGGTGTGTTATGAGTGGTCTTGTACTTCCAAACGCTACACATGCATGATGTTAAAAAAAGCAGTTAAAATATGACTGTAAAAGGCGTATACATGATCAGGTTGCAGAAAAAAAAAACAGTGAGGGGGTGGAGGAAGAAATTGGCGTAGTTGTAATTTTTTGAAATGATCGAATTTGTGTGTTAATTATTTCTGAAGAGGAATGAATTTGCAAAGATATTTTTGCAACTGCAGCCAGTTATGTGTCATTTGGTACAAGTCGTGTTATGAATAACCCATCGTCTTTGTTTATGCAGGAATAAAGAGTGTCCGACATGTAGGAAGAAGCTGGTGTCGAAGCGCTCGCTCCGTCCCGATCCGAACTTTGACGCTCTTATCAGCAAGATTTACCCGAGCAGAGACGAGTATGAAGCGCACCAGGAGCGAGTGCTGGCTCGCATTAGCAAACACAACAACCAACAGGCTCTGAGCCACAGCATCGAGGAGGGCCTTAAGATCCAGGCCATGAACAGGTCATTACAGACTCCGTTATTATACATATGGATTAAAAATATGGGAAAAAAATATTATATTGATGTTTGGTTAAAGTGTATGGATTAGGGATTTCTTCACATCTTTCACCTATTAATTATGTTTGGGTGGAACCGTGGTTGGGTTTTCCCCCCTCAGCGCAGTTTATTTGGTAGAAACGCTTGGGTGTGGGCCAAAAACAGAATGTAAAAATCTGAACAAAACATGCTGAATCCAGCTCACAAACGAACTGTCTATATGCTTAGCTCCAGAAAATGCTCTTTATCATCACTCCCATGTAAAGCTCTGCAATGTTAAGCAATGTCTAAAGAAAGAGAAAATACCCCATCAATTTCACTCTGATTCACGCTACACAAGTTCACAGTTCACACCCACTGCCCTAGTTTTATAAGCGATGCCAGGAAAATGCAAATCAAGTCCAGCATGTGGATAATCCAGCTGGGTAATGAAGAACTGCTTGGCGAGCAAACATGAGTCTTTGAAAGCTCTGGGATCTCATACTGTATGATTTCTACATTTAATGAATAAGACTACGCACACAAGGTGGATAAAGGGAGGAAGGGATGGATGGATGGATGGATGTGCTTCTGTGACATTCTCTATGGTCTAATACAATTTTCTGGATCTTCCTGTATCTACTCCCCCAGACTGCAGAGAGGGAAGAAGCACCAAATTGAGAACGGAAGCGGGGCAGAAGACAACGGCGACAGCTCGCACTGCAGTAACGCCTCTGTCCACAGTAACCAGGAGGCAGGCCCCAGCATCAAACGCACCAAGACTTCAGACGACTCGGGCCTTGACATGGACAACACCACAGAGAACGGAGGAGGGGACACAGCTCTGGATGGCGCCAGCGAGATCGAGCTCGTCTTCAGGCCTCATCCTACACTCATGGAGAAAGAGGACGCGGCCCAAACCAGGTGAGAGAACACTGAACACAGAGAAAGTGATTTATTTAGGGCTATTGTGGGTTTTGTTTTCGAGTCCAGTCAGCAAGATTAGATTTACAAGTAGAAGATTTATTGTTCTAACGTGGAACAATATTGCAGTCTCTCTAAGGATCATGATTAATATTTTTAACAGTCTCACTGACGTTATGGACAGGTATTCCTTTCAATCTAAGAGCAGCAGAGTGGTTGTTGTAAATGTGAGACAAACAAATATTGGTGTCCCATCATCATTTGTGGTATTTCTACCATCATCTGTGCAAACACACATGCAGTGTGGAGCATTTGACTGGCTTTTGGGGCCATACTTCCTTTAATATTGTTTCAGATGATGATCATTGATGTGCTGCTGTAGGTTTTATCAAATTAAATTGAATTTAATCTCAAGTCTGTATGATGCACCTTATGGACAAGAAGTATTTGGACACCTGATTATTACACACCCATATACTCAAATTTTGCCCGAAAGCTGTATACATTTTTTTTATATGCTGTTGAATTACAAGTTTTCTTTTCTGGAACTAACTAGCCTAAATCCGTGCAAAGATTGATATGGAAGAACTAGAGTTGTCTGGCTAGAGCACTGACATAAAACCCCCATCGAACACCTCCGGGATAAATTGGAAATCTCTGGCCTTCTCTCCTGACAACTTGACATCACTAAAATTCCAGCAGACATGCTTCAAAATCTAATGAAAGGGTGGGACTAAATCTAGCATAAAATGTTCAGAATACACATATAGGTGTGATGGTCAGGTATCCACGTGTTAGTGGCCACATTGTGTTATTTTTTTATTTTATTTTTTTTCAGTTGCACATTAAAACTATTGAGGTTAAAACTTTAATTTTTATTTTTTGCATGCAATTAGGTACATTAAGACTTCGGGCAACGCAACAGTCGATCACCTTTCAAAATACCTGGCTGTGAGACTCGCCCTGGAGGAGCTGCGCAAGAACGGAGAGGCCAGTCCTATCAACGTGGAGGCTGCAAGCGAGAAACAGTACACCATCTATATTCCCACAGCCAGCAACCAGTTCACAGTGAGTGCTTTAACATCGTATACAGGGTCTTTCCCACTACAGCAGTGGTTCTCAATTCTCTCATGCCCTGAACATTGTGGTTGTTTGTTTTTTTTTTGTTTTTTTTTTGAAGTGGGTATAATAAAACCAGGACAACTTCAACACACGGGCTTGAGAACCTCTAAACTACAGTGTATAGGATAATTGTAATAAAAGTTCAGTCCACTATAAGTGTGTCACATGGTGTGTCTCTGTCTCAGGTCCTCAATGGCTCTTTCTCCTTGGAGCTGGTGAGTGAGAAATACTGGAAGGTCAACAAACCCATGGAGCTGTACTTCGCCCCGACGAAGGAGCACAAATGAATCCCGCAGGCTGTGAAGCTTTAGAATGGACTGATGGATGTTCTTTTGCTCTCTCTCTCTCTCTCTCTCTCTCTCTCTCTCTCTCTCTCTCTCTCCTTTCTCTCTATCTTTCTCTAGTCATGGAGCACTTGCTCCTTAACAACTGTGGCTGCTTTTTTAATTGTCTTTTTGTAGGAAAACAGGCCCAGGGGATTATAGATACTGGGGGAGGGAGGACTTTGGGAGTGATACTGGTATTTGATACTCTTCTTTTTTTTCTTTTTTTTTCTTCCCCCTTTTATGTTGACACGGTCGGTTTAGTGTCCCATACTGAGCAGCAGTCTGTTATGGATAGGAGTCTGATGCAGCCTTCACTATGGTTCATAACTAATAATACAATCACAAACACCATGTGACCGTGTGATTCATAGTGATTGTTTGGCTTTGGGGAATAATTAACCATCTGTGGCATTCCCTGTCAATGGCAGCCAATGGCAATATCCCCTCACCTTAGTGTACACCAGTGAGATCTCCCAAGCTATAAGAGATCATAAGTGCATTTTTAACGACCAGTCGCTCCTCTTATATAAGCATTTACAAAAGCTGACTTGCCTTCCTTGCCACTGTGTTGGGGTTAATATGAAGACTCAGTCTGGTCTGCACTGTCCATGCCACATCACACATCGACATTATAATACTATTGTATATGTTCAGCCGGCTGTATTGACCTTTGACCTTGTACATATGACATCAATTCAGATTAAGGCATCTCGGAAACCTGTCACAGTAAGCAGACACCGACTCGCAACGCATCAGTAGCCGTCAGACGTACACCGAAACGGAGCAGAGTTTTGATATTAGCCGTATTTCATAAAAAGAAACATCGTTCATGACAAACCTTTTAGAGCATGAAGTATTTTTAGTTGGACACCATTTGCATAAGTATGAGTTCATGTTGATGTTTTTGGGGAAAAGCTGTATACCACATTTGTTTGGAAAATAAAAGACCGTATGCAAGTTCTGCATTGAGAGGGTTTGTCATCTGCATGTGATTTGGGTGATATGAGAATATTTATCAGTCGCTACTTAATTACCTGTTAGTTACTTATTGCTTAAGTAGGGGATCCACATACATGTCTGATGTCCAAAGTTTATTATTCTAAACTTTATTAGAGCCAAGATGCTAATGTAATTAACTAATAATAGAAGCCTATCGCGCTACCAGTGTTTCAAGCTTGACTCAGTAATACCATTTGCAACAGGGGTTTTCATAAAAGTTATCATATGAATCATGTCTTAATATTTTCTCTCCTTTCAAAGTTTGTGCCAACTTTCACCCTTCAGACTTTTTTTGTGCTCTTTTGTGTCGTGACGAGGAAGAAAGAGATGTCCGCTTCAATATGTCTCATAAAAAGTTTCTTTAGGGAAAATTGTAGGAGTTTAAAGGTAGCCCAGGAAAAAACTGCCTTGACAACGCTCTGTGGTATGTGGAGGTGGTACTGGAAACTACTGTGACACAATGAAAAGTGAAAGAGTCGTGCTTGCGTTTCGAGATTGATTATAGCCAGTGTTGTTCCTGACTGCTCTGACGAAGACTCGCACTCTTTCTCTGTGTGTTGTCAGAACGCGCAATGTTGGGGGGTGGAGGGGTGTGGGTGGACCTGCAGAAATGATTTCACAATGTGCTGGGTCCACCCCTGGCAAGTTGCTGCCCAGTGTCTAAGCGAAAAGGTGTGTCTGTGTGTGGGTGGAGTGGAAAACCTGCATTTACAGCACAAGTTATTCAATTTGAATCACAGAAAATGTGAAAGTACACCGATGGCTAAAAGTACTGAGACAAAATTGAAATTTGATGTTTTAATTACTTTTTTTTTTTTAAATAATGACAAGATGATGAGAACAATACATTTTATGCAATGAAATTACAACAATCAGTAAATTCAAAACCTGCTGGATCCGGCTGGGCAAAGAGTCAAAAAGACATCTGCAGTACTCTGGTGTCACATACTCAAGCCGTGCCTCCTTGATTGCTTCTTGAATTTTTTCAGTTAATTAGCACATCTCTTTAGTCAGATCGGCTAGAACTAATTAGTTGAATCACCTATTTTGTGCACATGGAGAGCTATAATACATTGCTGTATGTTTTCTTCATACTTTTGGCCACCAGTGTACACGAGTGTTGTGCCGGCACTGGCCCTGAAGCGCATTAGTATCACATCAGACTTGTTTCTAATCCTGCACATGAACACATTATGCACAGTAAATGTATGCATTTTATGCTGTGCAGGAACATTAAAAGCTTAAAAGGAGCAGATTTGGTTACTGGGACGATGTCTGTATTAGGAATTGTCTCGTACTCTGCTCTGATTTTGAGATTATATTCTAAAATACCAAGGAAGTAAGTATTGAAGGATCAATACTTCAAATGTGACCAATTTGCTGAACAACTGTCTCATTAGCTGTCATTTCAAATTACAAAGCTTTTCACTCATGCCAGCAGCCTCTCCGTAGCTGGCACGTCTTCTCACGGCTACCTGCTGTGCCGCGGTACAATTCCAGTATGAAAGACAGAGCACTGTTTTTGTGCTTGATCTGTTGTTTTAATTTCAGTCCAGCTTTTTAATCAGACATCGACTCAGTAACAAGGTTAACTAGTGGCTGAATTTAGAGATTTTAGAGATTATTTTTAACCGAATACATAGTGAACACAAGCAAGTGCAGTGCAGCGGAGTGTAATTCAGCATAGAACAAATTACTTTGAGTATTGAAGAAAAACAACCGGCTAATGATGTGTAAATCTTAAACGTACACAGAGAGATGCATTAACATCAATTGTGACTGATGAAAATCATCAACAAAGAATATATTAGTCTAAAGATAAACTGTAAAGTGGAAAATGGCTTAATCTGTACAAAAGATTATGATACTGCTTTGGTCCTTGAACTACCTGTTTTGAAATGGTATACCTGTATCCATAAACTGTTTTTATTCTACCTGGGTGTTTATGTTTAGCAGACATAAAGAAAAATCCAACAGAGCAATCACTACAGAAGACGAGAGCGGTTTTCATTTAATACAATTTTATTGCTTCCAAATGGATAACACATTATAAAAGGATTCATTCATAAGGCAGTTGGTAAACTGGTACATTTTATTCGCACTTGATCAAATGAGTGATATGCACAACTAGAACCTCTCAAACATGGCCATGTCAGTCTGTTCATCACATATGGCTTCTTTGATGGATTACACACATTAGCTATGCTAAAAGCATTCCCAAAATACACACACACACACACTGGCTGGAAATGTTTAGTTCCAACAATATAGTATAGTGCAGTACTCGAGAGATTGTTCTCACACAAACGCACACCCCTCTCTTGCGTTATTTGCGTTTAGCTTCTCTGAAAATGAAACGGAGTTAATGTATGCTAGCCCCAAATAATGCCTTTACATGTGATAGACAAAATATACATAAACAAGTTTGAGTATGACACGCAATGGGTTTCATTTGATGCTGATGCTGGATCAGTCTTTGGCTTGTCCTGTCCTGTTAAACAAAATGTAAAGTTGATAAAAAGCTGATCCTAAAACAGCACCGTTGAGGACCAGATTGTCAGTAATAAAATAAAGTCAACATGTTTGGCCATAACTCATGGGTGGAACAGTATTGCAAAAAAAAAGGGGAAGAAGAAAAAAAGATTATTGTTATCTTTTAATATGTAGAAGTTGTGCTTTCAAAATGGCAGAGCAAGGTTGTTAAAATGAGCACGACCTAAAAATATACGCTGCTAGGTGTTATAGCTGTGTGGCGGTTATACGTACTATATGTACTATACGGACAACGTGAAGGTGTAGAGACTTTGCAAACAAGACAAAACTATGAAGAATATCAACTTTTTCCTCAGACGTCATGTCCGATTTGTAAGAAAAGACTGTACAAGTCAAATACACTAATTATACAGGACATAGCGTCAAGAAGAGCTGACTGAACTACCACAGTTGCCGCCATAGCGATAAATTTCGATACTGCATCACGTTTTGTGAACTCGGTTGTTACTGACACTGCTGTGACAATCTGACTGTTCAGTTTTTCACTTAGTAAAAAAAAAAACGTTCCACATGTACCCCTCTCAGCATCTAGCCGTTTATTAGAAGAAAAAAAAAAATGCAGACATGCAAAGTTCTCTAGACTTTTTTTTTTCAATGTTTCAAAAAGTGCGGAAACATCATGATCCAAACGAGTACCTCATAACTGTGTACCTATTTTTAAACCAGTATACCGTCCTACCGCTAGTTATAACCAAACATCGTCATCTTTATTTTGGTGAAACCTTGAAAGTTTATTTGTCAGATACAGGAATAGTTTGTAAGACAGGTAAGCTGCGTTGATTTCAGCTGAGCACATCTCAGTTCAGACAGACATGGACAAAGAATCTAAGCGGATATGTCTGACACTCCAGCGGGACTCCTAATCACGAAAGTATGCTAAGCGTTGAGGCCAACGAGGGACTTTGTACCATGATGAATTACTTTTAAAGTCATTTACTGAGACGCATTAGCGCCAAAGCACCTGATTCGAGCCCTGCAGATTTCATAAGCGCACGTGAACGTGTTTCGTGCCCTTAAGCCAGCTGATTAGCACAAGGTAGCTGTTTGTGGGGTGAGAGACTGTATGATATTTTATCTCACATGGCAAAACGCACATGACAACCGTCTACAGTCATACCTATAACACTCACACCTTCCGGTATATAACAATCAACCGGAAGTACATATATACCTTAACTCAGTTGAAGCTAATTTTAACAGTTCGTTGGGGTGAAAGAGTGGGAGCAGATGGAGATAGAGGAGCATCTGCTTTTGTAAACATGTAAAGAACAGAGATCAGATCTGCAAATCTGTTTGAAAGGAATGCTGCTGTTCGGGTGATGTACAGATCTGAGCTGCTGTGCTTTGCCGTCTCTGGACGAAACCCAGAATGATAGCAATGTAACGAGAATAGAAAAAAAATTCATAGAGGTGGGGAAAAAAAGAACAAGAGCAGAGAGAGAGAGAGAGAGAGAGAGAGAGGCTGAAGTCCTCCACAGTGTAATGATGAGCCTGGCGCTGAGCTTGGGCCAGCCAATCCCTGTGCCAGCGCTGCCAAGGCGTCCTGATGGAGAGAGTTACACGGTTTTTCTAGCTGTGAGCACTCGCACGATGGAGCCCACACCACCTACGGAAAGTGCCTACACACACACACACACACACACACACACACACACACACACACACACACAGTTACACACGATCAATTGTCTTATACAGCTTAAAGTACCTAATAAATAATGATCAGCAGCACCATTTATCACGATTTACATCATCACATATTGGATTTTTCTTTCTTTCCAGAATTACAGGTACTTTTCACCAGAATACCAAAAGTGAGTAAAGGCCAATTCATACTGAAAAGTGTTTTAGTTGTACTTTTGGTCTTGTAGGACAGATCGGTGACAGTTTTAACCGAGGTTTCAATTCACATCAGCTCCTCAAGTCATCCTGCTTACTCACCATGTCAAATGTTATCAGGTTTAAGGTTCCTTCCGAGCCACATATTTATTTATTCTACAGCAAAACCAACAACATGATTGTTTATTCATTCAGATACAAGGGGGGTATAAACTTTTTCACGCAATCATAACTATATAAAAATGTTTAACTGGAATTTAATTTGTGAGCAAATTCTGCTTCTCCCACATTGTAAACACACACACACAGACACACACACACACTGAGTGTACCTTCTCGTGCCACTGGAGCAGCACCGCACTGCTGTTCTCTGATGGTCGCTCAAACCCTTTATAGATGTACTTCATAAGCAGGTCCACTTTAGTCTTATCCAGAGACTGGACCGCTTTCTCGATGTCGCTCGTCTTAAAGGCAGTGAGGACTTTCAGTACTAGACCCTCAGCCCGGTCCTACACACAAACACACACATTAGGGGGAAGATCTGGTAAACATACCTATAACAAATCCTTTAGCTAGTGAACTGAACATATGAGAGAGATCCGTATCCAGTCAGGTGGTCTACTATTTAAGTGCATTTAAACGTTTACAAACTTCACCTCATTAAGCATTAAAAAAAAGGAAAAGATTACAACGGATCATCATCACATCCACGTTATGTTTCTAACTTATTTGGCATTTATTTAGCCATAATATTTTCTTCCTGGTGCTACTTAGCTGGATTTTTCCATTTCTAACGTAATGCGTTTTATATTTAACCACCGAAAACCTGACTCCAATGAGTTCCTCCTGAAAAACACATACCATTTTATACATACATGCAATTCAATATTTTTCATTTAATAAGCAAAATGGAAACAATTAAAATGCGTGAAAAATCCCATCAAACATTGTGAGAGAATGAAATTCTCTTTATCATGTTAAACTACATGGTCCATCTCTGGCTCTTAGTTTTTATGCCTCTGACCTTGACGTTCTGGTTCTTGGTGTTGATCGGTGGGTTCTTCAGCACAGCCTGGAGTGCGCCCATTGGGTTCCCTGTGCGTGGTGTTAAGGAAGAAACTACTCCAACAGCATCGTAATATTAGCAATTAATAACCTAATCTAGGCTGTCCCAGATGTCTCCATACACAAGGGAAACAAACGCATCACACTAGATGAAGAGTAAGAGAGACAACTGGAAATGGAAATCATGTAGACCAGTGGTTCCCAAACTTATTCCTGGAGGGCCCCCTTCCCTGTCTCTGCTCCTAGCATACCTGTTTTAACTAATCAGCTGATTATGATTAAGATTCAGTTGTCACACAATACACAATGGAATACGCAAATCCCAGTTAGAAAGCTGGGGTCACAGCGCAGGGTCAGCCAGGATACAGCGCACACTGGAGCAGATAGGCCTTAAAAGCGTTGCTCAAGGGATCAACAGTGGAAGCGTGGATGTGCTGGGGCTTGAACCCACAACTTTCCGATCAGTAACCTTTAAACAGTCTGGTTCTGAATAGAAATCGGAGTGGTAGAGCAGGGTATGAGGACACTTAATCAGTCTGTTTTGCCCTGTGAAGTAAACACAGTGGCATGGTGCTGACTTCACTTGTGGTTTTAGGAGTAATATTTAAAATACATGAAAATAAACATTTAACAAACACTATACTCATGAAATGTCCCCACTTTCTCCAAATACAAGTCCATCTAGGAACCGTGGAGGCCAATGGTAGTGACCATTTTATTTATTCCCATTTTGCGAACATGGTAGGACTTCCGGTCAACATTCACAAACTATAAGCAATTTGGGAACCCTAAATAGCCTAATGGAGAAAACTAGAGTACCAGAAAGGAACCCACCATGCCACGGGGAAACATATTTAGCACATCGGGCCCACTCAGGAGATAAATCTAGAGATAGATCAGTGTTTTCTGTGGCAGTTACTTATGGGGTTGGGCTGGTATTTTGGGGAAAGCCACATTAGACTACATGAAAGCTTACCCAGAGTACCCAGAGAAATCCCACCAAGCACAGAGAGAACGTGCAAACTCCATGTATACAGACCTAAAGCAAGAATTGAACCCAGACCCTGGAGGTCACAGAACCACAGTGCCACCACGGTGCACACACAGCACAACTACAATGATTACACATAACATTTTACTCTTTCTTTACTTAATACTTCTCACACTTGTTTTAGGAGGGCCTAAATGCTGGGATAGACTCAAAGATCGTGTTTAAACACGCACAGATGATGCCTGACTTGCTTGCCAGCAAAGCCGAGTCCCAAATAGCACCCTTTTAATCTATGTAGGACACTACACAGAACGTCGAGCGCACTGATGATGTCACTGAATGAGTGCTCCTCTGTAGGGAGCTAGTTGCTGTTTAAGATTCCGCCCGCGTAACGAATGAATGAGGACTAACCACACCCATTACATTTCCTCACCGTCAACGCGAAGGCTTTTTGGGCACGGGTTAATAAATACTAAGACATAAAGCACTTATCTTACAGTATGGTAATTAAATATATACATCTGGATGCGAATTTCTAATAAAATAATAAAAGCCCAAAGGATATTGTCTGATGAGGGAGTCGACCTCGGCCTCGTCCGGACCCAGTTGATTCTCTCCGCCTTTCTCCTCTTCATCCACAAACTTGTTCTCGTCATACTCGTCCACGTCAACCCTTCGAAAGCGGTCCGAAACTGTATTCTTTGACATGTTTAAACGCCTCGTAAAGTTATTTTTTAATACAAAAAAGAAAGAGTAGCTTCAGACCCCGGTACTTTTCAGGAAGCAAGAGATCCTTCCGCAGTCACTTCCGCGTAGGGCGCCCTCAAGCGGTCCAGGACTTCCGCTTTCAATTTTAATGTAATACGCAAACGAGGCCACGAGGTGGCGATGTTTATCCTTTTGTGAATAAATATTCATCAGAAAAGGGAAAGCTTTAGGATTGAAGTTTGTGAATCGACTCTGATAGCGAGAGTCGATCAGACACACACACATACAAGGTAGGAAAGAAATGATCGTGAAATAGACCATAAGTTAAGTAGGTGATACAGTGATTGCTACAATTACTTATATAACCTTAAGCTATTTAAAGTTTAATTTTCCCACAAATGCTATCTAAATTGGTTCGATTCTCGTCTGATTTTGTGTTGTCTCCATGCTTGATGGGTTTCCTCCTACAGTACAAAGACATGCGAACTAGGTAAATTGGCATCTCTAAAATTTCTGTAGTATATATATATGTGTGTGTGTGTCCTGCAATGGATTGGCACCCCGTCCAGGGTGTACCCCGTCTTGTCTTGTGCATTACATATTGCTAGTATAGGCTCCAGGTCCACTGCAATCCTGTACACCAGATAAAACAGCATAGACGATGAGTGACTGAGAGAATGCTATCTATCTATCTATCTATCAGTAACTTTGTTTAATTTTATTGTGTTTTCTTGTTAATTTTATTTTGAGGCAAAACATTTTCGAACCCACAATGCTGTGGGTGCAAAACGACAGTGCTAACACCACTGCCTTGCATTGCCTTCGATTACAGCCTTGGTTCGGTGTGCATGGAGTTTGCATGTTCTCCTGGTGGGATTCAGGCTAATTGGCGCTCCCACATTGCCCTTAGTGTGCGAATGACGACTGCGAATTAGGCATCAAGCTGGGAAACCAACCCCTTAAGTAACAAAAGACACAGAAATGACGCATATTTCCCCATCATCGCATGATGTGCCAGACGGCACATGGAAGGACCAAAATAACAAGTTTAAAGAGAGGTTCCTGTCAGAGAGAAGTTGTGCAAACTTGAGTCAGGATGTGGAATTGATTCCAAGGCTTTTAAGTCGACTTGAAAGCTTTGGAATCAATTCCATATCCTTTTTGGCATTGCCTCTCAGCGTTAACTTATCTTTTGGGGAATTTATCAGTCTCAACAAAGTGTCTTGAGTTCTGGTGGTTGCATAAACTCAGGGTTACTATTTGGGCCTGTGAAACACAAGACCAATTATCATTATCTGACAGTTTCTGTATTTAAACGTATAACTTATTATAAGTTTATTAAGATTCATAAACTTGATTGTCATTGTGCGAACCCAACAAAATTGCAATTGTGTCAACCTCATCTCAACCAGGTGTCGCCTTTTATATATGTCCTGTACAAAGAAAAATATAAAATAGCAGTGCTAAAAAAGTACAGAATTTAAGCAACGCAAGTACGAATATGAGCAATATATGAGGTGGGTAGAGTAGCCAAAAATGCACTCTAGTAAGAGTAGCTGTACTTCAAAATAATATTACTTAAGTAGAAGTAAAAATTAGTCATCCAAAATATTACTCTGGTAAGAGTAAAAAAGTATTCGGTGAAAAGACTACTCAACTACTGAGTAACTTTCATCATAAGGAGTCCGATTTATTTTTCTTAGAAGTTATTTAAGCAGTAAGACAAAATGATAAAATAATTTACACATTGTGACAATTCCAAATAATAAAATGCATGAACTAAATTGAATAAAAGAAATGAATAAAACTAAATATCTTTACAAATTAAGGAATAAGAAACACACATTTCCTAATCTCCCTTTTTTCCAAAATATAAAGCTTTTGAAATAAATACCTACTGTAGGTGACATATGTATGTAAACTATTTCCTGTGCAAGATATACTGTATATTCAGTTGCCCTGCAAATGACTCAGCAGATAGAAAATAACATTAGAACATGTGTACAAGAGGTCTCACTTTACCATAAACTGTGTCCAGCAGAACAAGTGTAAGAAAATTATATATATATATATATTAGCGTCTAGTTTATTTGCTAATTATATAGGTTAAGATTGTAACATTAATTAAAACAGCTAAACTAACCGCGACATGTTTACTTCACCCGGTGTGGTCATTTCACGCCATGTGGTTATTGTTATTGCGGCTGATTGGTCAAACGGTGTCAGTTGATTATTGTTGCTACATCTGATTGGTGAAACACAGTCACGTGGTCGACCCACCGGCTGCATTTCTCTGGTAAACACAAAGAATGTCTAACGTGTAGAATAAATGGTTAGAAAAGTAACGAGTCGAGTGGAGCCGAATGTAACGGAGTAAGAGTAGCGTTTCTTCTTCACAAATCTACTCAAGTAAACATAAAAAGGATGGTGCGGTTAAACTATTCATAGAAGTAAAAAAAGAAAAAAGAAAGAAAAGAAAAAATATTAACGGTTCTAATCTGAGGTGATGCCGTTAAGTGGTGATTCATGAAGCTGGTAAATCTAAATGAGCTTCTTCTCTGCAGTAGAGGTAGTTTTTGTCTTGCTTTCCTGTCATGGTCCTTATGAGAACCAGGTTCATCATGGTGCTTCATGGGTTTTGCAAACGCACGTGACAGTACTGTTTTCGCAAGGAATATTCCAGAACAGCTGACCTTTATGTCGCAAAATAACAACTGCCCGTTGATAACAAATACGGCTTCAAGTAATTCGTAATTTCATAGTTTTGAAATCTCCAGTATTGTTGTAGGATGTAGAAAATAAACCCAAACTTGTGTCGAAACATTTGATTAGTACTGTATGTTGATTAGAAATACTGTATGTAATCTGTGGTAAGTAAACATATATTGCACATACTCCAAGTAAATAGGTAAACAAGTAAATATGGCATATACACGAGTTTTGTTAATGGTGATTTAATAGACTTTATGTGTAATGCTGCAGAGAAACAAGAAAGGATAATATTCATCACTCGTGTTTATCCAGATTGAACTGGAGTTTTATTACACTAGAACAATTTAAGTAATTACAGAAATATTCTGGATAAAAGTTGGTACTAAAACCACTAAAAATCATAAGAATCATGCTGAACTTTGACCAATCTTTAATTCAGGATGCATATTCAGCAAATACTCTCTAAATTCATCAAAGTCTGATATTTATTTTAAAAGATCTTTTTTCTCATGTGCTGTCAATTAATTGAAAAATTAATTATGCACAATCATAACAAAACAAAGCAAATATTTCTCATTCTGCAGTACATATTGTAAAAAAAAAAAAAAAAAAAAAAACATTTTTATTATTAGTGTTATCCAGTGCTAACTGTACCATCATATGCTCTAGTAACAGTATAGTTAACTATTTATAAGTTCATAAAGACATAAAATAAACATAGGTCATGAGGTCCAATAGCCTTCGAGTTTTCACAGAACTGAGATGATATTAAACATACTTGATTCATAAATACTACACAGAAATATTAAGAATATGAAGTGTTGGAAAAGCGCTGTATAAATAGACCTTAGATTTTAATGAAAATGTAATTTATGAAATGTTCATTTGCAGAACTGATCTGCAGTTCATGATTACACAGAAACTGACTTATAAATATTAAATCACAACCTCCCTTCCTCCCACACAACTTAAAAAAAAAAAAAAAGTCATTCCAGTCCTCACCCACACTCTTACACCACAGAATGAACAAATTATTGTGCAGAAAAAGTTCATCAAGGTAGACAGGCTTGAATATCATGAACAGGTATTATATGAATACTCAAAAGTGTGCCAGGAAGTGTGTGTATACGGAGTATACAACATGTCACATCATGCCATCACTTCCTGATCCTTCCAGGCAGCTTGTGGTTGTTAGAGGGCAGGTATGCGACTCTTTGTAACTTAATCTTGAGATGACTGGATGTAAAATGGAACTTAAAAATGAATGGAAAGTGTGATCGTGAATCGGCAGGATGTTTTAAACTGAGTACACAATTTAACTCTAGATCCATCACCAGTATTTTTAATAGAAATGGCTTGAACACAAGACAGTCCTTTCACCTATGCCCTGCACAATCTGTCACGAAGCACATTGACTCAAAATACATAACCTTCAGCTATTTGTTATTAAATAACAAGGCTTTTGTATTTTCTTTCTTTCTACAATTATTTGATTCATTATAAAACTAACAGTGCATTACGGCAAATATACACTAGCCCTCAGCCACTGAAGCTACACCATATAAACACTTGAAAGACATTTTGGAAGAAAGGAGTGGAACTCTTCATAAATGATGAATTGAGGCCAATTCATGGATATTCATCCCATCATGTTATCCATCCCACAGTGCACTGTGGCATTATCACTGCACTACTGCAGTGACTTTGTTTTCAGACATAGTTCTGCACTACGGAGTGGACAGCATGTGATTAAATCCATACATGTGTGGAGATTCCTCACAGTCAAACCCGCCCTAAAGACATCTACAGATACAGATCTCTGTGCGTCTGCGCATGCGTTTGTGTACTCACGATCCGTCGCTAAAAAAAATTAAAAGCGCTGAAAAAGTTCACAGATTGCCTTAATGCGGTGAATCCAGTTCTGCTTGTCCTGTCTTACTTCCATTTTTAACCGAGTGTCCGGCAGACTTTGATGTGACTTCCAAACTCTCAGGAAACCGAGACTGTGATTTAACCCTTTCGTTGTGTTTATCTATCTGTTAGGTGTGTCCTTTTTTACAGTGCTGCGTTTCAGGAACTTCTTGTTTTCAACCTCATTGAGCGAAAGAGAGACATTGCAGCGTGACGGGTTCATCCGCCTCAGGAGAATGCTGTCTTTGATGGCTTCTTTTATAAGCTGCAAAACAATACGAGAAGAGAAAGAGAGACATAAAGACAATCATTGCAAGTCCTACAAAGGTTTTTTTTTTTAACAATATGTGCATTCATGGACAAAAGAAACTTTGCACTGTAAAAAAAAAAGTGTACGATTACAATAACCTAAAATACCTAAAATAAAATCCGTGTTACATTAAGAACACACGCAAAATAAAATTGCAGTAATATAGGGATGGGAATCACTAGTCACCATCTGATATTATATTATCACAATAGCTAGGTCCTGATTCGATTAATATTGTGATTCTATAAGTACCAGGATTTTATCAATTTTGTCTACACACAATCATTCCCTGTTTAGACAATCCTAGCAGAGAGAGAGAGAGCCATCAAGTTGATGTAGACGTCGCGAGATGGTTTGGAGTTATACCATAGGAAGGAATACCATTTCCAGACTATGTACGAACAGATTCCCAACTTCTGGTTCCACTGCTGATTGCCCTAGGTCTAGAAGGCCAAGAGTGACATCGGAAAGACAAGACAGTATAATTCGGTGGTGTCATTCGAGAAATCGTACATCCTGCCTGCGTTGTCAAGCTGTGGGTTGATAACAGAGGTTCATTCACTTGATGAATGTAGAACAAGCCAGCTTTCTGCTTTCAACTGCAGAATTTCCATGTTCTCTGGAGCTAAACATTTTTAAATTCTGGTGCTGATGACACACACAACATTCCTTTTGTCCTTGAGTATATTATTATTCTGAACTATAGCCCATTCTGCTATTCTATAAAATTGTGTATGTACTTATGGAATCACTGAGGCAAAGGAGGATACATGATGATGTAGACATCAATTTGGTACTAATGGAGACAGATGATACTCTAAGTAATCGATTACATTTAAGGAAAAACGAATGCAATAAAATTATTGTAAGGCATCATGAATATGACTAATCACTAGAGGGGGTATATGCTGGACGAGGTGCCAATCCTTCACAGGGCAAAAGTGCGCACACACACAGACACACGCACACGGGCAATTTGAAAAATGCCAGTTCGCTTTGAATTGTGGGAAGAAACCAGAGTAAGAAACCCACCAAGCTCAGGAAGTCAGGCCAAATCCATGCACACAAACCCAAAGGCAGGCCTCACCGTTGAGGTGCGAGGCCACAGTGATATCACCATCATATTTCCTAAGATAATTTTTTTGTCCTTACTTGGACATTCGTTTCTGAACAAGCAAGACAACAGACCTCGATGTTGTTGAGTGTGTTGAACTCCATGAGGTCATGCAGTTGTTTGAATGCCTGGTTCGAGTACTGGAAGTTGAATGTGGAATACGGGGTCTCAGGATCGTCAAATATGTCGAAGTCCGCAAACTCCTTCTCCTTATCCGTCTCTCTGGGAACTCCTTCGGAACAGTAACATAAAGGATACACATTTTATTCCCCTTACTGAACAGCTCAAAAGAGTCTTCAATATCACTAAACAACAATTAAACAAAAGCACAGGGAGTGTACAGGTTACCAACCAATGATGAGCAAACATCAGAGGTCACGGTTAGGTCATGTTCTTAAGTCCGTTCAAGAATCAACGCTGTATGCATTAACGACTAGACAAATGTGGAGCATAAAACATGTCAGTTCTGTTCCAGTACCAAGCCATTATAAAATTCAGATGTGTCTTCAGGTGTGTGTATGCTTTTAATATAGCCAGCGTTGTTGAACTAGGACCTTTAAGATGAAGGAAGCATAGAGTGAGGAAATCTTACAATGAGCTTTTAGCTGAGTAACAGGTGGCTCCTGAGTGATGCAACGCAGACATGTTCGCCCTATTGTTCAGAGATGACGATTTCAAATCCTAACAATAGCGCAGACATCTATGGCCGGGAGACAAGGAAGCAAAACCGGTCATGCTCTCTTGTAGGGAGCGATAACAGTACTGTTATCTCACCCCTGTCAATCACAGGGACACAACCCAATCATGGATGTCTGAGTTTATGTAGAGTGGGAAAAAAAGGCAGATAGCACATTCCTCTGAGTGTTTAATGTTGCTCTCTAATGTTGACCATTTAAAAAAAAGATTTCAGTGGCTGGCTTCACATGCCTTCACAGTGTACTGTATGTCAAATGATGAGAGAGAACTGCATGGTGGGTAGGAACTGGCAGGTGACCAAACTGGGGAGAAAGTAGAAAGAAATGCCCTTAAACCTACAGTATATCTTATAAAGCTTATATAAAGAAGTCAAAACTTTTAACCTTCTACTTAAAAAATGAACGATCCTTTTAAGAATGGCAACTAAATAGAAAAGAGTTACACTAACTTAGTAAAACATCTCGATTTAGCTCAGCGAGACTGCAGAAGCTTCATATGAGTTTCAGCTGAACTTTGGAATGTTTTTTTGCAGGAAATGAGGGTTGTGGAATTTGGCTCGGATTATTTACAGTCATGCCTAAAAGGTAGCACCCCCTCTTTTCATTTGAAGATGTTTTTTTTTAAACATATGAAAAGAAATCTGATCATAGTGGGTCTAAATGTTGTATTATGCAAATACGACATAACTTTTTTCACCGTGCCATTATTTATTTAACAAAAATAAAAGCCAAAAAAAAAAAAACATCAGGGCAATACTAAGTGTACACCCTTATTGATTTAAGAGGCCTTGATTAATTGATCATCTGAAGGTGTGCAGACATCCACAAAAGCAGAAGTTCTTTCAGTTTGCCAGTCTGTAGCATTCAGGTGTGTTACACACGACCAAGAGGGAAGGACATAAGCAATGGTCTTAGAGAAGCAATTGTTGATGCACATTAATCTGGAAAAGGGGTAAAAAACCTTTTCTAAACAATTTGGAGTTCAACAATTTGCAGACAGATTATTCACAAGTGGAAAGCATTCAAGACAGTTGCAGGAGTGGACGTCCCACACATTCACTCTAAGGTCAGACCGTGCAATGCTCAGAGAATGCAAACACCCCCCCCAAAAAAAAAACCGAAGAGCTACATATATCCCAGACCCTACGGGCCTCACTGAGCATGAGAGCACAAATAAAATCCATGACAACACTGTTGGAAGAAGACTGAAACAAGTACGGTTTGTTTGGAGGGGTTGCTAGGAGAAAGCCTTATATCTAAAAAGGACATGGAAACTGCTTCTGGAAAAACCACAAGACTTCTGAAACAATGTCCTATGGATAGATGAGGCCAAAGTGGATTGTTTGGCCTTGAAAACCAAACAGCATTTCAGCAGAAACACCATAACCATTGTCAAGCATGATTTGGGCTTGTTTTGCAGCCACTGGACCTGGACACTTTGCAGTCATCGAGTCTACCATGAACTCCTTTGTACGATAGAGTATTCTACAGTACACTCAATATTACTGTATATATATCAAAATTCTGTATATATATCAATGTAAATATATCAAAATTTCCCGGTGTATACACACTGAAACTACAAATACTTAACACATAAAAATGTTTGTGTGTCCTCACCGGGAGCCTTGAATTCCCTGAAGTGGATGTTGGTGAGGACGAAGTGGATGACAGTGGGGCAGTTTTTGTCTCCAGGCCTGGGCTTGAACACGTAACACTCCTTCAGACCTTCACGATCGAACACTTTTACGTCAATCTTGGGGAAAGGCAACTTGTTCATGCGTGCCCATTTTTCAGCCAATAAAAGCTCCTGAGTGGGGAAAAAAGTCACAGTATCATATAAAATTTTGTCACAAGATACAATCATACGAAATTATTTTAAAAATGCAGCTACATCATATGGCTAATTTTGGGGACATTGGATCGTCACACCCATATGTGCGTTTTGTACATCCAATGCTATATTTAGCATCTTTAGCTCATCTTTGCTGACATCTTTAACAACATCCAATATTCTTTACATCATCCTTTATTATAATAACAGCAACAACAACCAACTATCAGTCATGTGGTACAAAATGGATACGCCATACTAACCTTAAAAGGGGGACTGGAATCACTGGGCTTGGCTGAGAAATCAAAAGATATGATGAGATCAACACCACGCTGGGGTCGCAGAATCAATGGGTAGGGAAGGTTAAAGGTCAGGCCACTGTCCACCACATGAATCTTCTTACTCTTTACATCCAAAGGCTCATAGATGTGAACAAACTCATTGGGATCTACAAGAAAAATGTATATTTAAGACCTCTTTATTAAAGGAATAAATGCTGTTAGGGGCGTTTCCACATTAGAGCCCCAAGATAATTTCTGAGGACACTTGAACCCAAAGTCTGGTTCATTTTAATCTGTGAGAACAGGTTCATTCCGCGCTTGGGAACTGTGCCCGAGTCCGCTGAAAAGTGGTCTTGAGGACAATACAGCGTACTCGGGCATCGATCGAATCAGATATGGAAGCCATTCGTACATGGACGTCATCAGCGCTGTCTTTCTCCTCCAAAATCTCTGTGTGTGCGTGCGCCAGTTTCATCATCTGACTTACACAGCCATAGCGGATAAAGTAAGAGTTCATACGAAGCTCTTGACATTTATAGCGAAATATTAATCATAGCATAAAGACTGACTTACACGTTCTCTTCTTCTATTTGTGGTTAACACGTGGTTAAAATCTTCAAAACAATCTTTCTCAAAAACCTTATCAATATGAAACTAAAGGGAGCTATCAAGGATCAAGTTGGCAAACCACACGCATATAATAATAATCATTAAATCTTCTGAAACGTCTGAAGTAGTCTAAAAAAATTCCACACTTGTGTTGAATGTTCACCATAAGCTCTGTTTTCTCCTCACTGTAGTGTGAGTGGGGACTAGCACAAAGCTTTCTCAGTGAAACAAACCTTTACGTATTGGGGCAAACTGAAAGCAGCAGAGTTCAGTGCTTAGGGCTAAACCTGCAGTGGCATGCAGAGGAGCAAGTCTGACTGCATTATTGATAATTTAATATGGAGGGGATGAATTCTCAGATTTACAGAAAACCAAACTAGCCTATGCTGCACAATATGACTTTCCACCGGACATCTCATGGATAAAGCATGTTTGTTTGTGTACCTGTGACAGCGTCGACCTCATCTTCACAGGAGTACTGTGATTGCAAGGGATGGTGATGGGTGTAAGGCAAAGAGGAGTTTAGGTTCAGGCCCAGCATAAAGTTGTGGACTTTTCCTGCGCGGCCTTCGCGTGTGTTAAACAGTGTCGTTTCGCCCACCATGGAGGTGAACATTCGCTGCACCCAACTGGCCTGAGCATTACGCTGCCGCTCCTCCTCCAACTCCGCAGACTCCGTGCCCACTGAGAGACAGGTAGAGCAAAACACCATATGTAATGAGAAAAGAAAAGGTGAAAAAAGAGATGCATGAATGGACAGCGTAAAAAAAGAAAAACAGGAAAAAGGGAATGGAGGGAAAAACTGAAGCAAAGAATTAACCAAAGATAGTGACCAGATGACTTGGAAAGAGTGGGAAAGGACAGCAGATAAGACAGAGGACAGAAGGGAAAACAAGGGAGGAGAGATAATAAAAAAAAAAGAGGAAAAAAAGCAGTTAAGAGGGAAAAGCAATATAAAAGAATGGCAAAAGAAGGGCAAAGAAAGAACTAATAAAAAAACAGCTTTTTAATTACTAATATGACCATGAATTTAGTTTTAATAAAAGTTTACTTAAGGAGTATAAAAGTGACTCACTCCTGCGCAGTTCCTCTTCGTTATCGGTCATGTCATTTCCGAGAATGTGCTCTGGTTTAATTTGCTCTGCAAATAAAAGAAGAAAGAAATGAAACGGCTTACATTAAACAGCTGTACACAAGTTCCCTACTCTTACAATTTTATATTCCATATTATTTGATACATAAATATATTTGAGGGGTGTTCGAGTCGTGACAGAGCTTGTGATGAGATTTCCGGTGAATTAAGGCAGAAAAAACCCACTGACATTTACAGAAGCCATCAAGCAGCACAGTCTGTGGGACTGTACACACAATCATTCACCAACACTACTTGCACATTATAGGAAATTGACTGGGAGTTACTGCTACAATTCCTGACCAAGTCATTTCCACATTTCTGAGACATTAAGGGAGTTCCTGAGAGGCCGGCGTTTCAGACCTGAATCCTGGCTCGGGCTTACTGACAAATCTTTCTACCTTGATTCTGGGATGAGTGCATTAGTGCAGCATGGGAGCATATAAAGCAATAAAGGTAAATTTTACTCCCAGAACTATGTACGGTTGTTCTGCATAATCAAAAGTCTTGGTTTGAATTGAACGCTCTTGATATTATATAATATGAAACTCAATATTTTGCTAGAATTTTAATTATACTGTACATATTTTAATAATACATGTACAGTAAAACGCACCCAACCCACACATAAATGTCAGTAGCTCGCACACGTCCGGGACAAGACATGCCCACTAAAGCAAAAAGCAAAAAGCAAAAAAAAAAAAATCACTCATGAAAGAAACACATTTGATTGCAAAGGAATTTTTGATTGCTAATGTGTTTCAGATCGACATTTACAGTACACAGGCCGCATGGCTTAGAAGTGTACAGTTACAGGGAAGCTCATACTGTTCCAGTAATATGAACACGCTTTTCATTTTGTACGGTCACATGGTTTGCTACATTGGTATGTACAAGTGCATTTAAGAAGTGTGACATGGTCTAAACTGAAATAATCTCTGACAGTCTTATCTTAGTCAGCGTGAAAAAGGAAATCATAACACAGACCACACTGACTGTTGATGGAAGAGAAGAAGGTGTAATATATTACAAAACAGGTACGACCATTCAAACAAGACAGAAGGATGCAGAAAAAGATTGCTTTATTGCCTGTGCTAGCACCTGCCACACTACCATGTTCTTATTAATAAGAACATGTCCATGTCAATGGAGACATCTGTACTCTGTACTCATACTGAACAGTGTAAGTCAGTGTAAGTAAGACTCGAAAAATGTTTTCTTTTTGCGATATCCGGCTAAAAATTCCTTGCATGAATCCCGAGTCCCACCGTCACTGACACTTTCCAATATGAGTACAGGGTGGAACGTCTCCATCACCAAGCCTTACCAATCTCCTCCTCCATAGTGCTGCAGCCAGTGGTCTCCTTCACTCCGATGACTCGATTAAACAGGATGGAGAAAGCACTGCCCCACACACCTACAAAACACACACAGACGCTCGAGGTCATGCTGGACGCTCACACCCAAGACGTTTCCGTCATAGAACAATCTATACAGTGAATTATCCATAATACACTGGATTAATCATTTAATGATTCATCTTCTCTAGAAAAACCCACAAGATTTCAATGCTTTCAATCCTTTCCCCAGTTACCTTTAAATCATTACCTGGTTAATAAATTACATTTATCATTTACAGAGCGCTGTGAAAAAAAATGTTAATATATCACTTGTCATATGTGCTACTTAAGAATTCCTTATTTTTATTATTAATTTATTTATTTTACTTAAAAAGCAGAATGAACAGATCTGGGATATCTGGGTTCACCTACGCCTCCGTTACCATCCTCCGCAGTGCATCATTCCTACCTTTTTTTTAAACAGTTGCAGACTTTTGGAACAGACTGTGCTTGAGACTATTTCTACGACAGTATGTTTGTACCTTTGACGTTAACAGCTGTGTTTTTCTTAACCTGATGAATTATGAAAAATACACTATATGAGGGCAAACACATTTTTGTATGTTAAATACTTTTTAGGGTGTCAACAATTTTGTCACATTTTTGTCACTAAAATTACTAATACTTTTATTTTGTGTCTTCAATAATATAAAGATAATAATCGTGTGTTTATTTTATACAAATATTTTTAATTCCAATTCTCAAGAAGGGCAACAATAATTCTGAAAGTAACTGAAGAACAAAAACACATGATGAGGATGAGGCACATGTGGTGATGGTGATGATGCAGATCTATTTCGCAAAGTTTTCATGTAGTTGCTTCCCATATAGGAATGTAATTTATGGTAATTTATGGCAAATTATTTACTGGTCTGTAAGCAATATAAGCAGCACGGTGGTGTAGTGGTTAGCACTGTCGCGCCTTGCACCTCCAGGGTCTGGGTTCAAGTCCCGTCCCTGAAGATGATCTCTTCGGTTTCCTCCCACAGTCTAAAGACATGTAAGTTAGGCTAACTGGCATTCCCAAATTGACCGTAGTGTGTGAATGAGTGTGTGAGCATGTGCATGTGTGTGTGCTCTGCGATGGATTGGCACCCTGTCCAGGGTGTACCCCCGTCTTGTGCCCCAAGTCTCCTGGGATAGGCTCCAGGCCCCCTGTGACTCTGAATACAGGATTAAGCGGTATAGTCGATGAGTGAGTGAGTGAGTGTAAGCATTATATATTGTGGCCCAATAGGTACATATAGGGGTAACATAATTTTTCTTAATTATTTAGGAGGCATATATACATCACTATGTATCAAAAATGGTAATATACAGTACTGTGCAAAAGTCTTGAGCTCCACAGTCGTCTCAGGATATTAAATTTAATTTAATACAAATCAAACTAAAGAAAACGGGAACACAAGTTTTACTGCAACAGGCTGCAAAGTGCCAGAAGATACAATTTAGAAACTGGTCGGTTTAAGCTCCGCACCAACCTCATTTCCGCCCTCATCTTTTCCAACCACTGAGAATTCAGCTTCACCAGAATTCTAATCACTGACCTCATCATCTGTTATCATCTTCATCTGTTCCTCAGTGGTACATGCCTTAAGTTAAACGCTTTTTTTTTTTAATGCTTGAGTGATTCATGGGTGACTGTGTCGCTTTTACAAACAAGGATTATTCCTCTGAAACTGCTCATGTACAGAGACTGGACTGAAATGAGAGTCAGAAATCAGAAAAGTCCTTCAGGAAGCCTGGAGAACTATTCCTCAAGACTGTTTTACAAATACGAGAAGGAAGAAATGTGAGGTGGCTCAAGACTTTGCGCAGGACTGTATGATTTTAAATATATGTAAACCTTTTATTACATTTATATTTCACGTCATTTCTTCTCACCCATTAGGAAGTGTAGTGGGTTCTCGTCATACTTTTTCACTACGCTGCCCATGAAGAACTTGCTGCCGAAGAGCTCAGGTGACATAAAGGTGCCATATTTTGCCATGCCGATCTCATAAGGACTAAACTCCACCCAGTCTGTCACGGGGAAAAAAAAAAAATAAAAAAGAAGTGGACCAAATTACCAGGAAGTTGCTGTTTTTAATGTTAAGTTCTCAGAAACCTTTAGCCAGTTTCACAGTTTATTTACACCCTAAAATAAAACAACAGGATCTGTAAAATTATCATGAAATATACATGCCATAAATTCTGCTTTCTGACAGTCTGCTTTGTTTAGTCAAAGCTGGCAAACTATCTTTTTACAGGACAGTTTCACTAGGAAAAAAAAAAAGATGGGAGAGTAGTTCCTGTCTCCGTGATAGGTCAGTAGTTTGTCAATACAGCAGTGCTGATCAGGAACGTGCTTTGCATATCTGCCGCAAGCTATACAAATCTACGCAAATGTGTTTAGCTGGTCTTCACACTGCATCAGCCGGACCCATGCTCAGCTTTAGGTGAATGAAATGCTGATTCTTTTTTTTTTTTTTTTTACCTGCTTAGACCTAGTAAGTCTTGAATTATTGTTTTTGATGGAAATGAGGTATCTGCATGTAAACTGATGCGTAACTTATTAGCAGTATTAGGAAAAGGGATTGGAGAAAGGGCCTATAGCTTCATATTTCATATATATATATAGCTTGTTCTGTGACCATGGTACAGATAAACAAACTGAATTGCACCAAAAAAAAAAAAAGAGAAAATGAAAGAGGTGTGTTCTTACCAGCAAACATGAGCTCAGACACATTGGGTTTGACATGCAGGCAGGTGAACAAAGGCAGAGGACACTGACCTAGCTTTACCTTCTCCTGCATGGAGCTCAGTGTCGTGTCCATTCGCTGTTTCACAGAGAGAGAGAGAGAGAGAGAGAGAGAGAGAGAGAGAGAAACATAATAACATTTCAGTGTTAAAAGATCTAAATTCTTTCCATAAGCCATGCCCTCTTTTCTGGCTTCTGGCTGATTTACGGGATCCAATCCTCTGAAAGCGTGTGAAACACGTCAGTGCAGGACGTTGTGTTTTTCTTTTAGATACATGTTCTTGCTTCAGTGTGCTTGGCACTGTAGTCGTGATCTCTAAGCACTCTAAGCGATAAGATATTATTATTACTGCTACCAGAATATAATTTACTGTTTTAAAAAAAAGTGACCTGTGCAAACTGTAGCAATCTTCACACTCTGGTATCAGTTGGTAAACTGTGAACGGTTCTTAGACCATCATGTTAGAACAATATAAGCCTAAAACAGTAGCAAATACCTAGTATACAAAGTTACTAATTATCAGCACAGCTTACAGTGTGATATTACTTCATGTGTTCATTAGACTCAAGTAGGAGATATACTATAGCACAAACTCAGATTATGAAATTCTTTGAATCATTTCATTAATTACTGTATCAAATGAGGATGACTGAGCCAAATGCTCAGTGATCTAGTCACAGAGACTTAAACAAGTCCACTTTCCTTTAAGCTAATACCTTTTATTTTCGCATGTGCATAAGTGTGTGTGGCCCTCTCACCCCTGGAATGAGCGTCTCTCCGATGAGCATGCCGAAGATGTCGGTGAAAGTGACGGGCTGGCCGCTTGCTTTCTTCTTCCACAGAGCTTTAATGTAGCGTTTGATGTGCAGTGGCATTAACAGTTTGAGCGGACTGCTGCTCACACACTTCATCAGTTCCTGATTGATGTCTCTGGGGCCTTTCTCAGGAAACTCAGGGTGTGAGTATAGCGTGGACATGTACCTGTGCAAACATGTCCACTGATTACGACCACTGATTAGCTTCACGGCATGTATAGTTGACATTATAGCAGTTTCAGAGTGAGTGTGTATTACATTATATGTTGTATGTTACATTACTGCTTCATATACATTGATTAATTACGTGATGTAAGGAAATATATATTTCCTGGAGCAAATGCTGTGCTTAACATTTAACAGTTAAAGCTATAAGGAAAGGAATGATGGATAAGTAAAAAGATGAGATGAATGAAGGATGAAAAAAATAAAACAACAACAACATATACAGACTCATATACAAACCATGTTGAGCCAGAAAGTCCAGCAACATAAGTAGCACAGTCCAGTACTCCAGACTCGTACAGAGCCTTCATCACCCCAGAGAAGCCCACCATGGCTCGGAAACCTCCCCCTGACCCCACTATAGCGATGGTGGGAACCTGGACACAGCAGAGACATGATGAATAACGAATACAAAAGTACTGATAGAGATAAGACGATGTGTCTGGGAGTAAAAATATGAAGATCAAATACTCATACGCGAGTAATATATGTTATGCACGTTCCATCAAAACAGCTCTGACCCCTTAAGGCAAGACTGAAGGTGTGCCGTGGCGTCTAGCACCACGACCAAGATGCGGCAGATCCTTTAAGTGCTGTAAGTTGCAAGGTGGGGCCTCCATGGATCAGACTTGTTTGTCCAGCACATTCCATGGATGCTCGTTTAAATTGAGGTCTGGGGAATTTGGAGGCCGGATCAACAACCTTGAACTCTTTGCCTACTAAGCCTTATACATAGAATGTTATGATGCAAAGAATGCTCTGATACCTTTCCATCACAGCCAGCATGAACATTTTCAGCAATTTGTGACACAGGGGCTTTTTCTGTAGGAGCAGGGTAGATTCTTGCTCAACACAGACATAGATGAATGAGTTTACTGGTGTATAATTAATAATCAATGTTAATGTTCTCGGGGCTAATGTTATGGCTGACTGGTTTATGTACTGTACATACACATTTTACATTGATCCGTTGTGCATACTTTTGTACATGTGTGTATAGGTTAATTCTATAAAGAGTGGGGGGGAAAAAAATTCTTAAATGCTTCTTGAAAACGTGTGTGCAATTCTGCATGGGGTTGGTAATGTGTTTTCCTGCTACAAGCACTTTTACAGGTTATAGACACTTATTGATATTTGTACATCAAAGACACACACTTCTAAATGACAAGAGCTTACCTCATTTTGTGAGGTAGGCAGGACGCGTGGGTTTTCCATATCTAGGAATTTTTTGATGCCCAGCATGACCCGGTCTCTGCGGGTCTCTCTAAACATTTTCTCCTGATCACACAGGGCCATACTGAAGCGCAGGTCAGTGGATGAACTACAGCAAGATAAAAGTAGTTGTTAGTAACAATAACATGGCAAGTTTGACAAAAACGTTGTTACACCTTTAAAAAAAAAAAAAAAAAAAACCTGGTGTACATACCAGACTTCCAATGATAAATCCAGATGCACCTTTGTGGTCTGGGAATATAAAATAATATAATAATATTAACCTATTATCATGCCAATAATACCTTCTGGACCTGAATGGCATTACTGTTATTCCTCATTTACTGGACTTAAAGGAAAAAAGCGAAAAATTAACAGGAAATTAAAAAAACAATCTGTTAGCTTTGGGTAAATCCCCTCTGTCACTGATGTCACTAACATTGCATATGACTCCCTTCCCTTACTTATCTCTATTAAAATGTTATCCCTATAGATCTGACAACTCATAGACAACTCATGAAGAAAATGCCAGACAAAACAACATGACTAACTACACTATGATAACTAAAACATTCTGCATATTTCATATGTGGTAAAACTATTGCTTAATGATATTTAACTCGATTATGTCCACCGGGAAAAAATGATCTTTTCTGATAAAAAAATCTGACAATAGATCCGACAGTGATCATAACTCATACAGCAGAATGTGTTATTACACCACATTCTTGCCTTTTCCCATGTTTTGCAATACTCCTTATGTCATCCAGCTCGAAATATTACTACTGATCACTCGCCCAGTAAAGCTACATCAGATACGCCCGTGTGCAGACAGACTCTATTAGCGATGTTAAACCTCAGTAATGCTCTATACTAGAACCATAAATATAGCCATTTGACATTTTGCCAGATTAAATGTTTTTGCAATGTCTCACTCATATTCGTATGGAAAACATGGCTCTGTTTATTTGTAATGAAAGTATTATTTTTCCACGCGCCTCCTTTATGCTTGTTCAGGGCAAATGATATTTATTCTCCACCTTCGGGGGAACCATTTCTTGTGGGGAAAAAAAGAAACACACCAATAAATCGCTACAAAACACCTGTCTACCATGGACACTATAGCTCTGGGCTGTCTTTTTAAACCTTTTTATACTGTAGATAATGTGACAGAAAGCAGAATGCACATCTGTTTGAGATTGTGAACAAATTAAGATGATTGACGGAGGATGTGTCATGACTTAGTCATCCGGCTATAGATTCACAAAAAAACATTTTGACTATATTTGGGGAAATAACCTCAATCATCTGGTTTCATTCCCTACTACTATACCAATTTAATCAGTAAAACCTGGCTTGTTAACCTACCTTTCCGAAAGGCAGCGTCACCAGCTTCGGCTCTCCTACGGTCAGGTTGTTGATCGTATATTTTGCTGTGCCCAGTGTCTCATCCATGACATAGTTGGCATCCATTAAAGTCACCTAAAAGGTAAGAAATTAGAGTGTGAAAAAAAGGAAGATCAGTGATAGTACCTAGATGACTGCTAATCCACATTTCTGCTGACTGGGAAATATACACTATATGAAAGGAGTAAAACATGATAGGATGTGCTGTTATATGAAAATAACATGTTGCGATGGTTGTCAAAGCCCAGGCTGAAACAAAGTGCCATTATTAAACAAAAAGTTTTATATCACTTATATCAGATATATACCCGTTTTCCAACAATCACTCATTTTTATTGAATAAAGCAACATAATATTCATACACTGTATCCATTTAATATTATTTAATGTTATATGTTTTACTTGTTTATTTATGGAAACTCAGATGATCCATTCCACAACTCATATAAAAATAATTAATACAAAATATGAAGTTAAAATGAAAAAATTAACCTACATTTTACCTTTGAAAAGAATCGTGACTGGTGTGTGGGAAACGGGAGAGAGAAAGGAGAAGGAGAAGAGGAAGGGGGGGGCGTTTATTGTGTAGGACGACTTTCACACACAGTAACAAAATCACTTCTCTCTGTTGGCTCACTAAAATCCTTTTCTTTTTGTGTGATTTTTACAAGGGACCGTTGTTGCAGTACAGTAACTAAAGAACATTACCCCTGGACACAAAATCTAAAACAATGCGTTTGCCTCAAACACACATGGTCACAATTTTATAATAAACAGGTCATGGGCGCAGGGATGTTGAATATACAAGTGAGGCACGTGCACTGAGACCGAGCATGGGAGACGATTACCCACAATCCCATTGGTTCAGTTGTTATCACCTGATGCCCGGGAGACAAAGCATATACGCGCCACTTGTATTTCAAGTTCACTTGTTTATCAAGTTCAAATTTATTAAAAATGTTAGCTCGTCTTGCAAAACACTCGAAAACCAAGTTACTCGCAATCCAAGTGTTTTCTGTATTTGTGATGTTAACCCTGATTTAGACTTAACCCAACTTGTACCAAAACCCAAAAATGTACATATGACATTTTGACAGCTTAAATCAATGTTTTTTTTACAGTCCTACAATAGCTGCAGATCTAGTAACAGACCATAAAAACTGAAAATTCTAATAAAATTAATTTAAATCAAAATAAAACAATAAATAACAATAAGACATCCACCCTCATTGCATAAAATAAGAAAAAAAATAGACAAGTACAAATAAATAAAATCAGGAAAAGAAATTTGCAATATGTTAAACATACTCAATTCTTGAAAAAAAAAACCATAGTGCTCTCTCACTCTCTATACCACTTATCCTGTATAGTGTTGCGAGAGGCCTAAAGCCTACCCCAGGGGACTTGATGGGGTATGAGACAGGGTACAGCCAAAGCAGTGTGTCAAGCTGGCACAGGGTACACAAACACACACACACCCACACACTTAGGGGAATTTGAAAATGCCATTTAGTCTACTCTGTATGTCTCTGGACTGTGAGAGGGAACCGGAGTACCTGGAGGAAACCCCCAAGCACGTGAATGCAAACTCCACACAAACAGTCCGAAGAAATGCAGTTTTTATTATTAGCTTTATATTATCTGAGGGGTCTGCCATACAGAATGTGATCGATCTATTACTGTGACAACACATAAGAAAGCGCACATTAATGTAATGCAAACAGCAATCCTGTGAAAGCTGCAGTTACAGGAAATGAATCAACACATCCTGACTAATGAGAACTAATCAGATGAGATCGTATGATTCAAATCTGGTAATATTTTCAGCAACGGATTTCTCACCTCCAGCACATTTTCCTGTTGGGGGTCCAGAAGAAATTCAAAAGTCTCGTTCCACTTTGGATTGATGTCATTGTCAATGTGACGTGTTCTTTTTCTCGACTCCGGACCATTTGGGATCGACAGTTCCACATACGGGTCCGGCGTGTCAACTGTACACAAAGATAGGCACAGGTAACGATTCATCATGCGCAACATTTTGCTGTAACAACTGGAGCTAACAAAACAAACATCACACTCACGCAAGTCCCCAAGAGCACCTTTGGTGACATTTTCCGCTCTCACCACAGTCACTCTAAACCTGTGAGAATATTGATGTTCAACCTGACGACACAAAATACTCATATCAGTGACTAACAAGTGACACAAGGGACAGTGAAGCAGGAGCAGCCACCCAGGAGAGTCATCTTTTGTCATGTTTGTGCTCATGTGTTTGATAAAAAAAAATGAACTGGATTTTTGTAGTTTGGGATGGGATTTAAATGGGTACATTTCCTCAAAAGAATGATACAGACATGATGGCAACATAAACTCCTGGGATTTTAAAGGGATATATATACTACAGACCAAAAGTTTGGACACACCTTCTCATTCAAAGAGTTTCATTTATTATGTTCTTTATTGTGTTCTTTAGCCCACACAAGTCTCTTCTGCTTGTTGCCTGTCCTTAGCAGTGGTTTCCTAGCAGATATTCCAGCATGAAGGCCTGATTCACACAGTCTCCTCTTAACAGTTGTTCTAGAGATGTGTCTGCTGCTAGAACTCTGTGTGGCATTGACCTGCTCTCTGATCTGAGCTGCTGTTAACCTGCGATTTCTGAGGCTGGTGAGTCGGATGAACTTCTCCTCCGCAGCAGAGGTGACTCTTGGTCTTCCTTTCCTGGGACGGTCCGCATGTGAGCCAGTTTCTTTGTAGCGCTTGATGGTTTCTGTGACTGCACTTGGGGACACTTTCAAAGTTTTTCCAATTTTTCGGACTAACTGACCTTCATTACTATCAAGTAATGATGGTCACTCGTTTTTCTTTACTTAGCTGCTTTTTCTTGCCATAATACAAATTCAAACTCTTTGAATGAGAAGGTGTGTCCAAACTTTTGGTCTGTACTGTATATATCTGAAATTTGGTTTTGTACAGGTGAACCAAATTCTAGATTCTCTCCAGTTCTGAAATAACAATTATGTTAAAGCTGTTTGGAGAAACTGATGATTGATGTAATACACATATGAGTCATTTTTCAGCTCATCCCGGTGAAACGTGGCAAAAAAAGGTCTTTGATCGGCTATGAACATCACATTTCCAGTAATCTATGAAAAAAATAAAAAATAAAAAATAACTGCGGGTAAAATAAAAGGCTAAACTTACTACAATGTACTGATAGGGGTCTATGGAGGACATCCTGCCAGCAATGTAAGTTTCAACGTGAGGAAACACATTTATATATCAGGAAAAGCTTCTGTTTTTCTTGGGCGGCATCTGTTCACTAAAGTGAAAAATGTGATAAACTGTCAGAAAGCAACTTCAATCACATTCAAGAAAACTGTAATAAAATAAGCAAAGGAAACCATGCAACTCCATGTAACATTGCTAAGACATCAGATACTTCTGCTGTTTAACTAAATTCCAAAGTGAGGTCCAAGTGTGATGTAGCAGCACATTCAGATAGGTCTCCATCTCATTATCTCAAGAAAACTTCATGCTTTTTCATGATCTCAAATTAATTGTCTATCTCAGTATGTTGTGTTGAAAGCTCGAGAAATTTGCTGTTATCTCAGAAACATGGATCCATATCTCAAAAACGTAGCACAGGAAGAATGGCTAATAAAATCTGTGTAGTAAGGAAGTCTAATTATATATATAAATAAAGCAAAATATTTTAGGGCTTATGTAATCTAAGATTATATAATCTTGTCTATGTTTTTATAAAATCTTGTGTTTTCTCACTGATTATTCTTATTAGAGCCAAAGGAAACTAAAAATCGTGCATAGCTGTAAAAAAAAAAACAACAACATCATTTTCATAGTTATTATTTCTGATACGTGCTGCAGCAGAAGCCACGCCTTTCACGCGGTCGCCTATACAATGAACATAAACATACACGCGCATGCGTGTTTCCTCAAACAGTGGTTATCAATTAATGGATTCTGGACTTTTACTTTCATGTTACATAAAATGTAAAAAAAAAAAAACGACAATTCAAACAAACGTTTTCCAACTAAAAAAACCTGCTTTAAAAAAAAAGTTTAACAGAAGTAAAGTTTTACTATTGATGAAAATACGTTACATTAAGTTGAACATAGAGCTTTCCGTTCTACTTACCTTTACCGCAGAGCAAAAACATATTCTTAAACTCAAAAGACTCTCTTTCTCATTCTCTCTGTCGATGAAACAAGAAGACTAGAGCCGTGAATCAGCTTCCAACTGTTTAAATCCCGCCCACAATTGGAAACGATGTGTCGTTCATAAACGATTCATTCTCTTTGAACGAGTCTTTAACATGACTCAGAAGAACGAGTTGTCTCAGAGAGTGATTCTGGGCGCGCATGCGCAAAGCATCGCAAACCCACCGTAGGAAGGGTTTTCTGTACAGGAAACAGAAACGAACAGTTACCTCTCGAGTCTTATGGTCCGAATTGTTAGTTTTTTTGTCACGTGACTCCCATAGACGCTATACAGTGCAATAGATTCAAAAGGACGAACGACTCGGACTAAAAGACTCATCAAACTTATCATAATATGTCCTTAGCTGCAATGCAATATTTTCATTACTGGAACTATAGCCGAAATTTGTGTATGTAGACATGTTGGGGGTCTGTTTACTGAAAATGTAACATTTTATTTTATTTCTAATCAAAAGAACTAAATGACTCAAATTTTTTTTTAAATATTTTGATCAAGGACCGAGTCACTAAAATGATCCAAACTTTCCATCACTAAGGGTGCACAAGCATATTGACTTTATTGTTATAATTCTATCTATCCAACTAGGAAACCCGTAATCCATCTAGGGAGACCATTGTATTTATTCGCATTTTTACGACCCATTTTAGGACCTCCGGTCAGCATTCACATGCTCATTCACACACTACAGGCAATTTGGGAATCCAATCAGCCTAATCTGCATTTTCTTGGACTGTGCGAGTAAACCAGAATACAATGAGCAAACCCACCAAGCACGATGAGAACATGCAAACTCTATGCACACACACCACAAGATGGGACTCGAACCCGTATCCTGGAGGCGTAAGGTGACAATGGTAATCACTAAGTCATAGTGCCGCCTATTATTATTATTATTATTATTATTATTATTATTATAACATATCGCGGAAATAGTTAGATTTAGTCATAGTTTTAGTCTGTCAAAAGAGACATTCTTTAAATTGAGTAAGTCCTTAGTCATGTAATTTTTTGTGACATGGCCAATGTAATTGTGTTGTAGTTTACTTTAGCATACACTAGGGGTGTTGAAAAGGGTAAAGTTTGAAAAGAGCCGCGGGGACACTTGTGATTTTCATTGATTTTACTTATTTATAAATCAAATATTATCAATAACACTTTATTAAATCAACAATTATTAAAAGGATAGACTAAACAGGGTGGCACGGAGCATGTGCATGTTCTCCCCGTGCTTGGAGGGTTTCCTCCAGGTACTCTGGGTTTGCTCCCACAAACCAAACCAAAGACACACATATTAGGCTGGGGTTCTCAAATTGCCTGTAGTGTGTTAATGAATGCGTGAGTATACAGTATGTGCCCTGTGATGAATTATCACCCTGTCCAGGATATACCTGCCTTGTGCTCTAAGTGCTTGTTCTGTCATAGACGATGAGTGAGAGAGAGTGAGTAGACTTGACTAATAAAAAACTAGGCTAACACGGTGATCTGCTTCTATCTACAGTATAATATTTCACATGTTTAATATTTAAAATAGGTAGTCACAGTAGTTAAAATATTCCATTTCCATTTAGACTTTTGGCAGATGCTCTTATCCAGGGCCACTTGCAAAAGGTGCTTTGAAGTTTGGATCATTGGAATCATTGGATAGGTACTTACACTTTGCCATCAGCCAAACACAGTTGGGAAGGGGATTCCCCCCTCCCTTTTTATTAAGGGGGCAGGGGGGGAGAGACGTCATTTAAAGATAGTCAAAGACTCAGCTGTACGAACATCTAGAGGAGGTTCATTCCACCACCTGCGTGCCAACAAAACAAAAAAGAGTCTGGATGAATGGAAAATGAGACATGCAGCTGCATTCTGGATCAGTTGCAAAGGACTGGTGGACAGCAGCAGTTTCAGTAGTTAAGTCTTGAAATAAAAAGGGACTGAACAAACACCTGAGTAGGCTGTGAAGAAAAACAATGGTGGATTCTTCTGATGTTGTGAAGAAGAAATGGACAAGAATGAGTAAGTTTACCAATGTGTGGGGAAAATGACAGATGATTGTCCACGGTTACCCCAAGACGGTGGGCAGTGGTGTGTGTGGTGGGCAAGTGATCTGTGACATGTTCAGTTTTACTCAGATTGAGCTTTAGCTGATGAGCTGTCATCAGGGATGAGACATCTGCCAGACACGTTAAGATCCGGGTGGAAACCCAAGTGTCTGAAGGAGGAAAGGAGAGAATAAGTCCCTAAGGGTGTTTTCTCACTGGGGTCCGGGAACCGTTTGGTTCACACTTGGCCCCGGGACCAGTTGATTTTTGTCTGTGAGCATGCAATTGTCTTCTGGAATAGGCCCCTCGCGACCCTGGATACAGGATAAAGCGGTATGGATGATGAGTGAGAATGGGTGAGTGAGTGAGTATGACTAAACCTTTTTATTTTGCCTGACACTGAATCACACAAACCCAATATTATCAGACAGGTGTGAGTAATAACTGTTTGCTCATTAGTCATTTTAGCACCTGATAACTATGAACCTAATTAATGTCTTTAAAAAGGAATAAGTTCAGCAAAAGCACCGGGCCGCCTTTCGTACACCGCAAACCCTAATGCTTTACAGTTTAAGTAATTACTTGAAGTAATTATACATATTGAGTACTGTTAACTTAAATAATTGCAATTCGTTCAAATTAATAAACCTTGATGAGTATTTTGAACTTTTTGGTATTTAAAATTCAATCGTATTGTAAATGACAGTTTTCTAGTTAGCTGAACTAATTTGATATTTTAAGTAACTGTACGTACTTAAGTAACAGTAACTGTCACCTTAAAGTTCCACCAACTTAAAATCTTTCAGACTAGTGATTTTGTGTCTGACGTCATCAGGGCAATAGGGCACTGGTGGCTCAGTGGTAGTTGTTTCGCCTGCCATACGAAAGGCCCAGGTTTGATTCCCAACAACTGGATGAATTGTCTGTCTCAAGCCCAGATAAAATGGGAGGGATGTGTCAGGAAGGGCATCTGGTGTAGAACCTGTGCCAAGCCGTGTGTGTGAGGATTGTCTGCTGTAGCGACCCCTTGCCAGGAGCAGCTGAAAGACTAACACCAAGGGTTTTTTTTTTTTTTTAACTTCCCACTCACATGTGACATTTTACACAATTAAAAAAGGCAGTTTTATAATTGACTAAAACTGGTATAGGCTAAAATTATTGACTTAGTAATAATAATAATATAATAATAATAATAATAATTCAGATTACAGACATACACAGAAGTTCCACAGTGTGGCGCACATTGTCCAGGGAATCCAGAGGCAGATTTTCCATTTTGAAATCGTGTCGACATAAGAGAATTTTGGGGCTGATCTAATCTCTAAACCATGTGATCACTTTCTCCTCGTATATATACAAGGGGCAGAGGAGCTGAGAGGATCAGAAAGCACTAGCTACTCAGAGCACACAAGGTCTGCAACTCACACGGCTGAAGACTGAATAGCTCCAAACAGCTGGACATTTCTGGAATGAAAAAGGTGGTGATTTGCCTGGTCTTGCTTGGAAGCTTGATCTTTTCCTGCAATGGAAGTAAGTTTATTTTCACCAGAATTCAGTGTGTTACTGTAGATACACTTTTTTTAGCATTTTCGGCCCTAAACTAATACACCTCATTTATTGCAGAAATGAATTTAACCGAATTTCTTACGTTCAGGTGCTCCAGTGGATCCCTGCTGCTCTGAGCCTTGTCAGAACAGAGGTGTATGTGTATCTAAAGGTTTAGATGCCTACGAGTGTGACTGCACAAGGACTGGATACTACGGAGAGAACTGCACTACACGTAAGTCACCTAACTCCAATCATCTCATCAGATGTCCACTTTACGCTAGGACACTCATGATCCTAACATTCTCTCTTTTTTCGTGCTTAGCGGAGCTTTCCACTTGGATCAGGTCCTTTGTGAAGCCAAAACCAAACACAGTACATTACCTGCTGACACACTTTAATTGGATATGGGACATCATTAATAACGTCTCCTTTCTGAGGAACGCTTTGATGCGCTACGTCCTCACATGTACGTTAAATGCCATTTCTTGAGTAAATGAATATCATTTGCGTTTGCATGGCTAAAGTTGAAAAATGTCACCAAACAATCCACCCCTTATTTTCATTTGAATCTTTCTTTTTGGTAACAGTTTGTATTTTGTATTTGCAGCGAGGTCAAATTTGGTGGACAGTCCACCAACTTACAATGCTGATTATCACTACAAAAGCTGGGAAGCATACTCCAACCTATCCTACTACACTCGTACACTGCCCCCATTGCCCAAACACTGTGTGTCAGCGGCTCTTCCTGACGTTAAACAGGTGGTGCAAAAGGTCCTCCTGAGACAGAAGTTCATTCCAGACCCACAGGGCACCAGCCTGATGTTTGCATTCTTCGCTCAGCATTTTACCCATCAGTTCTTCAAGTCTGACTTCAAGAAAGGACCAGCTTTCACCAAATCCCTGGGTCACGGAGTGAGTACCATTTAGATCCACATTTTTAAAAACTATTCATTTGACACCAGATTTTTGTCCAGCGTGACTTTATTAGTAGTAATTATATTATTATGAAGTCGTTTTTTTCCTAATTATTGTGTGGTGTTTCAGGTGGATTTAAGTCACGTCTATGGAGACACTCTGGAGAAACAGCACAAACTGAGACTTTTCAAAGATGGAAAGTTGAAATATCAGGTACGTCCTTGATTGAAATCATTTAGAACATCTATACTAATAAGTCATAGCAAATAAGTTCTCTGTGATGATGAATTAGCCTTTTACAGTATGTTTTAATGTGAGACAGTGTATATGATCTTAAATGTGTTGTCCTCTCAGGTTCTGGATGGGGAAGTGTACCCCCCTCTGGTTAAAGACATTCAGGTCGAGATGCACTACCCACCTCACGTTCGTGAGGAGTTCCGATTCGCAGTGGGCCATGAAGCGTTCGGCCTGGTCCCAGGCCTTATGATGTATGCCACTATCTGGCTCAGAGAGCACAACCGGGTGTGTGACATCCTGAAGCAGGAGCATCCCATCTGGGACGATGAGCGTCTTTTCCAAACAGCACGCCTTATACTGATCGGTGAGCAGGCTGGATGTTGAATATTTGCAATTTTCTAGTTTTTAGTAAAAATTAGATTATCAACCTCTTGTTGATATTTCTTTCAAATAACAACAATTAACAAAATACATGATAGATGTACAAAATTAACAATATTATGATATAGTTGTGAAATCTGAAGAGATTGAGAGCATAAAAGTTAAATCGCATAATATTTGATCTCCTATAGGTGAGACCATCAAAATCGTGATTGAGGACTACGTTCAGCACCTGAGTGGCTACAGCCTCAAGCTTAAATTTGACCCCGAGCTCCTGTTCGGCGAGAGGTTCCAGTATCAGAACCGCATTGCATCTGAGTTCAACACGCTGTACCACTGGCATCCGCTCATGCCTGACACCTTTCAAATCCAGGACCAGGTCTATACACACTCCCAGTTTCTCTTCAACAACTCCATAGTGGCACAGTATGGAATCGGCAACCTGGTGGAGTCTTTCAGCAAACAGCAAGCTGGCAGGGTTGGTATCTCATCACATGAATCACTTTTTTATTCATTTAAGTTGGAAACTGTAGGTAAAATATAAATACTTTTCCACCATTCAGTGGACCGGGTTTAAGGCATGAAAAAGTTTCCCCCCAAAGTTTCCCTCTATGCAAAAATCTTTAATAAGTAATAGCATTGCTTAATTTATAGACACTGGAGATATCAATCTACGTATAAAGACATTTAGAGATGCATTTACTTTCCACAGGCTTTAAAAAAATTCCAAGATAAAACAGGCCACCTTTTTTTCCCCAGTTGAAATCCTGACTTTATCTTATATCTCTTCAGATCTCTGGTGGAAGGAATCTGCCTGCTGGAGTGCAGGTCATGGCGACTAAAATCCTGGAGCACAGCAGAGAGACGCGTTATCAGTCCTTTAATGCTTACAGGAAGCGTTTCAACATGGAGCCATACAGTTCCTTCGAAGAAATGACAGGTGAGGCATTCATTATCGTGTGTGTGTGTGTGTGTGTGTCTTGACCGGGCAGCCTATGAATAAATGCAATTGCCATCTGAAACACTGACTGAAGATGAAATTTTAATTATAAAATCAAATTGATTTCTAATAATCTAAATTCCTCTCTCTTTTAGGAGATAAAGAACTTGCAGCAGATCTGAAGAGTCTGTATGGAGATGTGAACTCCGTTGAGCTCTACACTGGTCTTTTGGTGGAAAAACCAAGACACAACGCTGTATTCGGAGAGACCATGGTCGAGATGGGTGCCCCCTTTTCCCTCAAAGGGCTTCTGGGAAATGCTATCTGCTCCCCTCAGTACTGGATGCCCAGTACGTTTGGGGGTAAAGTAGGATTTGACATTGTAAACACCGCCTCTCTGAGGAAGCTCGTGTGCCTCAATGTTAAAGGACCATGCCCTTTCGTGTCCTTTAAAGTGCCTGAGGACAAAGTGTTCAATTTAGCAGACATTAACTTGAATTCAACTCCTTCACGAGAAGGTGGCGTGAACCCCACTGTCTTACTGAAAGAACGGACTTCAGAGCTTTAACAAACAACAACGTGCTCCATTTCAATTTTTGTACAAAAGTATTGTAAAACATGTTTTTATTAGTTTGTTATTTATTATATTATTTATTTAAATGTCCAATCAGATTCAGGGGTGGTATGTCTGGTAGTGGCTGGACCATCCCAGGGAACTCAGTACACAAGACACATAAATGGGTGTGATGAATCAAACTCCAATGCTACTCGCTCACTCACTCATCATCTATACCGCTTAATCCTGTATTCAGGGTCACGGGGGGTCTGGAGCCTATACCCAGGAGACTTAGGGCACAAGGCGGGGTACACCCTGGACAGGGTGCCAATCCATCACAGGGCACAGACACATACACACACTCATACAGTTATTCACACACTACGACCAATTTGGGAACAGCAATTAGCCCGAGCGAAATGTCTTTGGACTGTGGGAGGAAACCGGAGTACCCGGAGGAAACCCACCAAGCACAGGGAGAACATGCAAACTCCGTGCACACAGAGACAGGAATTGAACCTGGTCAGCTATTTATTGAAATATTTATTTATTTATTTGTTTTGTGGCAAAAATATTTTAAAAATACCATATTTGTTTTTTCTTTTTTAACATGTGCTTTTTTTTTTTAATATGTTTTTTAATATTTGGTTGAACATTTTATTTTATTATAAAAAATAAAATTTTTATTATAAAGAAATAGCCGTTTTATGTCATTTCTTCTGATTTATCCTTATATCCATTTATCTACAGTATTTCGTCAAGGCTTGCACATTTACAGCCATCATGAAATCTATAGTTCCACTAAAAATATTTAGAAATCTCTTCAGAATGAATCGTGGGTTAATCCTGTTTACTCAAAGAGTGGGCGATGTTATTACACTAAGACATGTGTTGATGCAGCTCCATAAATTGACCTATGAGTGGAAATAATTCCTCACTTCAGGGATTAAAGAGCCTCCTTTTATGATGCAAAGCAAAAGTTACAAAAGCATCTAAAGAGGATACAAATCTTGGTGGTTTGTGGGTTTAACGACACTGGAAATAGATGGGGTCGCAAAATAAATGTGTAAATATTGCAGAAAAACTCAACAACAACATTTTTCATCTGATCTGTGTCTGCTGTATCTCTTTCTTTTGTGTGAGTACCACAAAAAAAGACATTTACATGTGCTTGAGCTTGAGGTCATGAACTGATGGCCGGACATTCTCCTTCAGAATTTCCTGGTTGAGTGCAGAATTCATGGTTCCCTAAATTATGACAAGTCGACCAAGTTCTCAAACTGCAAAGCAGCCCCAGACCATCACCATTGATTGGTGTTCTTTTTATGAAACACTGTTTTAATGGGATGCACACCTTTGCCCAAAAGTCTTGGGGATAGTCAAGATGTTTGCAGATGTGAGAAAATCCTTTGTGCTCTTTTTGGTCAGCGGTATCTTACACCTTAGAACTCTCCATGGATGCCATTCTTGCCCTGTCTCTTTCTTATTCTTAAACTCTTTCTTATCTAATCATTTTGACTCATACACATTTGCATTTCATACAAACACTTCCATAATTTCCTTTGATTGTGTAATGCTGATTTGTCACAATGACAATTGTTAAAAGCGCTGAACAAATGATATTAAATTTATTTGAATTATTGTTCAATCATGAACACTGACATTAACCGAGAGGAGCAAGGCCTGCAGTTCTTCAAATGTTGTTTTGGGTTCCTTTATGAGTAATTGGGGCGCCACCCACTCCTGGGAAGGTTGACCACTTTTTCTGCATTTGTGGATAATGGCTTTCACCGTGGCTTTCACTTTCAAGCCCAAAAGCCTTAGAAATGGCTGGGTAACAATTTCCAGACTAATACATGTCAATCACTTTCTTTCTCATCTTAAATTTCTTTAGATTGTGCTGCCTTTTTAGATATTTTTGCCTGCTTCACTTTGTCAGACAGGTTTTATTTAAGTGATTTCTTGATTCAACAGGTCTGGCAGTAACAGGCCTGGTTGTGCCAAGTGAAATTTAACTCAGCTATGTAATAAATATGCAAAACATAAAAACTTTTTTATGGCACTATAGATGAACTAAGACAGTTTGAGAGTTTAGCAGTGGTTATAGAAGCTACAGTACGATTGTGGAAATAGTAATCTCAGGTGGTTAAAGCACAACTCCACTCCACCTGCCAACAGTTTTAGCATCATCAGCTGCTTTCAAGACTAGTCTAAATAGATTTTACTTACCCAAGACCAGGTGCTAACATTAAATGTTTACTGAATTGTAATTTCACGATATGAGAGTGTTCATCTGAAAAGCTTTAAACACTAGAAACTAAAATGAAACAGCTAGGTACAGTAGACAATGGAAATGTATAAACTTCAAATGATTACTAATTTCAGCCTGTGGTGTGGTTGTCGTATTGGGTCGCAGTGATGTACTGGCTTGCTGCTCAAGTGTTAACACTTGCCTAACTAGCTAGTCATGTGCACAATCATGGTAATTATAGATTTCTTTTCATCACATACAGTATTCTACACCATGAAAGATTTCACTGCTACATGCTAACATTAGCTTACCCAGTAAAGAAAATTACCACAAAAATGTTTGCTCAAACACTACGTATATGGGAATAAAGCAGTTATTATAAAATAAATGTCTTCTTGGAAAGAAATCTTTAAATAAGACCATGATTGTTGAAGAGTTAGAGGCAGAACTTCCTTCTGTCATTTTTCCAGATGATCAGTGCGTAGGCTCCAATAAACCAAAGCAAATCAACCAGAATAAAGCGCACACTGTATATTGATTGGTGTCTGTGCTTGGACATTTTCCCCCACACTCACAAGTAAGAAAGAACAACATCATCTTGAACAATGTAATGATGTAGAAAGTACAATATTTTATTAAATGTAATTTTATTAATTGTTGTGTAAGTAAAGTACAGATTCTTAAAAAAATTACTTTATTTTGTAACTGTACAACACTGATCACTGCAGATGTTACACACAGGAACCAATTCCATTCTGGAAATGCTTTAGACTTTCCCAACATCTATAGGACAGTAAGTAGGAGTAGGGTTAAATCTATTTACTTCTATTTACTTTACAATAAGTGTGGATGTGGACACTTCAGCGGAGGCGTTGTGATGACCTATGAGTTGCACAAATTTGGAGTAACATGTAAGGGCTGGCTATATTAGACTCTTCTAAGATATACACTGCTGGTTCTAAACACAAGTTTTTTTTTTCTTTCTTTACCATTACCAAATTAAATAAGAAAAAGAAGCAATTAAACAAACTTCTGTGAACTACTTCAATTTTTGTCTTATTTGCAGAGTTATTTACTGTTCACTTTCAGGTTGATGAGGATCTAAATTACATTAGTTATAAAACTATGAAGACAAAACATATAATTGCTGACCGAGTATATTTAGACTTCAGAGCGACTGAGTAGCTTTTGTAGTAGAAATCCCAAGACCATTAAAAAAAATTATTATTATTTTTATGTTACTTAAAAGTGACTATATTATTATATGGTTTTCCTGTAGTATCAAATAGTATCTCCTATACAGTCCTAACACAGTCCCCACACAACCTATTTGTGCTGAGTTCAGAGTATGTGACATTTATGTGAAACATATTTAGTCTTTCCTGGATAAAGAATTAAAAAAAACCTGACACATGACATGAATAAAAATTCGCCGAAGTGACCTAAATCCAGAAACTCTGCCTTTTGAACAAAAAGCTAAACAAAAACACACAGTGAGTCTCTTTGATGAGCAAAACGACCTACTTTATGGGAAAATCTATCATGCATAAACTTACTGGAAAGGGAAAAAAAGACGGTGATACTGTACCGTTTGTACTGCGCGGAAGCTGGCAATGTGAATGAAACCACAGTCATTGGCTTGCTGGAAATTGCTGGAAGATTTCGGGTCATCACGCCTACACTCCCCAAGTGTCATGCACACTCGTAACACGACCGGCACTAGGACCCGGAAGTAATACGGTCGGGTTTTCAGGAAGCATAAAAGGAGACAAAATGGCGCTTCACATTGCTCAGTCATTGAGTTCGCCCATGCCTTACCTGACGCTTTGCCGACTATTCTGTGAGTACTCACCTATTTGGGTTGCTTCTTTGATTGAGTGTGTGTTGCTAGAACGCGGATTTATTTGTGTAGATCCTAGCTCTTCGTGTAAGAGAGTTCTTAGATAAATTGCGTGGTTATCCTGCCTACTCGTGTTGCTTCCGCGTTTGGGTTTACCATCCACGCTACACGGGCTAACTGCTAAGGCTTCTGTGCTTACCCTACTATAGCTCGTGACAGAATGACTGAGCCAAAAGCAGTAAACCCAGCGGAGTTTGCTCGCCTCTGTGATGTGGTTGACCAGCATGCCGAGCTGATCAATAAGCTTCGTGGAGAAGTCGTGTCTCTCCAAAAGGACCTCCAAGACGTCGCGGCTTTGCGCCGCGAGGTGGCGGAGCTACGGCAGGAGAACGCGACCCTCCGTGGGGCGGCTGCTCACTCGGTTGTTGCCACGCCCATCGCAGTGGCTGCGGCACCGCCTCCCCACCCCCCTTCTGATGTTTTCATAGCTCTACCGGATAAGTGGGATGGCACAGATGGGAAGTGCAGTGTCTTTCTAACTGCATTGGATCTTGTGTTTGAGTTTAATTCCAGCAAATACTCCACAGACCGACTGCGTGTTGCGCTTCTCGTTTCGTTGCTATCCGGGCAGGCAGCTGAGTGGGCCACGGCGGTCCTCAGATCAGATTCAGACACGGCCTACTCATACGGAGAGTTCACCCATCAACTGAAACTAACATTTGAACATCCTGCTGCTGAGGTGGAGACCGACACCAAATTATATCATCTGCGGCAGGGAGGGTCGTCCGTGAGTCGCTACACAGCGGACTTTCGTACTCTAGCCGTGCAGACCACCTGGGGAGACGCCGCCCTCCGGACGGCCTACTACGAGGGACTGGCCTCACGGATTAAAGATGAACTCGCCGGGCGAGAGATTCCCGCCACGCTGGAAGGACTGATTCAGCTCGCCCTTCGCATTGACCAGCGCCTGTTCTCTCGTCCGAGGCCAGCCCCCCGGACCCTGCCACCCACTACATCACCTTCATACCCTCACGCCCCGGTTCCTGAGATGCGTCCCTCTTTCACCACCACCGCCATGGCACCTGTCGGACCTCCACCTCCCGCCGTGGTTAACACCGGAGCTGGGGAACCCATGCAACTAGGACGCGCCTCCTTGACCGCTGCAGAACGGGAACGACGCTTCAGAAAAGGGCTTTGCGCCTACTGTGGGTCAGCGGCGCACCACAGGGCCCTCTGTCCACTTCGCCCGGGAAACGCTCAGGCCCGGTGAGCAAACGGGGCAGTTCACCGGGCCCCCTCCACCTCTCGGTCACGACACCCCATAATTCCCGTCTCACGGTCAAAGTACACCTCTGGTTTGGCCACAAACGGGTCGGAAGTACTGCGTTCATCGATTCCGGTGCCGCAGGTAACTTTATTGACTCTTCGTTTGCCAAAGAACTAGGAGTGGAACTTGAGGTGTTATCCCAGCCCGTTCGTATCACCTCTGTCGACGGTCGGCCCCTTTCCTCCAGCCCCATCACCACTCAGACTCAGCCGCTCACCCTTGCCATCGGCCAACATCATGAACGGATCCAGTTCCACCTCACCTCCATTTCATCACCACCCATCATCCTCGGACACCCCTGGCTGCTCCAACATGACCCCCTCATCTCCTGGACGCAGAACCGGATCCTGCAGTGGGGGCCGACCTGCACCGAACTCTGCCTGCGGGGCCCGGCTGGGACGTGTTCTAGGGAGTCCGAGGCACCCGATGTCGACACCAATGCCATCCCCGTCATCTACCGAGACCTGGCTGAAGTATTCTGCAAGAGACGAGCCACACACCTTCCTCCTCATCGCCCCTATGACCTGACAATTGAACTTCAGCCGGGCTCGGTCCCCCCCCGCGGCCATCTTTACTCCCTCTCCGCCGATGAGACGCAGGCGATGGAGAGATATGTTTCTGACGCCCTTCGCCACGGCACCATCCGGCCCTCCTCCTCGCCTGCCGCCGCGGGGTTCTTCTTTGTAAAGAAGAAAGGGGGCGACTTACGTCCCTGTGTCGATTATCGGGGGCTTAATAACATCACCATTAAGAACAGACACCCTTTGCCGCTTACCAACTCAGCCCTGGACGCCCTCTCTGGTGCCACCATTTTCACAAAGTTGGACCTCCGGAGCGCCTACAACTTGGTGCGCATCAGGGAGGGCGATGAGTGGAAGACGGCTTTCATCACCCCTACTGGACACTACGAGAGCTTGGTCATCCCATTCGGACTCTGCAACGCACCCGCCGCCTTCCAACAGTTCATCAATGATGTCCTTAGGGACATGCTAGGGCGGTGGGTGTTCGTTTACCTAGACGACATACTTATTTATTCACGCACCGCCGAGGAACACACCCAGCATGTCAGAGCGGTCCTTAAGAGATTACTCGCCCACCAACTGTACTGTAAGTTGGAAAAATGCGCCTTTCACGAGCGCTCCACCACGTTCCTGGGTTTTGTCATCTCGCCCCAGGGTGTGGCCATGGACCCGCAGAAACTGGAAGTTGTGCGTCACTGGCCCCTACCCAAGACCCTCAAGCAACTTCAACGGTTTCTCGGGTTTGCGAACTTCTATCGTCGCTTTATCCGGGACTACAGTACGGTTGCCGCCCCTTTAACCGCTCTGACTCGACCCTCTTCTCATCACTTCAGCCTCAACCCTGCCGCCATCACCGCCTTTCATGACCTATGCCACCGGTTCACCAATGCCCCAATTCTACTGCACCCAGACGCAAGTAAACCATTCGTTGTGGAGGTGGACGCTTCGGATGTGGGCGCCGGGGCTGTTCTCTCTCAACGAGGTCCAGACCAGAAGCTACATCCCTGTAGTTTCTTTTCCAAAAAATTTGACCCCACTCAGCAGCGATACGGGGTAGGGGACCGCGAGCTGCTGGCCATAAAGTGGGCTTTGGAAGAATGGCGACACTGGCTCCAGGGCGCCAGAGAGCCGTTCATCGTCTGGACCGACCATCAGAACCTGATCACCATCCGCAACTTAAAACAGCTCAACCCGAGACAGGCGCGGTGGGCACTATTTTTCGAACATTACAACTTCCACCTATCCTACCGCCCGGGGTCCAAGAACACCAAAGCTGACGCCCTCTCCCGACAACACGAAGAGGACGTTCCCCGGGCAGACCCCGCGCCTGTCATCACACCCACCAAGATCATTGCACCACTTCACTGGGAACTGGAAACGAGGGTTCGCCGTGCACAGGCGATGGAGACCGCACCGGCAGGTGTGCCACCTGGGCGACTCTACGTGCCAAAAACTGTAAGGACCGAGGTGTTGCAATGGGGTCATTCCTCGCCATTATCCGGACACCCCGGCACCAACCGCACCCTGCAATTCATCAGACGTGCCTTCTGGTGGCCATCTATGGCGAGTGATGTCAAAGAGTACGTCCAGGCATGCCCAGTGTGCGCCAGGTCCAAGAATACCAACCAACCGACACCGGGGGAACTCCAACCACTCCCCGTTCCCCATCGGCCCTGGACGCACATTGCCGTCGACTTCATCACGGGCCTGCCGGCCTCCGAAGAGAAGAACACCATCTTAACTATCGTCGACCGGTTCTCCAAAGCCGTGCACCTGGTGGCCCTCACCGGACTCCCGTCAGCCAAAAAAACAGCAGAGCTGATTTTAGAACACGTAGTCCGACTGCATGGGTTCCCAAAAGACATCGTCTCGGACAGGGGGCCCCAGTTCACCGCCCGGTTCTGGAAGGCCTTCTGCCGTCTGATCAATTCCACCTGTAGTCTATCCTCTGGTTATCATCCCCAGACTAACGGTCAGACGGAGCGGACCAACCAACAACTGGAGCGCTACCTGAGATGCTTTGTTGCCGATCGCCAGCGCTCCTGGGCCCGCTACCTCCTATGGGCTGAGTTATCTCACAATCTCCATGTCTCTTCAGCCACCAATCTCAGTCCATTTGAGGTATGCCACGGTTTCCAACCTTCGATGTTCGATCATCAGGAACCGGAGGTTGAGGTGCCGTCAGCCCAACAGTTGGTTCGCCGGTGTCGACGGCTGTGGAACCAAGCAAACGCCGCCATCCAACAGGCCAACAACCGCTACGCCACTCAACATCGCCGTCGACACCCGCCGGGACGATTGTACAATGTAGGTGACAAAGTATGGCTTTCAACCAGAAACCTTCACCTTCACACAGAATCTAAAAAGCTATCACCCAGGTTCATCGGTCCATACCGCATTACCCTCCGTATCAATCCTGTCACCTACCGGCTCCAGCTGCCTGCGGCGCTCCGGATCCATCCGGTATTTCACACCTCCCAGCTCAAACCATTCATCACTTCACCAATGGTTCCCCCCACCCACCCTGCTCCTCCTCCCCGTATCATTGAGGGTGGTCCCGCCTACACCGTTCGCCGGATCCTTGACTCACGTCCTCGGGGCAGAGGGCTCCAGTACCTGGTGGATTGGGAAGGTTACGGTCCCGAGGAGCGATCTTGGATTCCGGCTCGGTTCGTCCTAGACCCCGAACTCATCCGGGACTACCGTCGTCGGGTATCCTCCACCCCAGGACCGTCGAGAGTCGGTCCTGGACAGGGGGGTACTGTCATGCACACTCGTAACACGACCGGCACTAGGACCCGGAAGTAATACGGTCGGGTTTTCAGGAAGCATAAAAGGAGACAAAATGGCGCTTCACATTGCTCAGTCATTGAGTTCGCCCATGCCTTACCTGACGCTTTGCCGACTATTCTGTGAGTACTCACCTATTTGGGTTGCTTCTTTGATTGAGTGTGTGTTGCTAGAACGCGGATTTATTTGTGTAGATCCTAGCTCTTCGTGTAAGAGAGTTCTTAGATAAATTGCGTGGTTATCCTGCCTACTCGTGTTGCTTCCGCGTTTGGGTTTACCATCCACGCTACACGGGCTAACTGCTAAGGCTTCTGTGCTTACCCTACTATAGCTCGTGACACCAAGGATGGATTTAAACCTAATTTTCATGTATCTTTAAAGAGTTTTAAGTTAGTTTTTGAATATATCAAATTAAAATGAACTTAACGTAACCTGTTCTATGTTCCTGCAAATATGTTAGGTAAGAATCATTTTGAGTGATTTAGTGTAGAATCCAAAGAAATCGTTTACCAGAGTGTATATTTTCCCTTAATACACAGTAAGGTGGGTAATTGTCACAATATACCCCCTCCATTTAAAATTTATTTAGTCATTTTGACTGTCCGTAATTGCAACTAAACCAAATTAACATGCTGTAAAAAGTCTTACATTTTAATATGTTAAATCAATCAATCAATATATATATATATATATATATATATATATATATATATATATAACATTTATAAGCACATTTTAAAATGAAGTGTTGACAAAATGCTTTACAGTAACATACTGCAGCACAAGAAATTATATTGTGCAAATTTCTTTACATTTTACAGTGATGTACCATACCACTTCATATCATATCATACCCTACTGTAGCATACCATACCAAATTTCTGCTATATGTGATATTTTGCATGCAAGTACATTTTTGTCCACACACTAAAAAATGCTGGGTTGTTTTTACTACCCAAACGCTGGGTTGCCTCTGTTGAGTCATTTTTCTGGGTTATTTACAGTGAGTTGGGTACTTTTTGTTTAACCCAGCTTGCTGGGTTGGAGTTGGGTTAGCTAGTGACAGCTAACATCACAGACAAGACTGCCCCTCCCCCGAAGTTCACCTGTGTATTCAGTGGCTGTGTCAGCTTCGTGTATTTTTTTTTTTGAGCCACTGAAGAAAAAAAAAGATAAATACAAGATCTGTATACACACTTCCACCCACTTATGACTGAATTTGTTCACTGTATATAACATTTATTACTATTACTGTGTTACACTCAAACTTTCAGCCTGGTCTGTGCTATAGCATGCTAGTTTACCTGACAATGGCTGTGTATGAAAGAAACTGCAAAAATGTCTGACTTTTTAGCTTTCTTTGTACAGTAGAATGCTTGCAGGGTGTATGAAGATGGTGAAGTGATGAATGAAAGCATAATGCTAGCATTTAGCTAGGTTGCTAGCGCTAGCAACCACATAACTTTATTAATCTCAGTGCTTGAGACAATAAAAAGCTGGGATGTTACTAAACACTAATCGTCTTACAAATATGCATACTAGCCAACCCTCTAAATTTTTCCATAAACTTTCATTTTATTTAATTTCTTTCTAAGGTTGGAACCGACACCGTGGAATATCTCCAGCAGGTTGAAGTGTCAAGGCCTTACGAGTAATAGTATCGTAATGATGTCGCTGTTGAACTTGTTTTGTATTATTTTATCTTGTATTTTACAAAAATATATATTTTTCCTATGATTTGTACATTTACTTGGGTGTTGTTTATTGCATATATGTATGGTTTGCAAAACTTTTTTTTGTTGTTGTTGTAATAGACCAGTATATCAAAGTAATTTAACTGTTTAAACAGTTTTACCCATAGACATGTAAAACATAAAAATAATAATAACCTATTTGTGAGGTAAATAATAATGTGAAGTATAAAATTTTATTGGTCACATAGATCTCATAATAAATCCCTAAATATCATATAAGCCTCTGAATGATTCCTTGCTTGTCTGATGTGATAATATATGATTACAAATGTCTTAAATAAGAAGTATTTTTCCAAACTTTCCAAGTTAGTTATCAATTAAAATTTGATGACAATATGTCAAATTCTGTGAGGCACTCAATATAATCAGTTCTAATAATTTATTTCAGAGGAACAGAACTTAAATGACACATTCTAAGCCATTAACAGAAAATTGTATGATTAGCCCTGGCTTATGAAAGCAGACACATTTCCGGCTTTGGTAAGATGAAGACTATAATTTAGGCTGATTGAATAAGATTAACTCAACGTTCTGAGCTTTAATTAAAATTACAATATGTGACATACTCTTATTCAATACTTGACATGTACAGTCTTGCTTGGTATACTGTCAAATTCCCCAGTACTTTAAAATCCACAGAATGCTAGCAGGAGGTTTAATCACAAAGCCTTTAATCATATAAATGAGCCTGTTGGAACTGGCTGTGAAAGCTTAAGCAAAAAGAAAAAAATGCGTGAGAAAAATTATGTATGAGTCACAGGCATCAGGTTACATTCATCTCACGATCTACAATCTGAGGTGTGGTCCATCACCTATGTCATGATTAGATTGCGTCATGATTGTTCCTTTTTAGGCATATACTGTGTGTTACGCAAACAGATGAACGGTGCATTCACGTTTCCTCAGAGATTGTGTCAGTGATTTAAAACGCTAGTAAAGGGTTAAAACTAGTTTCACCTCGTACACATTTATAAACACTTTACATATAGTGACAGACAAGTCATAAAAAGAAACGATTATTATTTTTAAATGACTATTTTAGGTAAATTGCACAGTGTTGTCACATCTAAGGCTTTAATCTACTGCTGTTTTAGGTAAATTTTCTGTCCTTAGTTTGTCCTTAATTTTGCATGCACTAAATTAATGTCTAACTCAAAGTATGCATTAGCAGGAAAGCACTCAGATCTGATAAATACCTGTTTATCCTGTTCTCAGCATTGGCTCTGTGTGAGATAAGATGAGTTAAGTTAAGATGTATCTTTATTTGTATCACAGTGGCAAAATTCCTATGTTACAGCAGCAAAGGAAAATGTGCAAACATAAAGTAAGGACAGTACAGTGCATAAATACGAAAGAAAAAGAAATAAATAAACATTATTACTGTAAAAACAAATGTTTATACACAGTACTTTGTATAAATACAAAAGAAAAAGAAAAAACAATACAATAGTTACAAATTCGATCAAATTGCACTAGGTAATATAATATTGCACTGTTTAAGATGGGGTTATTGCACAATTGCTATTGCACAAAAAATTAAAGATATTGTAACTATATTGTGAGATATTGTAGTTATATTTAAGATATGGTAACTATTGTAACTATATTGTAAAATTTAAGATATTGTAACAACTGTATATAACAGTAATAAGTGTGTGTGGTTCACTGGGAGCAGCTACGACTGTACATTTTAATAGCAGCTGGGAGAAAAGACCTTTGATATCGCTCCTTCAGTCAACTAGTGGCACTTAATGTGTGGTTCTGTCTGTGTATATGATGTGATATGTCAGTGATACTATTTTAATATTAAATAATATCTTATTTTATTATTTATTATTAAATAACCAAATACTATTACAAACTAATATTTAATATTTTGTGCATGTTTTCTTTGTCTTATTAGGGCCCAAGCACTATAGGGTGCGGAGGACCGTCTTGTTTTCCTAAGGATTTTTTTCCCCCACCCTTTTGGACTTTTTTGGGGTCTTAACATGCTCAAAAAATAAAACAATTGGCAGCCAGGTTGGAATCTGCTTCCATCAGGTTGCCTGAGAGTCGTGTGGACCACATGAGATTTAGCTGGATAGCTCATACACACTTTCACATAGGCACATAAAAATTTTGATATACTCATCCTAGGGAATTTATACAATTGCTACCAAACCGGGCCGATGTGATCTAAATACATTGCGGATGCAAAATTGCGGAAGGATTTTTGATATCTCAAGCTAGTCAGCCGTGATAACGTCTTTAACTTACGCCGAAAAATGATTAATAACTTTCTGTGTGGCATTATATTGATATTAAGTGACACGTTCAGTGACATCAAGTTACACTCTTACACTCACACAGACGCACACACGCACATATACACAAACACACTCATACTCATGTATATCACACATCACAAATTTTAACACTCACACACTCGCATCTCTGTTTCACACACCCACACGCAGAAACACCCACACCCACACACTAACAAGTCTCACACACACATCACACACATACTAACACACACATCACTAATGTTAACACACAGACCTACATCCACACATTTACTCATCACACACAGACTGACACATCCACAATCACACACCTCTCCCTCACTCTCACACACACTAACCCTCACACACACACACAGACACAGACACACACACACACACACACACACACACACACACACACACACACACACACACACAAAGCAAACTGACATCAGCCCTGTATAGTGTGTGATGTGTGCAGGTTGTGTGCCACCAGGTGGCAATGGCTTTTTCGAGGTCTTAACACACTCAAATAACACACAGGTTGTGTGGTGCCCCAGGAGTGGCAATGGCGCAGAGTGCTTGGGTCCCTCATCGTTGCTTGCAACTATTATTATTATTATTATTATTATTATTATTATTATTATGTTATGTGATTTTGTGTATAGAACAACTCTGAAATATAGGACTCATTGTCTATTTGTGTCTGATTACAGACACAAACAACTCTCTTACACGAACAACATGCAAAATTATGCCCACAAATGTAGTGTGTTACACTGCTTTCAAAAATACAACATCAAGGCTACATGCATAGGCATTACTATTCGAGGGAAGAGGAATCGATTCTGCGCATGTGCCTGCTACCATTTTAAAATGGCTATTACAATCTTAGCTACTATAGTTAAAACAGTGTAATTATATTTGAAAAGGGGGAAGGAGAGGGTTTAACGAGGGAGGGGACAGAAAAAGGAAAGGAAAGTGGTGAAGGTGTCCATGTGCAGGTCTGGAGGCAGTGCGAAACTGTCATGTGGGCACATGGCTACCAAGTGAAAGTGGCAGGCTGAATGGCAAATTGGGCCCGCATTGGCAGCGCCTCCTGCATGCTCCCTAAGCAACTCTTCTCTGTCTAACTGGCTCCTCCCAGCTTTTCTTTGAGTGCAGCCTCAGACGTGAGTTCCTTATGATATCCGGTGGCTGGGCGCATAACATCACCCCGCTTGCATGCCACACTTCCATGGTTTTAGCGTCTGCCGCGCGACTCTGCTTAGTAAAATTCCAGTACCTCAAGCTACACTCCCCGCCTTGTTTTCATAGTGCAAGGAAAATTCCAAAGATCCGTTAACAGTTATTATTTCCCAGTCATGCCTGTTTCCAACAGCCCTGCCCCTTTGCACACCTGCAAAAGGGGAGGCTGCCTACTTAGTGAGCCAACGTAGTGAGCAAGTAGCGACAAAAGATTGAGGCATACGCCCATCATTGGTACATGCCAAGACACCTATGATGAAACAACGCCCCATTCAAGGTTTACCACACCTAGTGCCCTGAGGATAGGATCCAGGCCCCCTGCGACCCTGTACAAATATACGATATAGAGAATGAGTTATTGCGTGAGAAATTTCAGTCTGATCACACTTCTGTAGGATGGGCTGAACAAACATGTCTTGCCCCAGCTTACTGGATTTAAAAAGATCTACAGTTAATAACTTTGTACCAGATGCATGCCACAACATGCCATCTTGCCTTGCCGTGCCTTAATTAAGGATTCTCAGGATTCCCATTCTCTTTCACTGGCAACTAGCAACAGAAGTGATCTTGCAATTAACCTTGCCCTGCAATCCTACAACCTGCCTATTGGATCCATTCCATTGGACAATGCATCATATAATCTCTTAAGGTATGTTCCTCTGAAACTCTACCATCATTAATTGCACCATAACATCTTTAGGATTATATCATTTACATAATATAATATTTATTTATATTATTATAAGACTCTCTTCTCCATTCTCATGAGTCTTGGAGTTCATGGCACAACACGGCAATGATTTGCTTACTACTGTAGCTGAAAGGTCAATTATATAAGGTTACGCCAGGAGGATCTACATCTGTGCCATAGGTGACCCTCAATGCTCAGTATTTGGTCCACTTCTGTTCTCAATCTTTTATTGAGGTCATATCGTCACATGGGAATACCATTGCTATGTGGATGACACTCAAATATTCCTCTCACTTGTGTTATGGGGCAGCATGACCGCTCAAAAGAAAGCACTGGTCACAACTGAAGCATCACACCTCCATAGCTAGGGGTTTGATATCTCTTCTTTGGTCTGTGTGGCATGTACATGTTCTAAATGTGCTTTACAGGTTTTCATCAAATAACCTGTTGGTACCAAAGTCCAAACACCCATTGTAGGCTGATGGTGATTAGTCTTTAGAAACTGATTGTGAGTGTGTGACCAGTGTCCTGTGGGTTGACACCAAATCTACAGTGTCATCCTGAACTGGCAACTTGAACTTCATCCATTTGCAAATTTCATCCAACTTCCCCCAAATTTCTCCTTTTTGTTGTCCACAAACTAAAATTTTGTTTTATTTAAAAAAAAAAGATTTATTGATAAAAAAAAAAACTTATATATATAAACCAAGCAAATAGCACAAAGAAGCAAGACAGATGCCAATAGAGTGGCTAAAATCAAAGTGCCAGGGCAACACACATCACCACATAACACATACACTCCCACAAACAATACACCACACCTCGCTGCAAGATTCCCAACAGGAAAGTCACTGCTGAGTAAATGACTCCATCAATCATTCTGAAATTCCTTGTGCACGCCCTACTTCCTGTTGAGCTTATGCCCTCCAAAGTATGGATCTGAAAGTGTCAGGGGTCAACAGTTATTCAATATATAAATTTTTACTATTTAACTGGCTGTGGAACTCATCTGATTGATGAAACACACAAGGTTGTGCGAATTGAAGCAGCAATTTATCAATAAAGTAGAAAAAAACAACACAATAATAATATTTACAATTGACCCTCAATAATATATAGGACATTATTAGAAACTCTCTCTCACTCAATCTCTATGCTTGTCCCGCATGTAGCAGCATGTCTTTGAACTGTGGGAGGAAACCAGAATACCCAGAAAAAACCCACCAAGCACGAGGAAAACATGCAAAGTTCACACACACACAGACTCGAAGACAAGACTCGAATGTTCATCCCTGGAGGTGTGATGCCACAGTGTTAGAAACAGTTTTTCACAAGGTATGTTGTTTACACAACCGGCAAAAGAGCATGATGAAGCATGTTGTAATACATGCATTGCTGCAGTTCATGAGAATTGCTTTTCGATGTACAGTTGTTAATAGGCATTGATTGATTTATTCATATTTACTAATCGGAAGCTTATCCTAAGAGCGCTGGATTCACTGTGAATACACCCTGGATGATTGAACAAGGTACTATACACACCCATTCACACACTCATTAACATTCATTCACATACTCATACACAGTTATTCATACCTAGTGGCAATGTAGTGTAGCCAAACAACTGAAGTATGAGGAAACCAGTGACCACATAAGGCATCTATGAGAACATAAGAAACCCACACAGTAACCCAAGGACAGGGTCACCTCATAGGCTCTGGTACTATGAAAAGGTATCATTACCCACTTTGACACTGTGCTGTCTAGGAATGCATGTGGTTTTATAAACCCTACATCCTTCCCAAATAATATTCAGTGGGAACCTGTGAGCTAATCCTGAGCAACACATCAATCACCTCAGGTTTTCATTATGTTTTGCATTGCCAATCTCCCGAATAATCAAGAGGCAACAACAGGAGCTGATTACATACATGTGCCTCACTATTAAAACAATGACACTTTGTCACCTTCCAGTTGATAACATTGCTGTGTGGTAGCCACTGTGAGTCAAACTGCGAGTCAGAATTGAGATACAGTCATTTTCAAAAGTTAGTACCCCCTCTTTTAATTCTGTGTGTATTTGTGTAAAAGCATAATAAAATCATCTGATCTTAGCAGGTCTCAGTCTCAGTCAGTCTTAGGCAAATACAACCAAAGAGTGATTATTTATAAAGCCCCCCCAAAAAATCCTTCAAAAACATGTGGGCAATACTAAGTTAATAATACTAGTATACTAAGTATACTAATACTCCAATGATTTAATAGCTTATAGATTCATCTTTAGCAGCAATAACGTGATGTAATAATTTCCTGTACAGTATGACTTTATACTCTCACGTCAGTGGAGGAATTTTGGCCCATTCTTCATTACAGCACTGCTTCAGTTCATTGAGGTTTTTACACTTTTGCTTACGCAATCCTCTTAAGGTTCCACCACAGTATTTCAGTAGGGTTGTAGTCGGGACTTTGACTAGGTCATTCTAAATCTTCTATTCTTTAATTTTTCAAGAATTCTGACATGGATGTACTTGTGTGCTTCAGATCACTGTCCTGTTTTGACAAAGCTTTAGCTGTTGGAAAGATGGCCTCACATTTCCCCTTTAGAATACTCTGGTATACAGTGGTGTTCATGGTCGACTTATTGACTGCAAGGTGCCTAGGTCCTGTGACTACAAAACAAGGTCACTGTGGTCCTTGACAGTGGGTATGAGGTGTTTCTGCTGAAATTCTGCTTTGTTTGGTTTCTTCTGTCCATAGGGTATTTTTATAAAGGTCTTGCGGTTTGTTCAGATGACGTTTTCTGAACCTCAATTGTGCTTGTGTAAGACTTTCTCCTTGCAACCTTTCCAAGCAAACCATACCATTTAGCATAGTGTTAACACATACCTGAATGCACCAGACCAGCAAACTGCCAAAACTTCTGTTTTTATAGAGGTTTTTGCTGATGATCAATTAATCAAGCTCTGGTGATTGGCAGCACCTGGTTCCAACTTACTCTCTAAAATCCTGTGGGAACAGTAAGGGGACACTTTTTAATATTATTTATATTTATCATAAAATAAATAATTGCACTGTGAAAAAGTTATATGTTGTTGTTCATCTGAATTAATTTCAATTACATTTTATTTATATACGCTTTTAACAACAGTCGTTGTTGTTAAAAGCAGCTTTACAAAATCAAAATAAGATTAGAAAAATTTGTATGAGATATGTATGAAAATATGAAGAAATCAAAACAATCAGATTGTCCCTGATGAGCAAGCCAAACGTGGCAAGTCCCAGATGTGGCAATAGAAAGAAACCTTGAGGGGAATCAGAAGGAACCCACCCTCTTTTGAAACCCATCCAATTCTTTGGTAAAGGTTGTATTTGCCTAATACCAAGACCCACTACAAACAGATAATTTTGATCATGTTTTTACACAAGAAGAAAACATACAGTTAAAAAAAAGGGGGGGGGGGTATTAACTTTTGAACATGATTGCACATTGTAAAATATTTAGGTTTGTTCTGTTATTGGAAAATAATAGGTGATGGAGTGATTCACCAATCCCGATGTTATTGTTTTCCGATAACTTCACATCTAAAGTTTTACACCTAATCACCAGTTATTTGCCAACAATTACAATTTATGTCTTTATTTAAGAAGAATACATCATGTTATTTAATAATTTGTGTTTTTTTTTTATTTTATTTTGTAAAACATCTTAGAAACATGTTATGCTGTAGCAGCTATGAGCAATCACTTCCTCACTGTATTCATACAGTACTTACTTAACCATCTTCTTCCACTGTACCTTCTAGCACCCTATACACCCTTCAGACCCTGACTCATTTTCTTCTCTACATTTAGAATTAGCCAACTTCTCTTCCTTTAAACTTTCTTCATCCATTTTCCTCCTCTGTGGTCTATCTTCCAAAAAACTGAGAAACCTTTTTTGCTTGGCAATCTGAAATCTGAAAGAATTAGGAGCAGCTGAAAGAAGGCGGAAGAAATCACAACTTGATCTCTATCATACTCCTATCTGCCATCCTCATTCGATGGGAAAGCCACTAAAAGCCCATTCTACAAAGAAAAGCTGGAAGCCTGTGTCCATAATTCTCGGTCCACAAAATATTTCTTCCTTTTTTAATGACCACTTTCTGTAACACGAAAGATTGGTAGAATATTCTAGTCCTTCCCTCCTAGCTTTGTTTCTAGTAGACACGTTTAGTCTTTCCCTCATTCTTTGTTGATACATGTTCTTCTCTTTCTACAGAAGAGATCCTTCAGTTTATTTTGTCCTGCAATTCCAACACCTATTCCTAGGGGTCCATCCCGCCATTAATTACTCCATAACATTTTGTCATTTATGAACAGCAAGGGTTATCCCCATCCAGAAGAACCCCAATCCCCTTCCTCCTGTACGCTGGACCCTTTAGACCACTGCAACTACCAACTGGAATCACTTTGCTTATTTCCTTAAAAAAAAAAAATGTAATGCACTGTATACAAACAACTGTCTGTCTATCTTAACCAACATAACCTAGATCCTAACCAGTCTGTCTTCAAAGTACCACATGCCACCAAATCTACCGTAATAGGCATTAGTGAGTAGTTTCTTTCCCTTATCTTCAGTCAGCATCATCCTTGACCTTTCAGCAGCTCTCAAACAGGCAATCAGTAATATCTCCTGTTCATCCTAACTACTTAGTAAATTTGTGATGCGGCATTACAATGGTTTGCTTCTTAGCTGGAGGGAAGGTGATATCATAGGTCATGAAGGAGATCCACATGTGCTCCATTGAGACTCTATAATCAAGTCCCACAAGACTCTGTGCTGGGTGTTCTTTTGTTCTACCTTGGTAAATGGTGATCAAGCTTGCTTTTGATGAGCTCATATCCTGACAGGGGCTTTCATACCGCTGCAGTGCTGATTACAATCAAATAATCATTTCCTTTCCTCTTTCAGGCATGAATCTCAGCAAGACATGTTATGCACCTCCCACGTTAATATTTTGTGATGTTTATGGACAACTCTTGAATTTCAAATCTGTCATCTGTAAGTACCATTGGGGCAAACCTGGATGCCCAACCTCACCTCATATTGCTAAACTGACTCATTTATGCAAGTTGCTAATACAAAGATAGCAGTGAACACCTATTTACCTATTATTTGCCAGCAACTATAATTTTTGTTTTTTTATTGAATAATGATACATCATATATACAGTAGGTATCAGTGATACCTTACTGTCTGGTTGTTTAGATGAGAGTCCTCACTAGAACCATAAGATACGAGCACATCACCCTTATGTTATCCACACTGCATTGGCTCCCAGTGAAATTTCGTATTGATTTTAAAATACTACTTTATGACCTACAAATCATTAAAGGGTCTTGCGTCTCAGTACCTGAGTGAATCGTTAGTGTCTTACAATCAGCCATGCCTACTCTGATCAAATGATGCAGGCTGTTTGTCAGTACCACATATCATGAAAACTACAGCGGGGGGCAGAGCTTTTTCTTACAAAGCCCCAAAGTTATGGAATGGTCTTCCAATTAATGTTCGGGATTGAGACACAGTCTCAGACTCAATGTTTAAGTCTAGGCTAAACACCTATTTCTTTAGCCAAACATTTTTGTGAATAGTTTAGCCTTAGGTAAAGGAGCAGATCTGGGGGACTTACATGTAGATGTAGAGTATTATGGCGAACTGTTATGTTTTAGATGCTGAATCACTCAGGTTTGTTGATGCTGCTGTGACTGGTTGTTTTATTTTCCATTTTCCAGGGAGCCCTCATGTCTGTGTTTCCTTCTGGCTCTCCCTTTTAGCAATAATGTCATAGGTAGATATGCCAGAGTCTCTGCTTGCACTCTGCACTATATATACACATACATACATACATTCACCTTATACATCATCTGACTGTGACCTGTTATGTCCTCTCTCTCTCTCTCTCTCTCTCTCTCTCTCTCTCTCTCTCTCTCTGTCGAGCTACACATATATATTGTACCACTCTTGAACTACCAGTGATCCAGACCCTCTCTGCCATCTGGACCTGTCTTATTCATCCTTGTGTCCCGCTTCTGGCGATCTCATTCCATTGAGACGTGTGTGGTCTGCCATGTGGTGACCATGGACGGTTTCACTTTACTGTACATGTTGTACCTTAAATAAGGACAGATAGTGAGGGGAGAAAGGTGGAAAACGGACCAGAACGCTGCTCTCACCGTCACATGTGTAGACATAATCTGTTGGAATCTGTTTTATAGGTTCCTTTTGTAAAAATTATTTAAGGTCACGGAGCGGTCGTATAAGCATTTCACTGCATATCGTACTGTGTATGACTGTGTATGTGACAAATAAAATTTGAATTTGAATTTGAATTTGAATAATCTCAACAACCAAGGCAGTCACAAAACAAAATAAAACACATGCTTACTTTTAACAAAGCAGTTCCATTTGGGATCACGACAAATATTTAAAACTTTTAACATAAAACATGAATATGACATTAATCAAGTTAGACACTACTGGCAACCAAATATCAGTCTGCATGTTGGGCTCTACAGCTGGACCATGTGCTTCCATGCAGCGAACTCTGTTAAGCAAACACTTATAAAAGTAGTAAAATGATGGAAAACACATAAATCCTTAAGCTGCCAAACACACAACATGACTGCACAATAATTCGTACTGTCCATTATCACCCAAATGAGGATGGGTTCAATGTTGAGTCTGGCTCCTCTCAAGGTTTCTTCCTATTGCCATCTCGTCCTATTGCCGTCTCATTGGTGGGATTCCTTGGGACAATCTGTATGAATCATTTTCATTCATACACATTTTCTCAGATTTCATACGCATTTCCATCATTTTCTTTTGTTTCTGTAACGCTGCTTTGTGACAATGACTATTGTTAAAAGCACTATACAAATTAAATTGAATTGAATTGAATTGAATTGAATACATCCCTATTAAGAGGAGTGTCCGTTTGTATTTACAGTAGAATAGCCACTCAGGTGCTTGTTCCGTTGTTCTTTTGAGACTGTAATACAACAACTTAATTTTGGCACCATCTGTTTTTTACACTCAATCTGGAATTCAGATCCATGCTGTTTTCAACCTCTCCAAATTCTTGCACAATACATCATTATAGTTTTACAGTTGTGGGTGACTAATAACAGTTTATTATGCTATTCAGTGTTAAGAATGGGTTTCCTTTTGCGTCTGTTTTCTCTCAATGTCTCTTTTTCATGTCACGTCAAGAACATTTCCTTGCTACTGCCTTTCACATTAAGGATCTTAAAATCAAAGCTGCCAATACAAGACAAGACAATTCCTTTCAAGATCAAGCTTGGTCTAATCTTTTATTCTCACTGAACAACAACAACAACAACAACAAAAAACCCTTTTTACTCAGGATGCCCCACTTTAAATTTCAGCAGCTTCTACTATACAGTAAATCCCTTGAGATTTTTTAGCTTTGCCTGGAAAAATGGTTGCATAGATTTCCCTTACTCAGAACAAAACTATCTGGAATGGTGGAAATGTGGAGTGGGATATTAAGTGTGAATGATTTTAACATCCAGGCAAAGTCAGGTTGAGCCAACATAGAGAGTCTCAGAATTTAACCTGAACAAACTGGAGCCTAGCAAGTGATAGCATGAGCATGTGTCACAACTGGGTGCACTGAACAGAAGCACACATATGGGCAGAAGCTTATCTGCATGCTCACTTCACTGCTATATGCTCACAAATAGATTTGTGTGTTTTCAAATCATGTTCTGCATGCTCAGATGGATTGGCCATCTGTCCTGTCTCATGTGACGGGCTCCAGACCCTGTACAGGATAAGTGGTATAGAAGATGAATGAATGAATCAGGAAGCATTTTCACGTCATCAGATGCCCCTTCCAGTTCATCATCTTTGTTTTATCAGCTTATAGAATACTCCTGTTTTTTTATTTTTATTTTATAGTGCACTGTGTGTGATCACAGCAGTGTTTAAACACTCCACTAGGGAGGGTGTAACAAACAAGTTGCTTTAAGGTACAGTAGTTAAAAACTTTCGTGCTGCTATATAAAACTGGCGCATGCAGTACTGTACTTTATATTTTATTTTAATTGAAATAAGAACGTAGTTACTATTTTTTAATAACTTAATCACTTAATTATTACGTAATTTAATAATAGATCGCTTTTTGGCATACAGTAGTGTTGGTATAAATACATCTGACATTTACAGATTGCTTCTTAACACCACACAACACAAGTCTGGACAGCCACATTAACTGATCAATTGATAACTGATTACAATATCATTTAATACATTGCTTTGTTTTTTTGTAGCGGTTCTGTCGAGAAATGCTAAGAAATGCTATTTTTCACACCCAATAGACTACGTTTTCTTCATCTTGGTTTAGAAAATGTGTCTTTGATGGATTTCTACAGATAGAAAGTGATCAAAACAACTCTTAGGTTTCATGGTCAACTTTCAAGTTTCTGGGCAGGTTTTCAGCACTACTGTACCTATGACGGAATTTGTTAGGGTGATCTGGCATCAGATTGCAACATCCTCCCTGACATTTCTCAAAGGTTGTGGGTGTGAATGGTTGGTTTTCTCTTGAGCAAAATGTCTAGAAATTAGTCTGGCTTCATCTCTTAGATGTGCTGTGATATGCTGTAAAACATCACATGTGCATAGCAAATATTGCATGTGTACAGCGGCTTTGAGGAACATTAAACAAACAAACAAACAAACAAATAAACAAACAAAGGGAAAATAGAAAATGTACATTTTAGAAACGTGATGAAACGTGACAAAACACAACTAAACCACATTCTTTCTAACGTGTGTGTGTGTGTGTGTGTGTGTGTGTGTGTGTGCAGGTCATGATATTGTTTGCTTTGAGGGCAAAAGGTAAAGCAGAGGTGAATACGCAATGTGTGTTCCGAACGGATGTGTGACTTATAAGGTCTTTCCGTATGTGAAAGACGTTTGTTTGTTTTCGCTGGTGTGCTTAAGTCAATGGAGGATGAACTCAATTCTGTCACATTTCCAAAACAGACCTGCCCTTTAATTAATGGGTCTGGTCAAAAGATTTAAGGGATTTGAATTATAAGTAAATGTTTATAGTTGTGTCGAAACCTGACGTTTTTTTTATGAGCTGTTTTGTTTGGCAAAGTCTGTAAACCTAAACCTCGCTGCGCCTTTACGTCATGAACCCATTTAAAACACATCTGTTTCTAACTGTTTGAAAAATCCGCATATGAAATTGAAATAACTCTGAATATTCTGATGGCATCTTTGGTCCTTTTGTTTGAGAACTTTTTCAGCAGACATCTAATAAAATAGAATAGAATTGTAACGACGCGGGCCGCGCAAGGGTCGCACTGTTCAGAACGGGCAGATCCGCAGGCTGCTATCACGCAGAGTTCTGAACAGGTAAAGGTGCGGTCATTTATACACGCGGTTGCCAGGCAACGCCGCCGTCGGGCAAGCAGCCTGAACGAGCCGCACCTTGTTTACTATATATAAAGGGTCCTGATACCGCACCACTTCGTGTGATCATTAGGGTAGCACTGGTAAGGTATCAGGACCAAAATAAAGTAAAGCAAAGCAAAAAAAAACAACAACACTAAAACTAAAACAAAAATAAAAGATAAGTGCGCAGAAAGTGGAGAGACAGAGGCAAAGACCCAGTCGGCGAGAGAGAGAGCGGCACGCTCAGTTTAAGTTAAAGTGAACAAAGAACAAACTCTCCCTCTTCTCTCAATAAATCCTCGGTAAGGGCACAGCCCCCAAGAGGATCTAAGTTTTTGTTTTAGTTTCCAAAGCCCCGCCCGTCGCGTAGATGGCGGAGCTTTGTTTATGTTTTGTTTTCAGTTTCTTTTGTTTCCTTTTAAGTTCCTTAATTAATAATCCCACGCCATCTCCAAACGGAAAGATCTTCCCATGCGTATCATAAGCACTCCCACACACTCCTGTTTCGTTAACCCCCTCAAAGGGCTCTTACAATCATTAAAACATCTCGTGGTGCGGCTCTCCATACCGCATCACACGTAACAAGAATAGAATAGAATCGAGTGTTTTTATTGGTTACAATCGCTCCTTGTATATTTTATGTATTTATAGTTATATTAATGTTGTTGAATGACTGTGAAACATGCGTGTGTGTGGGTGTGTGTATTGGCGTGTTCAGTGTTCCAAAGATAGATTCTGGATGTAACACACCCAATCACTGAATGTACTGAAATAATGCAGTATAATAAATACATTGAAATATAAATTTCATATGTATCTATTTTTTTTATGAAATAAGGCTGCTTGTCTCTAATATCTAGACTATACCTCAGTTATATATTGCATGGTACAGTAATTATTGTGCATTAAGATATAACTTAAAATAAACAAACAAAAAACTTATACCTTCTTAACAACATACAGATTGTATAAATTGTGAATTTGTAATTTGTATCGCTCATGTTATTATTTGTTTTAATAAACAGAATACTGTATAAATATAAACAGAAAAAAGTCAACAATATACAGTATTCTTTATCACTGCATTAATATATTAATGTCTGTATGTTATGGCACTTGCTTGAACTTCTTTAAAAATAAACACATTTATAAAAATACATTCTTAAATAGTACACATCAATTGTATAACATTCTGTTTCACAATACTTTTAGTGTTAATAAATAAAAATAATTATAATTTCTATGTAAATATATCCAGTTTTAGATATGTCTTTTTTTATTCGAATTACATTTAATCAAAGAGTGCAAAACTGAGACTCTTGGTTTCTACAGAAGTATAAAGTAATGAATAAAGTGAGCTTTATACTCTTACATGCACCTTGTTTTAGACTCCTAGTCAAAAGTTTGGACTCTTATGCAATGGTCTTTCCTGATTTTTTTTTTCTTTCCACATTGTAAAACAATACTGAAGGCATCCAAGTTATGCAGCAATTTCCGTTGATGTTAAGATGTATCTGCTACTTATGCTCTGGAAAGTCTTCATAATGGCTCTAATCTGAGGTTAACTGGTGATTTTTAAGGCTGCTAACACTGCAGCAGAGGTTTTAGTCTTGCTTTCCTGATGCACTTTTTGCAAGAACTGTTCCAGAACAGCTTACCATCATGTCTTAAGATAACAATTGCCTGTTTTTTAGTTGCTACTTAAGTACATATTTCCATATGTGATATTTCATAGTTTTTTCAAATGTCCAGTATTGTTCTAGGTTGTAGAAAATAACCCCCCCCCCCCCCAAAAAAAAAAAAAAACATTAGTTAGAAGTTGTGTCCAAACCTTTGACCTGTACTGTGGACAAGTAACAGGGGTCTATCAGGAAATTATTTTCACTTTTTTTTTTTTTTTTGTGGAACACTGTCACCGCAATAACCTCTCCACATCCACAAAACCACTCTCCTGCTGAGTCATGTGTAATCTTTCCCAGGCTGCTGTCATGATGCAGATGATTTTTTAAGGAAGCAACGAGCGGCTACAACTGGCTGGCTGATTCACGATGGTCACTCATTAGGTTGTGAGGTCTTTCTTTCCGCTTTCTTCCTCTCTGACGTCCTTTGTAACTACGTCAATGTATCAATGTGATTTTTACATGGTTTGGGGAAGAGAAATTTTCCCTGCAACCTCCAAGAATGCAGATTTAAGGAGTTAATACTTCTTCCCCGGTACATCTGTTTTTCTCAAGGGTTGAATGCTCAGATGCACACTGGGAATTCTTCAATTCTGCAGAACAGCTGGTAATGGAAAATAAGCTGGCTGAAAGTTAAATAGTGAATATCTCTATTGTGTAAGGGTTTAACTCAAACCCACAAACTCGAATCATTATGCTCCTGCGAATCGTTTCCAGAAATTGTTACTTAAAATCACAAAGAGATCTTTGACACAATGTCTCATTTAATGGTCACATATCATAATGATGCCTAATACCTATATTCCATTCCGCCAAATTTGCCATTTGCATTGCGGTCGGTACCAATTCGCTTTATTTTTCAAACAAGGCGACCCTACATTGAGCCGCTAACAATTTGAACAAATTTGTAAAGAGCTGAAAATGACTCTACAGCAAATTTCGACACAAGGCAATAAGGAAGTGTAACGACACAATAACGTTTCAATTGTAATTTGATAAGGAATTTAACAATGTTATATCAAGTCTTAAGAATTGGCAACAAAACTGTTCCATTTCTACCGACAAAATGAAGCAAAATTACAACAATGCTACTGAATATTAAGACGACAACCTCATACCGTTAACCATAACCATACCATAACTGGCCTATAGACATTGGAGGAATGGGATATCTGTCAGATCCCCAGCTATTTAATGAAAGTGAGCTGAAGGAGTGTATAGAGGATGGTACCATCAACTTTCCTTTATTACAACTCTTGACCAATAATGACAAGCCCATGCCTAATTTTGTGATAAGTTTTTGATTTCACTTTCACCTTGAGGACTTACTTGATGAAGCCCTACAGTAGACTTGGACTTGCATATGAAAAGCTTGTGATCAACTACGGGATATTTGTAGTTAGCTTGCCGGTGACTGTATTTTTATGATCATCAACGTGTTTCTTATTGTAAATATAAATCAAATGTAAATTTTGATGTAACTTTTACAATATGCTCTTTTTGTAAATAGAATTCACTGAAACTTGATGTACAGCATACAGTGAATATTATAATGATATTAATATTTATGCATTGGACTTTAACGTGTAATATATCTTTCTATCATTTTTTAATTATCACTATTTTCCTTAAAATAAACAAGCTCAACAAAGAGTGACTTACAGTACTAAAATAGTAACACTTAAAGCTTTAGGATCTAAGGTTGAGTCACATATACAGTAGTATAAATAGATAATATGTTTTTAAAAAACCATGCTCGAATTATCCCTTTTAGAGAAAGCAGTCAGAAATTTTTGGGGTGTATTGTCTCATGTTGTTTTTTTTTGTTGTTGTTGTTTTTGCATATACACATACAATCAAAAGAGTACAAGACTCTCAAAAAATGATCAGTTTTCATACAGGTCCAACTTAAAGGAGCACGTAGTGAAATAAAAATGGATTCAAACTAATTTGCGGCATCCAAAATGTACTTAAAAAATCTTCTTGATTTAAGCAATAACATTTCAATAAATGAATGCTATGAATTAATAATGAAACCATATCTAACTACAAATCTTGTCTGAAATGTCCTCCCCTAAACATATCAGGATGAAGTCAATTTCAAATAAGGTTTAAGACACTATGACCTACTGTAATCTACAGACATGAAAAAAAAATTCAACCACACAAATCATTTTATACACGCTCAAGCAACCTTGTGGTATGTTTTAAGCAGGTAGGAGGAAATCAGAGAGCCTGGAGGAAACCGAGCATGCACTCATGCGCTGGGTCAACCCTTTTGATATTACTGTAAGTTCAGAGAAATCTCACCATACAAATATATTCCACTCATACAGTAGTCTACAGTCATAAAGTCTACAAAAAAGTGAAATAAATCGCCTCCATTTTAAATAAGCCAAATAAAAAAACTACATGGATCGTGAACTTGATTTATTATGAGAAAAATTCAACTTGAGTGAGTCAAAGTATTCTCCCAGACAGAAGTGCGGGCAGGTTCGGGCAGGTTTCAATTCAGGAGCAGACAGAGAAGGTGATGAAGAAAGTCGACATGGAAAGAATGCACCATGCCAGACTATTCAGTCTTGAATATATAAGGTCTTACACATTGTCACCCGGCACTATCTCGCTTTCATTATTAAACACAGATAACGCCGCTCACAGTAACAACATTGGAATTTGTTACAAATGACTGTAACATCTGAATGAAGTTCACTAAGCTACATTACACTGCACAGTATCAGCCAAAGGCTGTACCGGTGACTTCCGCATGCCATGTTCGGGAGTGTTCTGATGCCGATATTGCAATTAACCTGGCCGCTGCAATTTCTAGTGTGAAATCTAACTACATACTGTGAAGATGGCAGGTATATGCATAGGCATGTTAATTCAACAACAAACCAAACTACAAAAAATAAAAAATAAAAAATACAGTACAGAATACTGTAAATATTCACAAAAAAAGGCAATTCTTCTCGTCAAATGATTCATGCTGAAACTTTTAAACTGTGCTCATTTTTTTAGCTCTTTTTTTTTTATGTCTGTTTCACTGTGTTCACTAATACGTTACCATGGTTTTCTATTTCCTGGAATAAACCAGTACATTCCAGTCTCACTACTCCTGGTCAATCCAAACAATGACCTCACAAGAGAGGATAAGCGTAACATTATTTTCTTCCTGAAACTCAAACATACTCACTGTACTGACACTCACGTTTACAAAGTGGGGGTGGGTGGGGGGGGGGGGGGTTGGGGGGGTTGGAATCTACTAGGGTTTTCCATATGCGTAGACAATACCATCACTTACTCAAAATTTCTCATCGCAATCAAGTCAGACTGCATTCCTCGAGCTGCTGCGTGCAAGTCACCGAAGAAAGCTCAGTCTCTTGGCAAAAAAACTCACAATAAACTACGGGCTGTGATTCAAACCACAATTTCACAACACTTAAACAGAATGTTAGAATTCACATTTCATGAAATAAATCAGTCTGAAGGGGCCTGACTGAATCAAGGAGTTTTGTTTTTATTATTATTTTTTTTTATATATTTTAGAATAGTTGATAAATAAAAACATGCTTTTGTGTTTCTTAATGATTGATGCAGTAAGGGCAGAATCATTTCCCTCTCACTACATCTAAGCCATTACATCTATTCTAACTAATATAGTGAGAAAACTAACTACACATAAACTACTTTGCTGTTACTATGGTTTCAGTGTTTTATTTTGCTACCTTATGATTAAAAAGAAATATATAAATAAATTAGATTAAAGGGAATTAAAGGTAAACAAACCGTGACAAAGTAAATTCATATAATAAAAAAGTAAGAAATGAAATAGAAAGAGTGGTCAACATGTAGGATTTGTATTGTCATGTTTAATAGATATTATGTCACAATATATAACTGATTGATTACACATTTTCAAAGAAGCAATTTCTTCACAGCAGTGTTTCTCCAATTTCACTTGCCAAAATGTAACTTATTCTTCAGACCCACAATACTGAATGTAACTATAAGCAGATGCTGATCCAAAACAGAAGGTATGATATCCAAAAAAAAAAAAAGAGAGAGAGAAATAAAACCAGAGGAAAAAAAATTATATCCACAAATGTTTCCCTGATATTCATTAAAACTCAAATTTCATTTTTTAAATACGAAAACATGAAGGAAAGAAGTGTGGTGGAAATTCTGTAAATGTTATAAAGACAAGCAATTCATACACTGGGTAAGAGCAAAGTCACAAAGGTTTTATTTTAAGCTTCTGCAGAAGGACCAGTCTCATACAGCAAACAACGATTGCAGCATGGAGAAAGGTCAAGGCTTTCTCTCAGCTGCCCTATTTTATACACAAACATCTCTGCTAACATAATCAACATTCAAATTCACAACTTTTTATCTGACCCAGATCAAATGTCCATACCTTATCATTTATTCAGGGTCAATTACAATCAGGTTGTTTCTGTTCTATTCTCGGCCTTGTATTTCTAAGCTTCAGCAAGTTTAAAGAGTCTATAGTCTACGTGGCACAATTACAAATTAATACATAATTAAAATGTGATTTTTCCATTACAATTTCCCCCTTTTGTCATTTTATGACAACATTTTAATTCTACAATTCAAAACAATACTAATAAAGCTGTGCATTAGGTAATTTTCATCAGACATTGTCTCTCCGACCTGGGTTTTAAAACAACATCACCACTAGCACTCTAATGCACACAGAGGACACTACAGCTGTTTTTGTCGGGGAAAGACCCCTGACATAAAAGCATTTTTGAAAAATTTTGCAACCTACTTGAGTATATATACTTCACATTTCTCTAAAGATTTACATCACGTCTTCTTCCATATCAGGATCTAAGTCACAATCAGGATAAGAGTCACTTAAAATATGAAACCCGTCAGCAGTCGACTCGTCCCAGTCATCAGCTGTGTCTGGTTTCAGTTGTTTTATGTTCTTGTCAGTCTGTTGTAACATTTGATATTTTACTGTGTTCAGAACTAATTCTTGTACACACCTGCAAATACCGGGTGTTATACAGAGACCTAACAAGATTAGAATCCCAATTGGTAGAACACTATAAACCAGCCAATAACCCCAGCCTCCCCACAACTGCGTTAACCATGAGATCCAAGACTCTACTCGGGGAGGTGTTTGCAAGGCCTTTTTCATGTGGTCTATGATGTTGCTGATATTTTGATGATTATCAGGTATATAGAAACAGCAAGAGGTGTTTAAAACCTTACACACTCCACCTCTCTCGGCTAGTAAAATGTCCAAAGCCATTCCATTCTGAATCGTGATTTCTCTAACCTGCTTAAGTTCATCGTTTACTAATTGCAGGGCATTTATGGTGTAATTTTTCAGTGTCAGTAACATGTATGCTAAACCATTTACCTTGTTTAGGGCTACTGTTGTTCCTCCGCCGAGGAAGAATGACCAGCCTACGTTTGCCCCTGGGCTAGTCCAGGGGTTTGCTAAAGTGTAACCTTGAAATTTAACAGGGACATCTCTTTTCCTTCTATTCTCTGACATCCGCGGCTCCCACGGATTTTCCGTGTGTACTGACACCCTAGGGGTTACATATGCAGGATCACATGAGCCTGTCCAATTAAAATACTTGGGTAAGGTCGCATATGCGATCGACCCACACACCCCCTTTTGATCTTGAACAACACAAGTGTCTCTTTTTTGCCAAGGGACCACATTGGTAGAATTGTCTCCATATTTCTTAACAGGCAGTGGAGCACAATAACTCCCTGGGGCATCAAAACATAAGTTATTGGTATAATTACACCCAGGGACTGCTGATTTTGGCCTCCCTGTTTGCTTGTAATATGCTGATATCTGCAGAATGGCCATGGTGCTTATCGGTATGATACAAGATGTGTTGTCGGCATTTGCTTCTGCTGCTGTGACATTATTAAGGGGCAGTGCCACCCAACTCGAGGACATGGCATGACATATCCAGCACGAGCCATTGTGTATGTCTGTCATATTATCAGCAATGTCTTCCCTCTCTCTCTCCTGATCATTTATTCAGGGACGATTCCAATCAGGTTGTTTCAGTTCTATTCTCGGCCTTGTTTTTCTAAGCTTCAGCAAGTTTAAAGCGTCTATAGTCTATGTGGCACAATTACAAATTAATACATAATTAAAATGTGATTTTTCCATTACAGAAGACAAAAAGAAATCGGCCTTGTAAGATACTTTGACCTTCAGTTAAACAAATGCTTCAAATTTAAATGACGTAATGTTTACTAAAACACTCTTCTTAAATACAAATAAAAACATGGAGATTCATGTATGCGCTGCAGATGGAGTCCACTGATCAAAGCCAGATGCATGACATTATCCAGAGACTTGAAAACAAGGCAAATCCTGTTCACTCACAAAGTGGTTTCTGGGAAGAAATCACTGGATGGTATTTGTGTGTGAGCAGGCCTTTGGGTATCATTACATCTCACTAGGATTGTTGAAGCAACATGAACTATTCATTCTCCATGTTTGTGCAGAGTGTTGTAACAAAAATCACGATTCACAGCTGAGTCAGTCGGGTGAAAGCAGGATGATCAATTCGAGAGATGGTTATTATCAACTTACAACCCATATTTCGTCACCTCTCTGACCTACCGCGTTGACAATGATCTGCAACATTCAGTTATTCAATATTAATCTCCAGACTCAAATTAGGATTGGGTTGAGTATTGGAACATTGGCAGAATTTCGGTCTGTATGTCTGTGTTCATATCTCCTCCAAAGTCTCTTGATCGACCTTGGCTCAAAGCCTTAATGCTGTCATGGTACCAAGGCAAGCCACGCTGGCTGGAATGTACTGCAAGATTATGGGATTAAAAATAATAATAACTCTCAGTTACATGAATCAGCGCTTTAACCAACATGCACAAGTTGTTGAACAAGATCAAAATACTATTGCTTTCAATAGGATCCCGAGACAGGATGTCTGTGCCAGTAATAGTCCCAGTTGACAGATGTGTTGTTTGTTTTTGGTTTTTTAAATAACTAGGCAAATCCAGCCTGTTAAGCATTGTACTAGTGTCTTGGGAGGGTTCCTGGTAATTTGAACTCTTAGTGTTTCTCTTGGTGAAGAACTACTCTTATCCCATTGTTTGCAGACTGTTTGGACTGCCTGTTTCTATAGTAACACAATGATAGGCATTTCGTATAATTTAAGGCTAGTAATACGCAGTCTTAAAAAGGTGTAGCTTAACAAAGAAAACTGCATCATTGTTAGAATTGTGACGTTTATGAGCCATATGAGCATTTACAAAAAAACGTCAGCGGTTTGTTACAGTAATATTCCCGATTTATGATTTATGAGCATTCTTCCAACCTAAAATTAACTTATCCATCTTCTATACCACTTTTCCTATGTACAGGCTCGAGAGCACCTGGAGTCTATTCCAGGAGACTTAGGGCACGACGCTGGACAGGGTGCCAGTCCACACGTTCATATGCCAGTCCACACGTTCATATGCCAGTCCACACACATTACAGACAATTTGGGAATGCCAGTTAACCTAATTTGCATGTCTTTCCCCAAGCAGGAATCGATTCCCAGCCGTGGGGGTGCGAGGCCACAATGGTAGCCACTATGCCACTGTGCCATCTAATATCATAACTAAATGGAATAATAACTGTAATATGTTAATATATTTGTGAATGACAAATCGTTTTATCCAATTAGTTTCTGAAAGGCAATCACAGAACTGACCAGAAATGTGAATCAAAAGTGTTTCACTTCCATTCTGCAATAAAAATACTCCTGCAGGACAATACAATACAATGTAATGTTTATACAGGAAAGCAAAATTCACAAGCATCAAAAAAAAAACTTTACATATGAAGTAAACTGAAACAAAACAGCATTTCCACTGAGAGCGAACCCCCTGCTATATCATATCCGCCTCCAACAAAAACAGAAAGTGTTTTGCGTATTTTCTTTTCCTTTTTCTGGTTGAAACAAAGCCGGCTTTACTAATGAATTTTGTTCACGTTGCCAGACTCAGAAGTTCCTGGCAGGTCACTGTGAATCATCAGGATGAAAAAAAAAGAAAAAAAGTCTGAGCCCCCAAATAAACAGTGCGTCTAAGATGGATGCTGCCATGTCACATCCTTCTCTTCACCCTTATAAGGCCTCAGGAAGAGCCGACAGGAATAAAAACTCAGTTTTACCTCCATCTAGTGATGGCAAAGAGGAGACCAGAAAAAAAACTTTTCTCAAGTTTAATAAAGTTGTTAGAAGTGTGTAACTGGCATTTCACTGGAACAGATTTAGATTTGATTTACAGAGGCAAATTAAAAATTTCAAATGATTGGGTTAACATAAAAGATAAGACTTGGTTCAAATCTTTTTTTTTTTTCCTATTTTTAAAAAGCCTAATTTTGTGGAATATAACTTGGAAAATGGAAAATGAAAATTTGCAGATGGACTCATTTTAAATTACGGAACAAAATGTGTTCAAAATTAGCACTGTTTCTGCTTTCCTTTCCTTTTTTAGAAATGTGAAGAACTGAAGTTACAAGTTGAAATTCTAAGGTATTGAAGAACAACTGAATGGAATATTTGCTTTTTTTCAATTGCTTCTAAAAGAGCAGTGAGTCAAAGCGTGTCATTTTCTGTTTTCTTTTTTCCTCATAAAAATTACGAAAACACTTCTGTGTGCTTCAAACCAGACAAATGTCCAGTAATGTTCTCTTCAATAATAATAATAATAATAATAATAATAATAATAATAGACAATAAAAATCATATAGTTACATTTTCTGTTTGATTAACATCTTTGTCTATATGTTCAAAAAGAGAGAAAAAAGAAAGTGGTGTCAAGAGAAGACGTGACACAACATGTCTGCGCAGCTGTAGAGCGCATTCTGGCAGTGTTGTAATCTTCTTTAGCCTAGAGCAGAAGAAAACTGCCATTAATGGTGAAACATCAAGTTTCAAGCATGTGATGTGTATAGCAGTTTGAATGTTATTCATTTTCACACGGCAGTACAGCGACCACAAGTTCTTCTCACACTCTCACCCTGGTGTCATACGGTGCTTTACACAAGCGCAGGAAGAGTAAATGTATGTGTTAATGTTGTACCTTAAACGAGGACAGATAGTGAGGGGAGAAAGGTGGGGAGATGACCAGCAAGCTGCTCTCACAGTCACTGGGAAAGTAGCGCGGGCTCCCCCTACTGGAGCTCCAAAGTAAATTCATTCATTCATTACCAATGAATCAATGATTAAAGCAAAATTAACATGCATCAAAATGAATAAATGTATAACTGCCGCATTCTAATATAACTACAACATTCTATCTGTCACATTAAGAGACATTTTGGCTGAGGTAGTGGTAACAAATTATTATTCCAGGTAAATAAATGAAGGCTTAACAATTTCCGTAACACACCGCTTACAATCTTTTTACTTTGTTAAAAGTTGTGACTAAATGCATTCCTCATGAACACATCGCTCTTGCCGATGGAGATTATGTAATAGGAAGTAATAAACTTCTGGTATTTGGTTTTGCAATAAGCTATTTCTAGCTGAAATATCTATAGGCAGATTGCAAGACTTAAGGGAAAGGGTTCTTGTGCCATCAGGCACATCAGAAGACAAACACTCTCCACCCTGGTGAGACATCCGCAGTTTCAGTGTCAGTTCTCTTACATTGTCGTGTTGCCCACCAAGCTACTCCTGCTCCGAACATAATTAAGCTGTCAGTAATTAATTAATTAATTAATTATTCAATAATGGTTCCCTCCGGGTCAGAATCATGGTTGTCATGTGTCAACAGCACACACAATTGTGTTTTATTTCTTACAGTATCACTGTTTTTTGTCATTTTAATTCTACTTCGCTGTCAATCTTTTCAATTTGAACTTGTTATTAAACCATAATAATATTACAATTATCATGAAAAACATAACTGATAACCATAAAAACCATAATAATAATAAAAAAATGTCCCCATTCTAAATCAATATAAAATCTTTGAAAATCTATGAATGTAGATTTTAAAGCAACCAACAATCTAAGTACAGTACACGGTCATCTCATTGTCTTCCATCTGCCTCCATGCAGAGGTCGGATTAGGAAGGAAGCTTAATTCTCCTGCTCTAATCTTATTAGAAGCCATCAAAATATGACACGATGTCATCATGACGCCCATGTCTAATTCTAATAAGCACCCTAGACCGCACCTACAGTACTATCTCCAAATCTGTGGGACCACCAGGATTCTGAAGAAAATCCAGAGACCCCTAGGACAGGCATCTGTTCTGACTGACTTCACTATAAGGTAAGCCAGACAGCTCTCAATCCCAAAATTTCTATCTCTTTATAAATAGGGCATTTTCATGTATCTTATATACTGTATATGACTAATTCTGTTCATTGCTAGCTATGAACAAACACCTGCGACTAGATTGTATTCCTGATAATGATTCAAATAAGGTCCAAATAAACTTTGCTCTGAGTGTGTTTCATTCCATGTTGTATCTATGCTATACACACTTAGAAAACTAGTTCTTCATGGTTTATTGGATTGGATAATTAAGGGTTTTTAGTGCCTAACAAAAGGTTTTGGATAAGCATGATGCAAAGAATGTAGTTCAGGTTGATGTCCGATATGCATAGCACGAAGCAGATAACAATGTGGATGTAGGAACCAGACATACAGTTTCTAATAATGAACAAAAGTTAGGATCATGGATATATTTGAAATGACTGAATTTAAAATCACTTGAGAATAATATTTTAAATTATTTTGATGGATTAACATTAAATTAAACAACCGTAACTAAACAAGTTACTGTAAAAGTAGTATCTGAATAAAAGTTTCATATTCTTACAAAATAATCTAGTATAAAAACAACTAAAAAAATAGACTGATTTGACAAGTAATTAAAAAACATGTTTATTAGAAATTGTGCAACATTTGGAGAATTGAAAAAAAAAACTGCAAACAAATAAAGAATAAAAATAGCTTTTTAAATTCTATTAGTTATTACCATGTGAAAACCTGCTCAGGGTGGTTTAGATAAGATAGGAAGATATTTAGGCTACTTAATGAAAAAAGAGAAAACAGTGGACGAGAAGTGGATATGTTACCTATTCACTGATGGAAGCAAAGGCCAAATATACTGTACACAGACTGTGTCCTGTAATAAAAGTCTTCCTCAAAAAGTGGAAGGCTATAAATGTTCCGAATGCTAACATCACTATCAGGCCTCATGCGATAACTTTAAGATAGTAAAATTTCTGATGACATTTTTGTATTCGTTTTCTTTGTTTCAGTTTTACATAATGATCTGCTTCCCAATTGAAACAAAATAGTGAGTCACATCACTGAACCTACCAGCAACATCAATCCATATTTGGAACTTGTCTTACTCAGACAATATGAATAAACTCACATAAAAGTCCTATTTGCATTTATGTTTTATTAAATATATCTAGAAATAAAAGTACATACCCATCTTAGTCAACAATAAAAAAAACTAAATAAACTTAATTTTTTTTGTTACATCCTGCATTTGTTAGCTTTATGTCGGTTAAAGCATTCATTATTTAAGGGTTCATACATATATTTCTCAAAGTTTGTATGAAAATGTACCGAATTGCTTACAGACTTTGCTGTGATGTGCTACACACCCATACTGGTCTTCTTGGCTTACTGTCCAAAGGTTTCCAACAAATATTAAGTTTATATAATTATTACATACGCCTAAAGCACCTGCACACGGTACAAATGTCTGCTGAGATGCAAAACAAGTGTGATTATGTGTATTAAGCTCATAATCCAACCTCAACCTTGATGAGCGTAGGTGATACTGACATCTATAATCCATCTCCCTGTGGTTACATCATCATAATCAGGGCAGTTTAATCCTCTGCACCTGCTGACAACCTTCTCTGTCTAGCTATCAGTCTATTCATTTAATTCAACTTGATTTTCAGTAAGTACAATCTAAACACTAGAACCTCAGTAATAAATGATATATATAGGGCCATTTCCTCAGCATGCTGAGGAAATTCCCTCTATTTCTCCATGGGTGATTACTCAAGAGGAAGTTGCACAAAGAAAATTAGATTGCAATCCCTGGATGGTCTGTTTTTATCTTTTTACAGTGTTGCTGCAAATTTATTGTAAAGATGTCAGACTCCGTCCAGGAAGAGGAACCACCAGCAACACACACGGGTAACACAATGACACTGATGACTACTGAATCAATCACTTATCTTACACTATATTCGTATGTCACATTTATATCTAGTTCATACAGGTCTATATGGAAGAGGAAAGATGTTTGAGGAGGAAGTTCGCAAGCACAGATTGATAAATAATGGTTTCATGATGAGCACAATATTTAATTTTCATTCATTAAGGCCTACATATAGTAGTGTCATGAATTCCCCAGCTATAAAGGCAGATTTACAGGCAGAACAATGATGCAGTGTTCTTTGGTAGAATGTCACCGGACTTTCAGCATCATTTGTCTGTACACAATAAGCAGTGCTGACATATTGATGTGTCACCCAAAAAACATCAACATCATCGGTCAAACTTGAAGTGGACTGAAATTTTTTTTTTTTTAATTCAGTACTGTTATTTTCTGAGTCACAAAGGCGTCTGTTGTCGACTTTGTGCCAAAAAATAATACACAGTATAACATGAAGAAAAACAGGCTCTAAACAAATTAAGCGCAATTGAGTAGAAGAAGAAGAAAAAAAGCTTTAGCACTTCAACATTATTTAACGCAAAGACGTTTTAGCAAGTACAGACAGGTTTAATTAAACCAAAAGGCAGCACAAGAATGTAGCAAGGATTAAGTAGGGTAACTGATCAGCGGAACACAAAATACAGTAGGTATGCACAAAATCAATGAACATAAAAAATGTAAAAATATGCATGGTGAAGGTCTCTGGCATCTAGATGATAATGGAAGATGGAGCATGGTAGTCCTGTCAGACCATCCCTGCAAGAGAAGGTTACTCTGAAATAAAACCTACAACCCAGGGACCTCACTGGCACGGACCCAGCTTGTTAAGCCAGGTTGGGTACAGCAGCAACCTCTCAGTCCTTCCCAATAGGCAATTGTGTAAAGCAAGGCTGCATCACTGTACCGAGTCTTTTCAGAATCTTTTTCAGCACAATGCCCTAAAAGGTTACAGTAGACACCGTTGACAAGGATGGTGTCAACCTCAGATACTGCACCAATGGAAGCTTATTTGCCCTGAGTCATTTCCGATTCACACTAAGACAAGGGAACAACTAATTCAGGATTACTTTTCATTGATGATGGCAGTTCATAGGTTTATCATTTACAGTACCATGGATGCATCATGTACAGATTGACAACAGACTGGCAAAGGCAAACAGCACAGTTGGCATGCTGTACGAAAGAGTCTGGAGCTACAAGCATATGAACAAAAGTACAAAGATCAGTGTGAAGAGAGCCATGGTTCTGACCACCCTTCTGGATGACTCGGAGTTGTGAATCAGTTACCATCACAACTCCTTGAGTGTTACCACCAATTCAGGCTCTGTATGATCCTTAACATTCAGTGGAATGACATCACCAACAATGAACAAGCTGAGCTCATTGGCATTGAGCCATGCAGTTAAAGACACATTTGCATTGGGCAGCGCTCATTCAATTTTCAGGATTGGTGCTATATGGTGAGCTCATCAATGGCCATCAGGACAAAGACACGCAGAAGAAGAGCTCAGAAAATGTCACACTGACCACTGCCAGTGGTCCAGTCTACTCACTGACCAAGAGGCCTGGAGACTTACCATTTACAGGGCTGTCTCCTCCTTAAAGAATGCACACAAGGATGCACAGGAGAGGAAGAAAGAACACTGCAACATTCCTTGATATTGCAGCATCAAACCCAGAACTGCCTGTCCTATTAGTCACCAGTGGGCTTACAGTAAACATGGGCAGCCCATTTCTTAAATATTTGCCCATTTGCCAAATGGTTTCAATTAACAGTTAAGTTCAATACTCACAGTACATACAAAATGGGTTTGTGGTAATCATTAGGAAGTGTTTTAAAAAATATATTTTTTATTATTATTCCAGCAAGCAGGGAAGTAAGTTGGCTCTATACAAGGCCTGGACAGAAGGACATAAATATAATGTACCCCCAAAAATTGCATTATTAGCAAGAGACAGTGAAATCAGTCAACCATTATGTAATTTCTAATAGGTGAGACCATTTAGTATGGGAAAAAATGCCAATCTAATCCTCATAGAAGACTTAGGAATGAATAAAAGACCTATTCTAACCACACCTGGCTCCGATTTACCCAAAATCCTTTTTTGTATTCATTAATCGTCCATTCTAGGAGAACTGGCAAAAGGAATACATTCTGGAGGCAGTGCTTTTTTATTACTGGGCATCTGGCACATACTTCACACCTAGGTTCAGCTACTCCCAGCCAATCCACTTATGGCATGTTTAATGAGGTGGGGAAACCAGACAACCTGGAGAAAATTAACATACACAGGATTGACTGGAGGCCCCGGAACCATGAGCCAGCAACACTATCATGCTGCACCACCATGCCAGCCATCACATTCTGCGTAAACAGCATTGAGATTTAGACAGTTGGTCAATCAACCAGCTAGCCATGTTGGCATGCGTTTAATCTCATATGAAGAATTGCTGGATTAACTAAAATGTGAAAAATAACTAGTTGTGCATTATGGTTAAAATACAATATCTAACATTTCTTATTTAAATGGACTGAAAGTTCAAGACTCATCAAGGACAGTAATTACATTCTAAACACCAAGGTTGCGTGACTGTGAGCTGCAGGATGCATTCTTAGAATATACTGTAATGTGGTATGAAAATTTCACAATCTATAGAAATAATGAAAAGGACAGTTTCACTCCTTTATCTTTTTACAGTTACTCATTCTGTTTTCCACTATTAAATGTTTACAATGCTTGTCTAGACGTAGATCGTCACCAGGTTTTGTTTGAACAATGCAGTAGGTTTCAAGTGGGAGAGTAATCAAGCAACATTTTACTCGTTGTTGTTGGCAATTTGGGGGAATTGACGTAATGCTAAAAAATCTACAGCACTCGGTGTGAACCCATATGCAAATCCTTGACAACAGATTGTATTATGAGCACATTTGAAAAACAACAAAGAATATATAATTAATATATTGCTAAAAAACTAATTAAACCATTTAAATTTTAATTCACTATATTTCATTTTTACGGTTTACAGAGCTTGATAAAAGTATTACTGATTGTGTCAAGGTATAATTATAGACTATAGTAGGTGTCGATGATACCTGTGGTTTCTGCAGGTCCCAAAGGAGTGATCCATGACTGGAGGAAATTTAAGCTAGAAAGTGAAGACCATGAGAGCACACCACAGAAGCGAAGAGAGCTCCTCAGGCAGATGTCCAACCCGAAGGCTAACAATGATGACAATTGTGAAAGAATTAACCGCAAGGTCATAATGCAATACAAAAATAACAGTAAAGACCTTACCCTTGTTTGTCTTATAACTCAACTACATCATCATAACTATATGACAGATCTGGAAAATCAAGTCATCTATGTCTTTATGGACCTTGCTTTGTGTATGGTGGTCATGTTGGAAAAGGAAGGCGCCATACTCAAACTGTTCCCGCACATTTGGTAGAATTAAATTGTCCAGAAATTGTTGATATGCTGAAGCATTAAGAGTTCCTTTCACTGGAAATAAAGGGATGAGACCAATGACTAAAAAAAAACAATCCTACACCAGTTCCAACATGACTGCGCACCTGGCAAATGCGCCAATGGTAAGATGGTCCAAAATTCCCATAAACGCACTCCAAAACCTTGTGGAAAGCCTTCCGGGAAGAGTTGAAGCTGTTATAACTGCAAAGGGTGGGCCAACATCATATTAAACTCTATGGATTTAGAATTGGATGTTACTCAAGGTTATATGCATGTGAAGGCAGGTGAGCAAATACTTTTGGCAATACACTGTATATGTTTAGACAATCAGTTCTTTGTTGATTCAGTATTAATTGACGTCAACTGACTTGTTGAAAAACATATACCTTAATATGGAGTTTGTCCCAGTTTTAACAGCTCCCACTCTCATTTGGAAGGCTGTCCACAAGCTTTGGAGTGCTTCTGTGGGAATTCCTGCCCATTCATTCTGTAGAGCCTTTATGAGGTCAGGCGCTGATGTTGAACAAGAAGGCCTGGCTTGCAATCTCCAGTTCCAGGGGTTGAGGTCAGGGCTTTGAAGTTCCTCCACACCAAACTCATCAAACTATATCTTTGCAGTCCTTGCTTTGTACACTGGGGTACATTCATGTCTGAATAGGAAAGGTCCTTTCCCAAGCTGCTGCCACAAAGTTATACTATAGTACTGTATAGCATTGTTCCAGGTGTCTTGGTATGCTGAAGCTTTAAGATTAACCTCCATTGGGGATTAGCGGGGTGATTGAAAGACCTAAATTTAATCATTAACAGGTTTGGCCAAATACATTTTTTGCATTTTCTTGCAGAAAAAAAATAAAATAAAAATATTTCAGAAAACCAAAGGATGGTGTTGGATAATAAAGAAAGCATGTTATTTTTGGTGGCATGGTGGTGCAGTGGGTGAACCTCCATTTAAGCTGCAGAAGCCCAACATACTGCATTTACATTTAGGCATTTGTCAGACACTCGTTTATACAGTATACAGTTTCCTGCATTTCTCAAAAGTCCAGTAACATTCCCAGGACGTAGATTTGCTACTCTAAAATGCCCATAGGTGCAATTCTTACCCAGAAAGGGCCGGTGTGACTGCAGGGTTTTTCTTTCTAAACAAGGAGGAGTGACACCTTCTTTCACTTATTTAATCAGGCCATTTTATTAACCTTCATAGTATCAAGTGTTTCCCCATTTGGGGATAAGATTAATCCCATTCTGTAGATTAGGGATTATTATTTTATTTATTATTCACATCTTCATTAAGAAGTGCTGACTGTGAAGAACCGAGGAGTGTAAGTGTAGTAAAAATGTGAAAATTGGGAATTTGGTATTGTAACATCATGGCATCATGATATACTGTATATTGCAGGGGTCATTCATTCAGAGACCCAGTTTAACTGCTCTAAACCGCAGTTAAATCACCTGGGATATATAGGATTATTCAAATATGCTTCCCAAAATGGATGTTTTCTATACATTACACACACCTAAAAGGGCCCTATAATTAGCTGATCAATTCCACCCTGAACAAGATGAAGCTGATGCAATGATGTTGCACTACTAAATTCTCAATTTCTACACTTTCATTATACTTACACTCTTCGGTTCTTACCTCACCTAAGGGCCTCTAGAAGTGCAGTTATTGACTTTCATATCAACATGCAGAACAATCAAATGTTCAAATAGTTGAATTTGCCACATTAAACTAGAACCCCATCTTCATCATAATATGTCTGTTGGCATGCAAATATGCATCAGTGCTAACATAATGTGTCACCCAAACTAGATGAGCGTTCAGGAGTATGAGATGATCCAGGAGGAGGATGAGAGGTGCCTGAAGAAATACCGCAGACAATGCATGCAGGAAATGCATGAGCGCTTGAGCTTTGGGCCGAAGTTCGACAGTGTCTTTGAGCTGGAAAGCAGTGAAGCCTTCCTCAAGGCCATCGAGAAGGAGCACCGGCTCACACTGATAATTGTGCACATATATGACGATGCTGTCAAAGGATGTGAAGCTCTCAACCACTGCTTGAACAGCCTGGCGGTTGAGTACTCCAGCGTGAAATTTTGTCGAATCCGTGCATCCGCAACAGGTGCAGGAGAAAGATTCTCTGATGATGTTCTACCCACTGTGCTGGTGTATAAGGCTGGAGAAATGCTTGGAAACTTCATTTGTGTTACCAAGCATCTCAATCAGGAGTTCTTTGCTACAGATGTAGAGAACTTCCTCAATGAGTATGGCTTGTTGCCAGAGAAGGAATTTGCTGCCTGCACTGATGATGACGAAGAACTTGGTGTGGAATAATCCATCAAGATCATGCTAGTGAAAAAGAGCCTAGGGTTAGGGTTAAGGTTAACCCTAACCCTAACCCTAAGTTGAAGATCCATGGCAAATGTTTGGGGCCAAGCATAAAGATGGGCAAGAAGTTAGTGTATACAGTACATACTGTAGAAGCTCATTTTCTCACATGCTCTAATCAGATACAAACATCTCATTGCAATTATTAGGCACCGCTAGGACTTTGCATGGGGAATGTTAAAGCACACTTATATTAACCAAAGGAAAATATTTCTTAACAGAAGACTGACCAAAGACAAATGAATAAATAAAATGTGTGAAACCTAAAATTGTATTGTAAATAATGATTTTCACGTTGTAACTATCCTTGTACTTTTGCCAGATAAAGAACAGACAGTCTAACTTATGGGTATTTCTGAAACTTATGAAAGAACTTTTAATGCTTAACACTTAGACATTACTTTGGCTTTGATATGAAACATTAATGTGAAGTGATTATAATTTGGTCCATATGACCATGTTTGAATAGTGCCATGGACATGGTCTAGGGTTATTCATTTCTTTCTTTAATTGATTCCATGCAATCCATGTTGTCACTAATCCGACCAGGAAAGGTGAATAAAACAAACGAAACTATGTTAACCATTGAAAATACGTTTCAATATGTCTAATGAGTAAAGAGTTGAGATGTACTGTAATACGCATAGCGTATGTAATGTTTTTCCTGGAATTATAGATTAACAAGACATTTCCAAGAAGTGCGTTTGAAAAAGAAGTGGAAAATAGACAGGAAATGGCATGGGGAATTTTGAAATACCTCACTGTTTAAGAATAATTTCTTTTGGCTAGTATTCTGCAATTCTGAGAAATTGGTTAAGAAGAGGTTTGCATTACAGCCCTCCTTACGTACTGTAATGGAAATATCACATTTTAATTATGTATTAATTTGTAATTGTGCCACGTAGACTATAGACGCTTTAAACTTGCTGAAGCTTAGAAATACAAGGACGAGAATAAAACAGAAACAACCTGATTGTAATTGTCCCTGAATAAATGATAAGGTATGGACATCTGGTCTGGGTCAGATAAAGAGTTGTGAGTTTGAATGTAGGAACTTCATGTACAGGGTGTTTATTATGTTAGCAGAGAATTGTGTATAAAATGGGACAGCTGAGAGAAAGAGATCACCTTTCTCCATGCTGCAACTGTTTGCTGTATGAGACTAGTCCTTCTGCAGAAGTATAAAATAAAACCTTTGTGACTTTGCTCTTACCCAGTGTATGAATTGCTTGTGTCTTTATAATATTTACAGAATTTCCACCACAGTACATAGTCTTTTCTTCATACACATATGCACTGCTGTGCATTGTCAATATTTTGGGGCATAAATGATATTTAAACAAATGTTTCTATATATTGTATTACTGATTATTGGCATATTTATAGTACTGACATCATGTTGAACTTATTAAACTAAAACTCACACATTGCTTTAAATGTGCGTAAATGAGTGCCCTGTGATTTGCCAACATAATGGATATGTCATTATCATGGTTTTAATTAATATCTCATCATAGCTTCCTATTAAAGATAGGTTTTTAAGCACAGTATACTGTAATATTTCAACAGGACGAAGCAATGATTCAGCCATGTAAACTCCAAGAATGTATTTTAAATGAATATGTTGGCGTGGGAGGGTTGACTCAATGTTTTAAATGTTTGTATTAAAAAAAAAATCATGCATTATGTCGTTTAGTGAACAATTCATAGCATTGTGACAAAGCTCAAGAAATGCAAAATGTCAAAATCTAAATGCACAAAAAGGTAGAGAAAAAAAGTGTATTAATTAAATAATCAGATATAATGTTTTGACTTATGTGCTGACTACTAATGACCACTGAGAATATTGTCGAAAGTTCCCTCAAACTCAAACCAATTCAGAATTGGATATTTCGGAAAAGTGTCACAGCAGTTTGCCAGAAAGATTCGTTACGTGCATACTACTGTAAACAGACAACAGACATGCTCAGCTGGTTGATCGGGAACGTTGCATTTAATTGCAGATAAATTATAACGGTTAAGTAGTGGGTGTGAAGTTGCTGAAAGGTTGAGCAAAATTAATAATAATGTATTAATGCATAATGCATTCTAGGCTGACTTGTAGACAATCATGTTTGGGAATTGTGTTAAAAAAATATCATGCTCCAGAAAAGTTTTAATGAAGTAATTATAAATCTAGTCTTAATATTACTCAGAAAGATAGAGTAGAGACGTTGCTGTGGCCAAGAGGGCGACTGCGGCTGCCATCGCCATGCCTGCTGGGAACAGAAACAAAGAGACAAAAGAAATTAACAAGGAAGAGATCAAGAGATTTTTTTAAAAACACATTCTTTCTTGTCTGTGGAAAAAAACCTGGCATTAACAAGGTCCATTGTGAGTCAGTTATGATTGGGACCAGTCACATACAATTAAAGGAACTTTGGAGTACAAAGTAGTATTTACAGTTTTCTCTTGTAATCCAAATATAATCAGGCAACTGAGAGGTAATTGCTGGCCCATTTTCTATCCAGTTTTGCACTGGGTTGTGTAACCATGACATGGTAGTTCGTGCCAGTTCAGCTGCTTTATACATTTCAAAAACGGCTGATCTGCTTGGAGTTACACACACAACGTCTATGTATTAAAACATAATGGTCCAAAAAAAAAAAAAAAAAAAAGGAATAAAAAAAACATTTCCATCCAGTGAAAGGTAGTTCGGCCACCTAACACCTACTGGCAAGAAGGAAACTGGCAAGACTCGCCATGAATATGAATCTGCATCTACAGGGAGTAAAGGCTAACTGAAGATTGGAAGAACAGGCGATGGAATGGATCTGAGACGCTTTTCTGTTTACTACGGATGTACAGAGTGGATAGTTATTCTAGTTTTCCTTTTAGCTTGAAGATTTTTAGCCATTCTCCTCACCAACACAGAGTTTCTGTGTTTTTTGGTGTAACCTCTAGAGCTCGTCATTAGTGAAAGCAAGGCAGCAACCTCGAGAATACTAAAATCAGCCCAGCTGGCACCAACGAACATGTCATGCTCAAAGTCACTCCGAGCAAATTATCCCCATTCGATCATTAATATGAACCCGAAGCTATTGTATGTTGTATTGTGTCACAACAGGCTGATTAATATCTGTATCAGTGTGGCGATGTACAGGTTTTCCTAACGAAGTGATTGCTGAGTCTATAGGGTCAGACGTGTGATGATTTTGCATGTATTTTAAATGAATGTGTTGGCGTGGGAGGGTTGACTCAATGTTTTAAATGTTTGTATTAAAAAAAAAATCATGCATTATGTCGTTTAGTGAACAATTCATAGCATTGTGACAAAGCTCAAGAAATGCAAAATGTCAAAATCTAAATGCACAATCATTAACAAAGTGATTGCTGAGTCTATAGGGTCAGACGTGTGATGATTTTGCACAAACACAAATACAACCTCACACAGAGTTTACACAGGACACTTTGTCTGTAACACACCTGCATATTGTATTGCTGCTCTCTTTTTTGGCACTATTTCAGTACTGGATTGTGTGGACAAGCTGCGATAGGCTTCATCATCACATCCATCATTCGCTTCCAAAATAGAGCAACATGCTGAAACACACCCACACACCCATATTAACACAGGAATCTTCTTGCACCAGTGTCTTCATATTATAGTGTCATGTTTCCTCATAGCCTGGGGACTTGGAATCAGTGTTGGTGTATGTACTGGAATTTCACTTCAGAAGAAATCAATAGTTTGTTCAAACTGGTCTTTACAGGATGAGGCAATGTTCACTTTTAGAAAGCTTGTAGAAGGTTTTTAAGGAAACCTGGAACACACCCAGTGAACACACCCTTCATACAACATTTTTTTTAACATTATAAATGCAAGCACATAATAAAAACTAAAAATGATAAACATTTATCTGTTTTAAACAGTAACATCATTATGGTTTAAAAAAAATGCAAATTACTAAAATATGACTTTTCAATAAATTGTCATTTTGTTTCTTTAAAAATCTTCTGTGTCAGCCAGAGATTAGGTCTATGACCATAACTGTAAAGTTCTGACTGACTACAAGATACTGTGATCAAATTTTCTAAATGGGGGAATTTTTGCTTTCAATATGGCTGTTTAGGAAATTTAGGAGGTCTTCAGTGTCACAGACAAAAATTGCTGTGACAGTAGCAGAGACTGTGCCAAATGTAATAATAATAATAATAATAATAATAATAATAATAATAATAATAAAAAAAAGACCTATGGGACCTTGGTCCTCATAAGCAAATGATTTCATGCAGTATGATGAAATACGCGTCATTACTCTGAGCCTCCATGCTGGTGTCCACGTCCCCCTCTGTTAATTCACAACCGAGCATTTCTTTAAACCGCTCAGCCACATCCGCAGTGCTCTCATCTGGGAAAATGTAGTCACACACACACAGGCCAGAGCCAGATAGCGGGGCAAACACACGCCGTGGGAGATCCTGCTGCCCAGAGGCCAGTTCTGTTGCGACAGACACATAATTATATACTGTTTTATTCTGGAATGTGCTTAACTTTCTAAAGTTAGCACAATATTCATTTACACATGTGCACTATGTAAAGAAATGGATTTCTGCCTTTAACTATTACTGAGAACACTCTCGTTTTAAACCTTTCCCCCTGAATGAGCGCAATGTGGCTTTTGATTGCAAAAGTCAGTACTTTTCTGCTTTATCCTTTAACACACAACATGCAACACAATTCACAATAATATCAAATATCTACTTTTTTAATGTAATGTTCAATCCGCTTTTATAAAGTGAAAGTAAAATACACAGATAATAAGAACTAATAAGTGTCCAGTATTATAAAGGTTAATGCTGTACACTTTCTTTTAAATACTTGCTTTCTATTGAGACTAAGCATGGCAGTAACCATATATATTTACACCCACCTTGTCTAAAAACTGAGGGGAATTTGGAAAGTTCTGTACAGCTAAAAATGATTTACAACTTCCACTATCCGTTGAACATGTTAAATTTTCTATGAAATTCAGATGGAACGCTGCAAAGTAGCCAGGCAGAAAGGGGATCTGATACTCAGAGACAGTTAAATTTAGTAAACTCCACTGAGAAAACTTCTTCACATGCCATCACTCCAAACACACAAGACCAGACAGGTGAGAATGAGGAAGCCTGACAAATTTTATAAATTTTTACATAGCACCATCTAGTGTCCACTCTCTCAGGCTTCTATATTATTACCCACAGTAGAACGAGTATTGAGTCGGATGTACGCGCAATTATCCCAGGGTTTTTAAAGAATGTCATATTTTGGCACTTTAATTAACAGGTGCATTATTTTTACCTCTTTCATTCATATGCAGATCCTCCAGGAGCATCTCCACACGGTTGAAAACTGTATTCACGACATCCCTCTTGAGTGCCTGTAGCAAAAACACAGAAACAGTAATAATGAAGATTTTAGGAAATGCAAACTAAAAAAAAAAAAATGTCAACATACACAGTACCAGTCAAAACTTTAGACACACCAGTAAAAAAGTTTGGAAGGAATTTTTTATTTTGTGCATTCCACACCAATACTGGATTAATTTTTTTTTTTTTTATATAACTATAAGACATATGGTATTACAGTATGTTATTATGTAACAAATGACAGTTGTTATTTTAAGATACGCATTTCAGCTGTTCTGGAATAGTTCTTGCAAGAACATTATTGTTAAGTGTACTTCCCATCAAGCACTATGATGAAACTCAGCATCATCGCATGAAGGCAAGACCAAACCTTCCCTTTGCTGCAGAAGAGGAGGAGTTCATTTAGAGTTACTAGCGTTAAAAATCACTAATTAACAGCACTTGGAGGCTTTATGATGGCTTTCCAGAGCATAATTTTTATTCTTATTCTTATTGCTGTATATTATGTAAATAAGTGTTTCTTTATTTTTAAATCTCTTATTTCTTTTTGTGTTGTAATATTGTAGGTCAACAGCAGTCTTATAAGCATTTCACTTCATATCATACTGTGTATGTATGTGACAAATAAAATTTGAATTTGAATAATTAGCAGACTGGTTAAATTAGGTTATTACATATTTTGGATGAATTCAGCATTGTTTTACAATTTCTAAATAAATAAAAATCAGGGAACACCATGGAATTAAAATGTGTGTCCAAACTTTTGACTGATAGCATACTGGTAGTGAAGTCAAGTAAACTGTATATAACTGCATTTAAGATTCAACTAAAAATATACAGTATATAATAAAAATAAAAAAAGGTATTTAAATGTACCAGGAAATAAAATTTGTGGTGTAAAAAAATTATGATATAAAATTATACGGTTAGAGAATGCACAATGGCGTTTTATATTTTATATAGAGTTTGGCAGTGTGTACAGCCGCAGGGTGCGTGGTACAATCTGAAAAAAAAAAAAAAACATGCACTTTTATCAAAAGGACAGGTGTATTATAAGAAATTAAATTGTGGAAAAATTTAACCTACACACTTAATATGAGTTAAAACAACTCTCTGTTTGAACACCTGTTTAAACTCACAAGCTGCAGATAACGAATATCTGGCATAAAATCTGTTGGCTTGAAAACCTAAGATAATATTATACAAGTTTTTTTTATTTATTTTTTGTTGCTGTTTAGGAAAAAACCTTTACGTCTGTCTCGTTGTGTGTTTATTTCTCCTATATCGAGGTTACAGGGTAAATCACACACTGTATATTCAGTTCTTCTCAATCAAATCATAACATTAAATATTGTAGTAGTTGTCATTACTGTTTTGTAGAATTAGTTCCCTGTGTATAAATATCCTATTTTGGGGCATTAATAATGGTTATCGCTTTCAGAAATTAATGTCCATAATTTGTAGTTTTTTTTTTTTTACATATTTTTTATGAAAGCATAATATATAAAGCACCTCTAGATCCCTTGAACTTTGTTGTAAATTAATGTAAACCTCTGCGTCTCTCTCAGTTCTGTCACAAGCGTGTCTTTTATGTCATCATGAAGTTTTGCCATGCTGCGCGTGTCACAGGTGACCCTCACTGACTATAACAGTAGGCAGTCTTGTCTGCAGTGAAAACGGGTACGTCAGGCCGAGCGCATAGCTACTGAAACCATGTATGAGACTGCAGATCTTCTACAGCGGCGGCACAGACAAAAAGCGAATGAAACCCTGAATCAGACTGCAACGCGAATACTGCGACAGCGCACGCGACAGGAAGAGGTAAGGCCTGCCAAAACATTGGCGCAGCGTGAGGAGCGGCAGCGAGTTGACCGCACGCTCCGTTCGCAGGGAATGGTAACACGCAAGTTTCAGGATCTGCGCGCAGGCAGAGGCGCAGGTAAGCTCTATGTAAAATATATAAAATTGAAAAATGTAAAAAAAAAATTAATAAAAGATAAATATAAATATTTTGGTGCCAGTTTAAACTGATTACCTTAGATTTTTAAGAAAATATATATTTTGGCTATGTATTGTTTTTAAACTAGTGCTGTTTCTGACAAGATCATTTTTAACCTACTTGTGATATGCAACAATTATAAACTGTGTAAGTAATAATAATTTCTAAAGTTAAAATTTTTAAAACAAATTTGGATGTTAAGATTTTTTTTTTTTATTATTTCAGTCAAAATGTTTTACTTTTTGATTTTCAATCCACATACATTTGATATACAGTCTTATTTTCAGAAAACATTGATGCATAGTTACTTCTTATGTCATAAATTGAACCAAAATACAAACATTATTATGGCACTGTGCAAAAGTTTTGGCACCCTAAGAGTTCCAGAGTCTCAGATGCTCTTTACAAGGTTTCAGACCTTAATCAGCTCGTTAGATCTGATGCATGGCAACAGCTGTCATTAGTAAATGCCAATTTCAAAGCTTTACAAATACTTTGACTCTTCAAAAATTGTGCACACACTTGCGGACACTCAACAAGCATGGGTTCCTCTAAGCAGCTTGTAAGACTCTGAAAAAGGAAGTTATTGGTGCACACAATGCAGGAGAAGGCTACAAGAAAATAGCAAAGCGTTGTCAGCTAGCAGTTTCCACAGTGAGAAATGTAATTAAGAGATGCCAGTTCAGGGGAACTGTGGAGGTCAAGATAAGTTCTGGAAGAACTCTCAGAGAGAACTGCTCGTATGCTGGTCAGAATGAAAAATCAAAACCCCCACTTGACTGCAAAAAACCTGCAGGAAGAGTTTGCAGACTCAGGAGTGGTGGTGCACCATTCCACAAGACCTTCATGGAAAAATCAGCAGCAGAAAACCTTACCTGCGTTCCTATCATAAAATCCAACATCAGAAGTATGCAACAGAACATCTATAGAAGCCTGACGCATTTTGGAAGCAACTGCTGTGGACTGATGAATTTAAAATAGAACTGTTTGCCTCAATCAGCAAAGGCATGTTTGGAGCAAAAGGAGCAGCATTTCATGAGAAGAACACCTTGCCAACTGTTAAGCATAGGGGTGGATCTATCATGCTTTGGGGTTGTGTTGCAGCCAGTGGCACAGGAAACATTGCACAGGTGGAAGGAAGAATGGATTCCACTAAATACCAGCAAATTCTGGATGCAAACATCACACCATCTATAAAAAAAACTGAAGCTGAAAATAGGATGGCTTCTACAACAGGACAATGATCATAAACATACCTCGAAATCCACTATGGAATACCTCAAAAGACTCAAGCTGAGGGTTTTGGAAGGCCATCACGGTCCCCCGATTTAAACATCATTGAAAATTTGTGGGTATGTCTTAAAAGAGCTGTGCACACAAGACGATCAAAGAATATTACAGAACTTGAAGCATTTTGCAAGGAAGAATGGGAGAAAACCCCAAGTACTGTACAAGAATTGAAAGACTTTTAGCAGGTCATAAAATGCATTTGCAAGCTGTGATATCTGCCAGAGGAGGTGTTACTAAGTACTGATTTTTTAGGGTGCCCAAACTTTTGCAAAGTGTCACAATATAAAAGTTTTTATTTTTTATCTTGGTTTAATTCATGACATAAAAAGTAACTATGCACCAATGTTTGATGAAAATATTTGCATTTTTTCCATCTCCAAGAGACACTGTGTTAACATCTTTTCAATAAAAAAAATTACTAAAATCTGTTATTTATCAAGGGGTGCCCAAACTTTTGCATAAGATTGTAGGTAATATTTTGACAAGCGGAATTCACACATCATGCAATCTTGAGAAAAACAAGTATAGTTAAAAGTGAATTTCATCTAAAATTGTTATGTTAAGTACTTGAACTCCCTTTTATCGCACTACTTTATTTGTCACACCAAAATCCTGAAAATACTGTACAATAATTTGTTCACATATATACCAGTTACAGTATATGGAGACTCTGGCACTTAAACCCATGTGACCTTTTGGTCAGATTCTAAACTTAACATGGCTGAATAAAAATAAATAATAAACGACAACAAAAAAAATCACTGACGTAACAGACACAACAGTTGTGCTCACCAGTGCGGCATGTCGAGTTTTGGGTTTGTTGGGGTGAATGTAAGATCTGCAGTGAACAGCTCCTCTCACACACACTGAACCGCTGCACTCCTGTACCATGGCGGTGGACATCTGCCCTGCATCTGCATCCTGCATCATTTTCACACATTAAATTAAACAAAGCAACATCACACGCAACAAGGAACTTAAATGATCCATGATATACTAACAGATGAGACGAGGATCTGCGCTCGAACCGTCTGCTGTTGGCTCGCCTTCGTGCCCTTTTTCTTCATCGGGAAACAAACACTGATGTTATATAAAGAACTTGAAGCAAAACTCAAACTTTTAAGACAGATTTCTACTTTTAGTCGATCAACCAGAACACATTTAGAACTCTGCACTACAGATTAGTATCTTAACAGATAGGAGGTTTAACTTGAATCACTTTCTTCCTGAGCATATAGTCTGGTGTTACTCCATGTAAGACAGGAATCTGTAGCAGAATTGTAGAAGTCATTTAGAATTGGTTGTCTAAAGATCCTCGCAGAATAATTTACACTGTTTTTACACGGTCCTGCTGCTCAAATGGCTTTAACGTTTCTGTGAGCACTGCAAACAGCATTTTAATCACATTCTCATTAGCATTGCAATCCAGCGATCCTATGCAAAATGTGTGATAGTGGGCAGGTGGACATTTGTTTCATTGCTTTGCTTTAATATACATAGCCTTAAGTAACAAAAAAGAAAGAAAGAATAAAAAAAAAAAACACCTCACCGGCCCTGACAGGAGCTCTGAGTCATCTGTTACAGCTTTGCCATTGATGAGACAGAGAGCAGCCATGATCTGTTTAGCCCATGTCCTCAGTCCGTCCTTTAAAACATACCACACAGCAATCAATTTCATTTAGCAATTTAACTGTCAAGCAGCTGCATATAAATAAAGGCAAAATATTCCCCAAACAATCCATTCTATCTTAAATTCTCTGAGAACCTGAAACTTAATTATTGTCATCTTGAGGCTGTACCATACAGTACAGTACAGTGACTGTGTGCAACAGGAAAGTGTGTCTCAAATCTGTTTCACCATGTAACACAATTTTTTTGGTTGGTATGAACTCAGGGATGGACAAATATTTATGAACTGCTTGCACGGAAATCCAATATACTTGGCTAAAAAAAGTGGTAGGTGGTTGTTGTTAGTCTTTCGACTGCTTCCATCAAGGTGTCACCAAAGCGAACCATCCAATCCACACGCAACTTTGGCACAGGTTTGACCCCGGATGCCCTTCCTGACGCAACCCTCACTTCCACATGTGGCACTGAAACCAAATACATCTTCACCTGACTACTAATATTGGAATTCATGCAACTTTTAAAGCTCAAACTCCATAATTTAACCTAAAGTGCTCAACTTCCGCTCAAAAATTTTTTTTTTTGTTATCGGAGATGACTGCAGTCATGCTTTGTAGACGCCGCACAACACTTCACCTTTATGGACATGTCGACATTTTCGGAGGTCACCGGGATCTGCACGTCGAGCTGCACATTGCAGGTGATCACAGGCCATGAGGATGAGATGCCACTCTGGTATCTCCAATCTGCGGGCTTTGCTGAACACTGAAGGAAAATGAATTTTTCAGATGAACATGAATGACGATGGAGTAAAAGAAAGAGGGATATGGCTGTATGAGCAGTCTAGATTGGCATACCTTTGGATCTTTAACATCAAAGGTTTTGCAGATGGCTCTGTTGGCAGGAAATTAAGGAGGATTTACAAAATTTCATTGCAACAAATGAACAAATAAAAATTTTATATATATCCTAGACGCTGGTGATGTCTACGACATTAACGTCATCTCACACGTGTAAGGATACTTCCTTGTTTTTGAACAGATATGCAGGGTGATGCGCTCAGTCACATCATCCTCGGATGGATCCCACAGCTTGCTTTTAGATACGGATTTATCCATAGCAAAGACAAGCTGAAGAAACATACAAATTATTAGAGAGAGAGAGAGAGAGAGAGAGACTGTAATGCAGTCATTTAAAAAACTTTGCACTACAATATCTGCAATTTTGCTGACTTTTGGTTTTAACATCACCTTTTTCAACGTGTTCTGGGCTTCTTTTGACGCCTCAGGTGGTGCGATAAGAAACAAACCCAGAACGCTCACACCTCCAGGGAGCATTCGAGAAACCTGGAATAGAATACACAGGCTGGGAATACGGATTGAATTCTTGGGCCATTTGCTGAGGAAGACTTTCCGATGAATAGCAAAATAATAGCAAAGCCACTCTCTCTGACGTACTGTTACTAGGTGCGCACATACACATAAGATCAGTAATTGTAGCCTGCGCATGGACCCCCACCTGTCTGGCATGCTCAGCAACCCACTCCACATCAATGCTATCCAGGGAGCTTGGGGTACTTCGGCTCTCTGTGTCTCTGTGAGGCGTCCGCACAGCCAGGACCACAAAGTCCCTCTGTGCTGAACACTAAGTGGAAACAGAGAGGAGAAGAATGGGTGAAAGATATGATATGTATATTCCATACTATAAACTGTATTAATTCGGCAAAGTCCAATATCATAACTTTGGGAAATCTGGGATAAGTGAGTTATGTAACAGGAGATTTATCGACTAATAAAGAGAGTTTGTTTGTTATTCTGCAAAGTCAAATGTCCGAGTTTAGACAAACACATATACATGCATGATGTCTGAAGATCTCTAATTATTATCAGCAAAGAAAGCAGATTTAAAGTTTTGGCCGAGTGCCCTGTTTCACGTCCATCCCGTCCATCAAAAGAACCTGGCAATAACATGCAAGTCATAGAGAGAACCGAGACACACGGACGATAAGAAATACATTTGCATTTTCTGGTTAAACTAAAGGGTTCTGTCAGACACACAGTGTTTGGATGTATATTCGTCTGGATCCGGGCTACAGGAAGTAGTACCACAAAAGGAGTCAGGAAGCGCAATGACGGGGTTCTCATCATACTATAAAACAAAATTACAACATTAATGTACACTACAGGTCAAAGGTTTGGACACACCTTCTAATTTAATGGTGTTTCCTGATTTTTTTTTCTTTCCACATTGCAAAACAATGCTGAAGGCATCCAAAATATGCAATAATCTCCACTGAACAGTTGATATTGAGATGTGTCTGCTACTTAAGCCTTCATCACAATTTTAAGGAAATGTATGCTCTGTAGAGCCCTCATAATCATTTTTGAGCTTGGTAACTCTAAATGAACTTCTCCTCTGCAGTAGTGGTACGATTTGCTCTTGCTTTCTACAATGTGAAAAATATATACAAACCTGTGTCCAAACGTTTGAATGGTAAAGTGTGCGTATGTGTGTAATGTTCTCACCTGACCAATGAACAGTCCAGTCTCACATGACCCAGCAGCTGCTGACAGGTTAGTTAGGTACTTCTCCACACACTCCTCAACAATGTAGCCTCTACCCATCCTGCGCATTCAACAGATCATCAGAGCAAACCAGGTTACGTATGGACATTATACACTATATGGACAAAATTATTTGGCCAAACCTGCAATAGAATTGTATCCAAATACATCTACTTCAATATAGAGTTGGCCCCACTTTTGCAACTATAACTGCTTTATTCGTCAAAGGCTGTCCCCAAGATTTTGGAGTGTTCATGTGGGGATTCGTGGCCATTCTTTCTGTAGAGCATTTATGAGGTGGTGTTGGATGAGAAGGCCTGACATGTAGTCTCTGTTCCAGTTCATCCCAAAGGTGCTCGATTGGGTTGTGGTCAGGACCAGTGAAGTTCTTTCACACCAATCTCATCAAAACATGTCTTCATGGGGCAGGGGTGGCTCAGTGTTTTAAGGCTCTGAGTTACTGATTGAAAGATTGGTGGTTGGAGCCCCTGCTCCGCCAGGTCGGCACTGTTGGGCCCTTGATTCCCTTAAGGCCCTTAACCTGGTCGGCTTCACGGGCACTGTATAATGGCTGACCCTGCGCTCTTATCCCAGAATAACAAAATAGATAAAGAATTTCACTGTGCAGTAGTGTATATGTGACAAATAAAGGCTCAACTTAACTTTACAGTTAAGCACTGTGGCACAGTTATGTTGGAATAGAAAAGGGACTTCCCCAAACTGTTCCCATAATGTTGGAAGCGTAGCACTGTCCAAGATGTCTTGGTATGCTGAAGCATTAAGATTGCCATGCTTTGGGGAAAAGAAACCTAACTGAAACACCTGAATTCAATAATTAACAGGTTTGGACAAATACTTCTGTTTGTATAGTGTAGCTCCTGATGCATAATGTGAGACATAATCTGACCAGTGTGCTCTGTTTAAAGTGGACAGCCAGTAAAAACGACTAATTCATGTAAATAAACACTTGTCATGAAATGACAATTTGTTACTTTAACAAAATTTTTCACAACATTATGTAGCAGCTACAAGGCAGGAGATGAAACCTTTTACTAGACAGTCCATGCTTCTAATCTGTGATTTCTATTTTTTAAAAATAAAAATAAAAACTTCACTAACATTATAATATATATACCTTTTGACTGACCTGATTTTATTTCATATGCTTCTTGTCTTTCTTGGCAACATGAACGTACAATGTTAGCTTGATACTTGTGGCTACGTGGCTCAAATACAAATGCAACTGACAAAAATAATTAGTGCACTACCTGGGGTATAGATAGGCGTTATTTTGCACTATATGATAGTAGGGAGTAAAGAGGCATTTGGAATACGGCACATAAAAAAGCACGCGCCGTCACAGCGTAGGAAACACGTCACCCAAAAGAAAATGCCTGGATTGGACGGTTAAAAATGTACAGACAGTAGAGGGCGCACGCTGCTTGTGCAACGTTTTCGATTGGTCCGAACTGTCCAATCAGAAGCGTCGAATGACGCGCGCGCCCACGCACCGTCTACGTCCCTAAACTGCGACGGTTGACGTCAAGAAGCCGTTCGGGCTTCAGCTAACGTTTCGTTAGCGTGCTTTTTTTTTTTTCTTCTTCCCATTTTCTGGATAAAACATGGCGACGGCTTTGCAGCAAGTGCTGGAGAAGAATGAGATCAGCAGACTGACCAAAGCTGCTCAGAACAAAATCGAGAGATTTCTCACGGGCAAGCAGACGGAGCTGGAAGCGCTGAAGACCAGCCATGAGAGCTTTAAAGCCGACTGCGGTGAGCAGGCTACGCTAGGCTAGGCTAGGCTAGGCTATGCTAGGCTAACTAACTGCCTGAAAGTCATTATAATTTAAAGAGAGGGCCAGGGAGAGGCTTCCCGTGCAAGTGGACGTGAAACGAGTGCAAAACTAACAGAAACACTTTTAAATAACTGGTCTCGTGGTCATTAAACCAAAGTATGGAAGATGTTTCGCGCCACATTTAACACAATGGATTTTTTAAAAATATATTATTCATCTCAGGATTAAATCACAGGACCCTGTTTTGTTGGTGTTCAGTTATTTACTGCTCCTGAACGTTTACAGTTACACTATTGTCCCTATTTGGCCAAACTGGCAGCTGTTTGTAATAAATCAGTGAAACGAGCAGTTTGAATAGCTCGACACAACTAATATAACGAGGGGTTTCTCCAAATTTAACACAAATCGCCCCTTTTAATTATTCCTGAATCTGAATGAAATCCCTTATTAGAGCACGATTTAAAATCGGCTTTTGTTTTAAGCACAAATTAGATGCCTTAGGTGTAGTTCATTTAGAACTCATCAAATATCTGGACTTTAAAGAGACTTATTGATGTTTGACTTGTCCGTAAAGTTAAGATAAGAGGAAATAATAAGGAAAGTATATTTAAAAAAGAGTAAATGTACTAAATGTTCCTTGAAAAAAAAATTAGGAAGCCTATTTCTCAAGTTAAAAAGTTAAAGGATGCTACACTACCTGGATGATGCAGAAAGAGGAAGCTGTCACCTGCTGCAATCTTTCTGAGGAGGCAAGTGTTGAAAAATAGCTTGATTGACTGGGAAGGACCTAAGGAAAGATTTGGTAGCAGAAGGCACTGATGTTTCAATCTGCACTATAAGGTGTACACTGAACACTGAAGGCCACTCCAAGACATATCCCACTACTGACCCCAAAACACAAAAAAAATTGGCTCCTATTCGCTAACCATTTTTGTGCTCGAGATAAGTGGTAAGTTTGGAGGAGAAGAGCAACGCTTATGCAGAAAAGTGCCCCCTGCCTACAGTGAAGCATGGTGGTTTCTCGATGATGCTCTTGGGCTGCTTTGCTTCCTCTGGCATGGGAAACTTGCAGCATGTAGAAGGCAAGATGGATTCAATCAAGTAACCTTCAAGAAAATGTCATGCCATGTTTGAGGAAGCTGAAGACTTGCTGCAATTGGACTTTCCAACTGGACAGTGACCCCAAGTAGACTTCAAACTCAACCAAGGTTGGGTTTGAGATTTCCTGGAGGGTTCCAGACTGGCCATCACAGTTGCCTGACTTAAATAAATTTTAAAAAATAATAATAACGGTTGCAGAAAGCAAAATCAAAGATGAGGAATGGGCTAAGATCTCTCAGAAACATTGCCAGAAGCTAGTGTCTGGCTATACGTCACGTTTGCAGCAGGTCATAAAAACTAAGAGGCTCTACTAAGTATTGAAAATGTTTCTCATCAAGAGGTTAAATAATTTGCATGCTGTAGTAGTTAAATTAGCATTTTTTCATATTTGAAAATGAATTTGCAAGATGTCATGACATCATAATTTATTTAGGTAATATTATATGAGAGAGATGATGTACTGGATATAAATTGTTACCTGAATTCGTCACCCATTATTGCTTGCTGTTTGCGATGATTGTAACATTCTGTTTGTGTTTTTTTACAGAGCAACAGTCAGCCAGCACTGAGAGGAAAATATTGGAGCTGCAGGAACAGCTTGTGTCCCACAGTAAAGAAAGCGAGACTCTTAAAGAGGAAAACAGCCGACTCGGTGAGAGAATGCTGCTTCACAACAGTTTACACGTCATCTTTCCCTTGTTGCCACTTCATTATGTTTGGTGTGGGGAATTTTTAGTAATGAACAGTCTGAAAATAAAAACATTATTATTTAAAGAGAGGACTTCACGTGCAAGTGGGCATGAAGCGAGTACAAAACTAACAGTAACACTTTTAAATAACTGGTCTCGTGGTTTCTCTGTGAGAGTTGAATTTGTGATTGTATTTTCCTGTCACATTCTCAAGCCTTAACATATCATCCAGGACGGCAGATGTTATTGGGTGTTGTATGACCGTATTGGGTTTTTAAACTCTTTGCATGGCTGGAGAGAGGTCTTGTATTGCAGCACAACTGTAGTCAGATTCTGATGTAATGCTCCCAGATCACTGTGTTAATCCAGCAACAATACGCTCATCTCTTTTTAGCTGAAGAACTCAAGAAACTAAAAGCAGCTGATGATGAAGAAGAAACATTGCAGCAGGTATGGCTCATGGCTTATTTATATTTATGCACGTGTTTGCATTACAAAGAGCTTCATTTTGACAAAAGAAGCTGCTCCTGTGATAAAAGGTTGCTGTCAGATATGCACTGTTGAGGATCTCCCTCCTCTTTTGGTTTGGTTTGGGGTGCAACGATTAATTGTCGTTATGGACTGAAATCAATAATCAAATTAGATGGCAACAAGGTAATTGATGATTTGTTCATGACATCGTGCTTGATTCTTGCACAAACTACAAATGCAGATTTGGTGGCAGCAGGCACTGATGTTTCAATCTGCACTATAAGGTGTATACTGAACACTGAAGGCCACTCCAAGATGTACCTCCCCAACTGACCCTAAAACGCAAGACAATTCGGCTCCTGTTTGCTAAACATTTTTGTGCTCAAGATAAATGGTAAGTTTGGAGGAGAAAGAATGAAGCTTATGCAGAAAAGTACACCCTGCCTACAGTGAAGCATGGTCGTTTCTCTGTAATGCTCTGAGGCTGTTTGCTTCCTCTCACACTGGAAACTTGCAGCATGTTAAGGCAAGATGGATTCAATCAAGTAACCTTCAAGAAACAAATCGTAATTGACGATTTGTTCATGATATCGTGCTTGATTCTTGCACAAACTGCCAATGCTTTGACCTGTAGGTGTGAGGCTTGCTGGCATGAAGTGACAATAGTGCAGTGGAAAGCGCCTTCATGGGCAAGAAGTGTGGAAACATTTCTCTCTTAACTTGAACAGAACAATTGCTAGAATCAGAGGGAAGGACTTTGTGCTGGTGGAGTGCGTGTTTTTTTTTCTGAAGGATGAGAGTCAGGTTAATGGGAAAAGGAAACATGTCTGAAAGGAATGTGAATAATTACTGACGGTGTTGATGTGATTTGGGTTTAAAGTTGATTTTATGTTGTTGCTGCTCTATGTTTATGTTGTTGCTGCTCTTTGTTACACCAAAAGAAAAAAAATTATGTTAAAGATTGAAATATCTGCTAAACTCCTTCAATGAAAAATCTGCTTGTTTTAGGATAAACCTCCAAAAGCCAAATATGAAATTGAGGCAGAAAACAGAGAGCTCTGCCGCTCGCTCGAGAAGAAATCGAGAGAGATGGAAAATCTCAAAGGTAATGCGTTTATTTTGTTGCATGTGCTTGAGCTTGGTATGTACATACACTCTTCTAGTGTATATGAAATGGTTTTATATTAGTTAAGCATATAAGTTGCTTTATCTGCAGAGGACCTTAAGCGTGTCAGTGAGAAACTGGAGGAAACCAGCACAGTGAAGATGGAGCTTCAGATGAAACTGGATGAGATTCAGTCATCTGAACTCTCTATTCAGGTGAACATGATCAGTTCTTTCATGTACAGTATAATCCACTGTTTATTAAAGGCATGTTGCTTCATTATGCCTTTTACTTCAGCATTTGATATTGTTACAGATTTTTTTTTTACAATGAGCAGGGTAAACATTTTATAAAAATGAAAAGGTAATATTTCTCTGGCAGAAAGGTTGCAGAGATTATTAAAATATATATATATATATTGTTATTGTATACCATAATGTACTGCTCACTTCAGAGGTTGTTTAGCTTTTCAGTTTCTTTTTTGACGAATGGACAGGTTGTGAAGGTGTTTGTTTGAGATGAGTTTAATATTTTGAGTTCTGTTTTTGTCACAATGCAGCATCGGGAGAAACGAATGGAGCAAGAAAAGGAGCTTCTTCAGAACCAGAATACGTGGCTGAACTCTGAGTTGAAAAGCAAAACAGACGAGCTTCTCACAGTGATTAAAGAGAAGGGCAAAGAGATCCTCCAACTTAGATGCTCTTTAGAGAGCAAGACTGATGAGGTAAACTAACTTTGCCTTACCCATCACACTTCTGAGCCAAATTTTATCCCATCAGTGATCATCTGACTGTAACTCATACAACTGCCGTTCAGGTAACCAGGCTTCAGGAAGAAGTCCAGACGCTCAAGAAAACAAGTGAAAACCTGCGGAAGACCACAGAGGATTTGATGAGCAAACAGAAGGAGGTCGGTTGATGTAGCTGACAAGAGTTTTGGTCACACAAGGCTTCAGTCATAGTGTTGAATAAAAATCAATTATACCACAAATGTATTTCAAATCTGATTGAATGTCTTCTATTATGGTGGCTCTGACAGTAGAGTCAGTGTTCTGCTGAAATGTACCACAAATCTGCTCTGGTCATGAGGCGAAACATGCTACCTAATACAACTCACCCTAAAAACAATAACAAAAAAATTGTCACAAAATTTGGTTGTTGCTTTGTAATAATCTGTAGGAAACAGGAACATGCATTTGTTTCTCTGTAATGACAAAATGTCTTGTTTATTAACTGTAAGCTGCTTCTGTTGCCTGCTGTAACAGAAATTAATTAGTTTCTTGTGTGTTTTTGTGTGATGTATCTCACACTGTTAAGTGAAATTATATTATAGGGATGATGAGTATAGTATATTTTTATTTTATATATCACCATAAGAGAAAAATTTTAATTAAGACGTTTCAGTCTCATGCACAAGCACGTTTCAGGGGAAACATTAACATAAAATGACTAGTATCACAGCACTAATCTAGCTTTTCTCTGAGATGTTTGAAAAACTTTTTATATATACATTTTCTGCTTCTCTCTGCATGCCATGATGCTTGAATATTGTGTTATTGCCATCTCCCTTCGAGGTAGGTGTGCTTGTTTTATTTATTATTTAAGCTTGTTCCTCTCCCTCTTTTTCCTCTCACCCCAGGAGAAAGATCAGCGCATTGCCATGGAGGAAAAATATCGCAATGAGCTGAATGCCAACACAAGACTCTGCAATTTATACAAGGTCAGATAGTCTAAAAAACAGCCAGTTGTTCATGGACGTTTTTTTTTAATATTTAATGGATAAATTATTGATGTGAATCAGTGTTTATTTTCATGTAAGCACTAACTTGCAACATATAGCAGGTTCATAGCTCAGGTGATCTTCTGAAGCAAGACTTGTATATTTTGCTAACATAAAGCTTGTCATCAGAGCTACAGAGCTGGTATAAAGCTGTCCTCATAATTTGAGGACAGCTTTAATTATGGTATTTAATTTAAGGTATTTTCACAGTGTAGCAACCTGCAAAGAGTTTGATTATACATCTTTGGATGTGGGCTTCTGTGTTGGTTGTGGCTAATGGCTAGCTTCTGAGATTTTTTAGTTTTTTTTTTTTTTTTTCATGAAACAAGAGTACTGCATTGTGATCTAACAAACATTTAAACAATATAGTTGTCCATTCTGAATCTTGTGTTTAAAAATGAATCAACATGTACTACATGTTGATGTACAGTGCTTTTTGTTCTGAAACTCTTCTTCTACAGAGCGCAGCGGATGACTCTGAAACTAAGAATGCAGAACTCAACAGAGCTGTGGAGGAGCTTACCAAACTGCTAAAGCAGGCACAGGAATGTACGAGAATTATTTTTTGCAGTTTTCAATATGATGGGTTTTAATGTTTTAAAAAATGGTTGTAAGCAGTATGGATAGATGGAAGTGTTTTCCTTTCTACAGCTCACAAATGTTCTGAGAAGAAATTATCTGAGTTGGAAAACTCCCAGGGTAAAGTGGAGGCTGAGCTGCAGGAGAAGATCAAAAATTTGGAGAAAGAGGTGGAGAACGCCAACACACACCTTGCAGATTTCAAGCGGAGAGGTATGCAGTGTTGCTGAATCTGTGATAGATGGAAAATTTTAAGCTAATCAACAACCTTTTTATATGTGAACATTTTACTTATAATTGAATAGGTCTTAAAACAATAATTTAGGAAATTGAATTGAAATTTATAATTTACCTGATTCTGATGCTTGCACCCAACTATTTGCTGAAAAAGTGGTTTCAGCCTCAAGATGGCTGCTCCTGCTGATTTAAATTTTTTTTTATTTTTTTTTATCTGTGTTTTCAAGCAGTGTCAGAAACCCTGTAGGCATTTCATTTTTGGTCTTGAAATTAGTTTTTGTTTTGGCACAGGAGTTCCAGCTCTCACTGAAGAGGACCTGACCAAAATGTCTCCAACTGCAGCTGTAGTGGCCAAGATTGTGAAACCTGGCATGAAACTTATGGAGGTATATAAAAAAATAAAAATAAAAAAAATAAAAAAAAAGAATTCAGGATTATTAGGAGGAAATTATATTCAGGAGCTGCTCTTAAATTCCTCCAGTGTTGCCATTGAATCAATGAAGTGATGCACTTTGTAAAATAAAAATAAGCCAGCCAAAATCAAATGTGATTTTGTGAAATGTGAATTTTTCCTTCTATATGCACTGTAAAATAGCTGCTGTTCTGGTCAGAGAACATGTCTAGATGATTATTTAACTAACTATTGTTTGCTCCCTGCTAGCTCTATAATGCGTTTGTGGAGGCTCAGGACCACCTGCAACTGGAGAAGTTAGAGAACCGGCGTATTAACAAAGCACTAAATGAGGTCAAATCAGAGGTGGAGCGCAAGACATCTACATTGAAGAGGCAAAGGGAGGACCAGGAGAACACACAGAAGTCCATGAACAGCCTCAGCTTAAAACTAGAGCAAAGCATGAAGGTACTGTATGTGTGTGTGCTGGTAGCTAAAAAAAAAAGTCTGCTACCCAGAGTAACTTTTATTAAATTATATTATTTAAAAAAAAGTGTATGTATATGATTACAATGCATATTTTTAGTAAATATTGTGTTAAAATTCATCTGCTAACATTTTTTGGCAGGAAATGAACAAAATACAGGAAGAATCCAATGAGGTGAATAAGCGATCCTCATTGCTGGAGAAGGAGAATCAGAGGGCAAGGAAACAGATAGCAGACTTGTCTCAGCAGGTACTGTTGGCTGAATACATACTAGCTTCTTTACTTTTTTTCACTTTTGCATCAGTTGCAAAATTGAAGTGCATTTTCTAAACCCAAGTATATCCTAACCTGGGATAGGTGCGAGTGTTGCTGGTGGAGCTGGAGGAGGCACGAGGCACTAAAGTGGTGCGGGAGGAGGTGAACTCTGCCGTGAGCAGCAGCTCTGAGGTTCAAGGTGCACGGCAGGTGGCCTTCCGCAGTGTGGAGGAGCTCCAGCAGCAAAACCAGAATCTCCTGATCCAGATACGTGAGCTAGAGGAGCAGCATGAGAAGAGCACAGCTGAGGCCAAGATCGCCAGGTACTTTTCACAACTGAGCTACCTACGCTACCTATGTTGCTATACACTTCAGTTTAAAAGTTTTGTTGAAATTTGGGTTGATTAAAAAAAATAAATAAATAAAGAGCATAATCTTGCTGTTCTTTGGGTTTCCCTGTTAACATATCAGGAGCTAAACTTGAACTATACCTCATATTCTAACACCATTTCAGGCAAACAGAGTTTGAGCAAAGACTAGAGAAGGTACAGAAGGAGCTGGAGCTCTTGAAGGAGCAGAGGAACCAGCAGAAGCAGGTGGCAGACTCGGCCATGAGGCAGCGAGACATGTACCGTGTCCTATTACAAACAACTGGAGTCGACCTTCCTCCACAGAGTGAGCTCACTGTACTATAAGACAACATATAAAACTACAATAACAGATTAACAGACAAGTTAGAGACTTGTACTAACTGGTTAAATTTTATCTGGTCCTAGAACTAATGGAAGGGTCTTGGGAAATTTTAATTATTTATTTATTTTTTTCCCCGGATCTGTAAATGTTAGCTCTGATATCAATGTTTTAGCACAGATTTGTTCTATAGTAATAATAAACCTTAGAGTTTTTGATGACGGAAAAGTTCTGTTTCCCTTAAGAGTGTCATAATCCTTACAGCCAGCCATCTTTCCAAAATGTCATTGTTGGTCTGTTAGCCACAGAATCAACCTTTTGTGTTGAAATGTTTTCTGTGTTTATTTTAATGACATGGATTTTTTTTATTTTCCTTTCTCAGGCTCAGAGGGGTGCTCTGAGCCCTCTCCCCCAAGTAAACCTGTTGCCCCACCCACTCGATCTGCTACAAACCAGGCTATAGCTTCAGAAGTAGCCCAGGCCATACAGGCTAAAGTGGCTTTCAAACAGGTCAGCCTTACCACCCCACACATGAGCTTTACACACAGGCTTCCTTTAAAAATGTTCAGTATGTAATCTGGCTGAAGGCTATTTGGTCACAGTGCCTATATTGACTGACTAGATCATTGTTAATTGGAATATTCTGTCATGTCAAGTATTACTGTACAGACATAATAAGCTGAGGTGTTTCGAGGTAAAAAAAAAGATTTACTGTGGGTCTCTAAAATTTGACTTGGAATCAGATGTTAACAAGTTCAGTTTTGGTGATCTTTTTAATTATCTTCATATAAGTAAACCCTACTCTTTCTTTCTTGAAGCTGAATGAAGCCTTTGCGACCTATAAGAAGGAGAAGGCCGAGAATGACAGGCTTCTAAATGAGCAGAATGAACGACTACAGGGTCAGGTGTCTGACCTCATCTCCCAGAAGGCTAAAGTCTCCTCTCAGCTCGAATTTGCCTCTAAGAGGTGAGTGTGGCTGCTCTTTCTGTGATCAGAAAATCACTGACTGTGTTTAGTGCCTCATGCCTTTTGCCTTTCTGTCCATCCTAAATCAGCAATTTTCAAAAGCTGCTGTTTTTTGTTGTGTTTTGAGGAATAACAGATTTTTTGATTACCAAACTGCTAAATGATTTATTGTAAATTCTGAATTATTCTGTTTTTTTTATTTCATGTTTGAGTGCATTGTATAGTATAGAATTATTAGGGCATGTAAAAACAAATATGTTAATACATTTGATAGCTCTAAGTGAGTCAGTATTTTTCTTCTGTGTTTACAGCTTTTATTTGTAGAGTTAACTTAATGCATTAACTGCCATAACTAACCGCTCTGATAGGTATGAGATGCTACAGGAAAGTCTCAACAGCTACAGGAGAGAGATCAGCTCCCAGCGGGAGAAGATTCAGAAGCTCTCTGCCACATCTCAGAAATATGAGCAGATCATCCACACCATGATGCTGGATCTGAGGGGAGCCAGTGAGAAACTAGCAGTAGCTGAGGTACTCTACATCAGAGAGCCATGTTCAGCTTAATGTTTTTACACCGAGTTCCTTAATACTCACCTATTTGGCCGTAATTTCACATTTTGTAAAGTAGGAATATGTATATATTTTTTCCATACTGCAGATTTTAGCTTTGTAGCAACTGTTATTCCTATGCATAATCTTACAAAAGAACAACTAATAAAACCACGACAATAACAGGTTTTAAAACAAAAAATTTTGATGTATGGATAAAATTTCTTCCTTTTTGCTCTTCAGGTGCGATCTGAAAACCTACGTAAGGAGCGTGACATTTTGAAGCAGGTGGAGAACAGGCTTCACAAGGAAAAGGAGTCCATCCTGGCTGAGCAGCGTGGACAGAACCTGCTGCTCACCAACCTAAAGTCCATCCAGGTGCCGCTCTGATTTGGAGTTTTTGATGCAATCCCACATGACTTATGTTACTAATAAACATGTTTACTTACCGCTCTTTGATGCTCTAGCTAACGATGGAGCGTTCAGAGGCAGACACAAGGCAGCGCTATGCTAATCAGATTATGCAGCTGGAGAAGGAGATCGCTCAGTTGAAGAAGAGAGTTGAACAGGAGGTAGAGCAGAGGCACACTGTGGAACGAAACCAAGACGTAAGCACCATTTTGATTTATTTATTATTTAATGAATGAATTGTTCTCCAACACATCTTTTTAAAATGTTTCGAGAATTGAGAATCATTGTAATGTTTGCCTCTTGGAACCTCCTTGTCTTTTTATTTAAAATTGCCAGTTAACATTCTCTTGCTTAAGATTTTCTTTATTTATTTACATGTCCGTGCACTTTTTAGTGTGCTTGTTGTAATTATTTCATTTACTTTTCATGGTTAGCTTCAGCTAGTGGAGGCTAAGAAGCAGTTGGCAGCTCAGAACGCTCTGCATCAGAAGACCAAGGAGCTGCTGAAGAGCACTGAACAGCAGGTTTCTGTCCTGAGACAGCAGCTGAGCAACCTGGAGAACCAGAATGGCAAACAGCCTGCCAAATCATCCAGTGGTAGGTGATGTCTTTAGCTTTTTGCCATGAAAGATGTTAATATTAAAGGGTACTTTCAATATTCTTATCAATACCATCTCTACATATGAGCAACAGAGTTTATGGTAATGAAAGAACAAGCATGTGTCTTCTTGCATGTCATATTTGTGACAATGTTTATAGATGATGGTGAATTTGCCTTTGGTTAGTAAATGTTCTCTAAACCCAAAGTACATCTTGTAAAGTTGTGCAAAGCTGTTGTTAATTTTTTAAGCTCTTTATTGCAAATTGATACTGAAACTTGTTGCTTGGAATAACAGTGACCTGTCTTGCTGAGAATGTCTTTCTTTTTCTTCAGTTGAAACTCCTGGTGTTCCTGAGCAGGAGGTCAAGGAGTTGCGTGAACGTCTGCAGCAAACTGAGGACCAGAATTCAGATCTGCAAGAGCGCCTGAAGAGCGCACAGAACAATCTAGACGAATACAGAAGCATGGTGCTGAGCCTGGAAGATTACATCAGCAAGGACAAACAGGTGGAATTTCCAACTTAAAAAAAAAATATATATATATATATATATATATATATATATATATATATATATATATATATATATATATATATATATATATATAACCACAGCCAAACTTCCAGTATTATAAACATTTAAAGGAATGGAGTAAAGTTCATTCTACTTGTGCCTTCTGTCCTCTTCAGGCACTTGAGGAGGCACGACTATCCATAGAGAACCAACTGAAGGAGACCCAGGAGCTTAACAGGCAGCTGGAGGATCGGATAGCTGAGGCAGAAAGGGAGAAGCAAGAGCTACACGAGGAGAAGCTCAAAGCTGTGGAGAATGTAGAGAAACATGTAAGAAGGGAAAAGCTATGGTGGTATGCTGGTAGCAACCATATAAAATAAATATATTTACCATAGACTGGTCAAGCTTAAACAGCTTATTGTTTTGTCTGGTCTCCTGCTGTGTGGTAGGTAAAAGAGTTGAAACATAACCTGACGGAAATGCAGACAGAACTGCAGGATGCACTACAGAGAGCAACATCTGCTGCAGCCAGGGAGCAGCAAGCCACACTGGAAAGCCAGCAGCAGGTGGGTCTACAGATGATCTCGGGTCATATTGTTCATCAGTGTTGCCGGTCAACAAATTGTGTGTGCGTGTCTGTGTCTTCCTTCTTTTCTGTACTTGATTGATACATTTTAACACTGCCTTTTCATTTGTTGAATGTACAAAACCACACAGAATGAAGGAATATAATAAAGATAATCCACTTCTTATGGAGACTAGCAAAATACAACGATCAAATGTCAGGTTGTGACTGTACAGTAGTGAGCACTAGTGTTTCTAACCTTGTTGTCATCGTTTGCCCAGGCTAAGCTGGCCACGGAGGCACAGAATAAGTATGAACGGGAGCTGAAGCTGCATGCGGCTGATGTAGAGGCTTTACAGGCTGCTAAGAAACAGGCTCAAGAGGCAGCGAAGAGCCTCAAAGTGATGGAGGAGAAGGTCCAAAAGATCACTGGCAAGCTCCAGGAGGGCAGTACAGGATGGGATCAGCAAGAAAAAAGTCTTAAGGTAATTTGTTGGTGATTTTTTTTTAGTTTAGTGCTTTTATTGTCTTACTTGTGAGGACATGCTAATCTCATTGACTATTAATGTTGTGTTCAGGAGGAGCTGGTGAAGCGGGAGCAGCGTGTTGGAGACTTGGAGAAACAAAACACAATGCTTCATGAACAGATTGAGCAGTTGAGTGTTAAAATGCGTGCCATTGTTCACGAGCAGGCAGCCAGAGAAGGCGTCCTGAACATTTCTTTTAATGAGGAGGAAAAAACTCAAGAGCAGATTCTCGAGATCCTCAGGTAAATGTTTTATTATTTATGACATGTTCTCATTCTTTGTGGTGTATACCTTGTGTAACGCACGGTCCACATTGTCCGTAGGTTTGTGCGTCGGGAGAAAGAGATAGCCGAGGCCCGGTTTGAGGTCGCTCAGGTAGAAACACAACGCTACCAACAACGCATGGAGCACCTAGAAAAAGAGCTGAAAGAGGTCCAGGACAGCCTGACAGCTGAGCGAGACAAATTACAGGTAAGTAGCCACAAAATGTCTAGATCGTACAGTAATACAGGACGAACTGTTGATGTATGATGTTTTTGATATTTACAGATGACTACAAAGGCCATGGCTCAACAGGAGGAGAAACTGAAAAGGCTAGAATCTTTGAATGCTCTAACCGAGACCAACAAGATGCTGAAGGAGGAGAAGAACCGGTTGGAGCAGGAGCTGCAGCAGAATCGGGCTAAGGCAAGCATACACCCATCTCATAAAGTTATATCTGAGAAACACGTATTCCCTATACATTTACTGTCCTCATGTAAACCCCTATGTTGTGCATACAAAAAGTATTGAAACATGAAAAAGTTGCACTGATGATCATCAAAATAAAAGGTTCACTAATAACTATTCATTTTGTTTCATTAGCTTCTAAATTTAATGTGTTCCCAGTTTAGCCAAATGAAATGTTTCATGGTGATGCACATTAGAACAATATATACTGTTTATCAAACTGACAAATGTAAAAAATTACTGCAGTTTATAAAAAGCTTATTCAGTGACATTAAACACCTGGGATCTTCTATGTAAACGGTCAGGTGATATTAAATCTGAACTAAAATAAAAAACTAAAGAGCTTGAGCCCCTAGTGAGTTCCTTTCTGTTTGGTTCCTACATCAAAGGATATGTGCCGTATCAATTCTTTCCCTGTCTGTTCATTGCATGAAAGTAGATAGAAGAATCCCAAACCCCTAAAAAACAACCCTAATGACCTGCTTTCAGACAGAAGGAATCACAGACACCATGAGAATGAATAAATTAACACACACATTGAGAGTAAAATTTTAAACCGATTGGAATAAGTGGCCATAAGAAAATCTTTAGTTAGTGAGAATAATCAGAAGAAGGTAAATGCAGGAGCATAAAGAATTGGACGTTGGAGTAATGCGGTCTAATGAGTCCAGATTTACTTAAAGCGATTGGCATGTCGGGGTAAGAAGGGAAGCACACGAAGCATGCAGTGTTTATGATCTGGGTTTGTTCCAAATAGTCAGGTCAGCCAGATTATCCCATCAGTAGATTATTTTTTCCCTGATGGCATGGGCATATTCCAAGACTCTAGTGCCACTATTAATTGGTCTCAATTTGTTTTGGGGCTCAAAGAGAGTTGTTCTCAAAGCATGGGGAATTATCGTACCACATGACTTGACCAACATCAAAGTCCTGAACTTGATTATGTTAAAATTTTTCCGTCATTTAATAAAATCCATTCTGTATCCATATCTAAAGCATGCTCTAAATTTCTCTCTTGCAGTTGCTTAAGCTGGAGGCAGACATGAGGCCTCTGCAGGAGAGCAATGGCGAGCTGAGTGAACAGAATGGCATGCTGCAGGCCGAGAAGCGACTCCTAGAGGAGGATGTCAAACGCTGGAAGAATCGCACTCAGGTCCGCAGCTTTATGCTTTTTATTATGCTTCTTAAGAGAATATCGTTTTTAAAAGTTGTTGTTTTGGTAAGTTTTCAAGGGCAGGTGATAAGTATGTATGTATTTGCAGCAACTGGTGAGTCAACAGAAAGATAGCAGTCAGGAGGAAAGTAAGAAGCTCCAAATGGAGAAGGAAGCCCAAATCAAACGCATCCAGCAGCTCACAGAGGAAACGGCCAAACTGAAGAGTGAGCTTGCCAGGTCAGTGACCACCCTGTTGCTGTAGAGTGTCAAAACATTTATTTATTTTAAATAAAATATCACAGTTCAGCATATAATTTAGTTTATTTATGAATCAGAATTCAAATCAGAATCAGTGATCTTTAAATTACCCGTCAATAAAATTTCAAAATAAAATATCCCATATTTTTTTACATTGAGCAATTAATTGCAGTATAAGGCAGTCTGGACAGATTTCCCAACAGCAATGTGAAAAACTGGTGAAGAGCATGCCATGGAGTAATAAAGTTATTCCACCAAATCCTGATTTCTTTGTTATTTAGCCAAGGCATTAACACAATTTGTTTGCAAATTATGTACATTGTTTTATTTGAGCTATTGAATATTGCATGATCTTGGGTTATTTTGATGTGTTGTGATGTTCTTTCCATTTTTAGGAGTCAGCAGTTCACAAAAATTAAACAACCTGTTCTTCTCAATACATGTACCTTAAAGAAAAAAAAAACTTAAACTGATTATTTAGCAGTGGTCTCTTATTTGTTTTACAGAGCTCTCGCGCGCGTTCTTTATTTTGTATTTTTTTTTGGTCATGTATAAATTGAAAGGATTTTCCTGTGGTGACAAAGACCATGCTGCACTGCCCAAATGACAATTATGTAATCTGTGATCTCTGTTCGTGTGAGAGCAGGGCGAATGCATCCATGTCTGCATCACAAAATCAGAGTCAGAACCTGCGAGAGAATCTGGGGAAAGTCACCACGGAAAGAGAAAATCTAAAGAAGGAGCTGGAAGCTAAGAATCAAGACATCCAGGAGAAGATCAAAACCATCACGCAGGTCAAGAAGATTGGCCGCCGCTACAAAACTCAGTACGAGGAGCTTAAGGCGCAGCATGACAAGGTACAGTAGCCATCGGACAGACCCGCTTCTAGTCATCATCTAGTTCCTGTTTAGTCAGTTTTTACAGAATATTTGACAGAAGAAATAAGCAGTTACTCAAATACTCAAATTCATAAGTAATTCAATAAAATTTTATTTGTATAGTGCTTTTACCAATTGTCACTGTCGCAAAGCAGCTTTATACAATCAAATGAATTATGGAAGTTTGTATGAAATGTATATGAATCAAAATGATAAGATTGTCCTTGATGAGCAAGCCAAGTAAGAGGTCTCTGTTTTGCCAATTAACCTTGCATGTAATGCTCAGCTGTGCTAAAATGCATTTATGACAATACATTATCACCTTATCACATTAATAAACACCAAATTTATATGTATATACACTGCCCAGCCAAAAAGAAGGATGTAACTAATCAAATGGTTAATTGGATAATTACTGCAGTCATTAATATGGTTTACCTACAACAAGTTATTTAACCCTAACAGATACAGTGAGTAGCTTCTCATTCTTTAAATCCTATTTTAATTACATCAAAGATAATGCACGGTTTTAACCACAAACTGAGGTTTTGCCACATATGTTCAGGTAAGAGGAAACTAGAAATCTTAGTTTAGGGGCTAGCTAGCTAGGGGGCGGCAAAAACTTATAGGCATACTGTGTCATTTTCAGTGATCTAAATAGTGTCAATTAAAATTTCTTGTCTATTTGTGCTGCTTATCTGTCTCAGATGGTTGCAGAATCGGCTAATAAACCTGCACAGGTGGATGAAGCGCAGCTGCAGGCACAGCAGGCTTCAGTGCAGGAAATCCAGAACCTGAGAACATCTCTGAACCAGGCCCAGACTCGAACCACAGAGTTGGAGGCACAGGTGGACAACCTGCAAAAGGTACCATCTTTATTTTAGTTTTTAGTATTTATTTTACCAGCAATTCACCTTTTTTTTTTATATATGTGTGTGTGTATATATATGTGTGTGTGTATATATATGTGTGTGTGTATATATATGTGTGTGTGTGTATATATATGTGTGTGTGTGTATATATATGTGTGTGTGTATATATATGTGTGTGTGTATATATATGTGTGTGTGTATATATATGTGTGTGTGTATATACATGTGTGTGTGTGTGTGTGTGTGTGTCTGTGTCTGTGTGTGTCTGTGTGTGCGCGTATGTATATGTATTACTCTACTTTTCCTCTTCTCTCAATATTTTATCATTTAGTTGTCCAAGAATCCTATATTTCTTAACAGTGTCATGATAACAGGAAACTATTACATTTACACTTAATCTCAGATCACCGTAACGATTTCCAAATAGACTACAAGCATTTTATAAGTGTTAAAGACTTAAATTGACAATTACATTAAGTTTATGCTAATAGTCAATATTTGCATTGTTGACCCTTCTATATCAAGACTGTCAATGAACCTCTGGGCCACATCCTGAGCACTGCCATCAGTCCTGGGAGTGGGCTCGTGCAGAGTTTTGCCTAAGAACCGCAGCAATTAATAAAGAATGGTACAAAAACATCTTCCGAGATCAACTTCTCTCAACCATCCAGGAACAGTTTGGCAATGAACAATACCTTATCCAGCATGATGGTGGAGTACCTTGCCCTAAGGCAAGATTGGTAACTAAGTGGCTCAGGAAACAAAACAGTGAAATTGTTGAAACATTTGAACTTGTGGTCAATCCTCAAGAGGTCGGCGGACAACAAACCCACAAACTCTGAGTATTGATATTGCAAGAATGAGCTGCCATCAGTTAGGATGTGGAAGTTGATTGACAGCATGCCAGGGAAAATTGCAGAGGTAATTTCAGAGGTAAACTCATAAAATTTTACTTCAGTATATATAGATTGCATTTCATAAGAGTCAGTCAAAGCCTTCGACACTTATGAAATGCTTGTAATTATACATCAGTATAACGTAGTAACATCTGACCAAAAGATGTAAAATCACTGAAGCAGCAGACTTCAAAATTTTATGTTTTAATGTGTAATATTTCTGTAATTCGCATAACATTAGGCCACTGTTGCGTTCTTTAGAGAATACATTGGAACCTTGGATTGCGGGTAACTTGGTCTTTTGAGTGTTTTAAATTTTAACTTGATAAACGTGTGAGGTCTTGAAATAAAGTAGTACACATGCGCTTTATCTGCTGAGTGTCACGTGATCACAACTCGGCCTATGGTTTTTCTTTTCTTTTTTTTTTGCCCGGCTGGATTATGGGTCATCTCCCATGCTTGGTCACAGTGCGTGTGCATCTCTTGATAGTCAACATTTGTGTGCATGTGTACTGTTTATTATAGCACCTGAGCCACATGTGTGTCCACGTGCTTAAAGCATTTTTTTTTATATTGTGTGTAATGACTGTTCTTTAGTATCGGCCCCCGTGAAGAAAAAAGTAAATTAAAAAAAAAAAATTTTTTAAAGGCTGTAGCAGTGAAGGAGATAAATCTGTTAACGACAATGCAATGTCACATTTTCTCAATCCTTCCATAATTTTTTTTTTACTCTTTAATTAAATGCACTGCCGTATTGGGAGTTAACCTACCATGAAACTGTAGATTTTATTGAGTTAAATAAGTTTGACATCACCTTTAGAAAAGATCTTATAGTTAAGAGCATATTTGAGTAATATTTGAGGGTATGTGGACTTATGATTTGTGTAAAAAGAGAGAAGGATGGTATCATGTGCCCCTGTGTCAGCCAGAGTTTGTGTTATTGGCCTGCAGACAGCAGGAGAGCGTGAGGCTGAGGTGAAGAGTCTGCAGGAGCAACTTGCTCAGATTCAACCAGAGCTGACGCGTCTGCGTGCAGAGCTTCAGGAGAAGAGCATTCAGGAGGACCAGCTAAGACAGCAGGTTGCTGAGAAAGAGGAGAAGACCAAGAAAGCCATTCTGGTAGCAAAGCAGAGACTCAACCAGCTGAACAGTGAGTGCAAAACACACTACAAAGTCATGACAATGAATTCCATTCAATTCTTAGAATCAAGTCTAAGCTAGTTCATAGTCTTCCTAATGACCAGTAAATTATAACTTCTTGAGCAGAGTAATGCAACAGTGACCACCTTAAAATACCTAGATAAATTAGACATGGTGTGTGTAGTTTAATCAGTGTAGCACGATTTGTAAAAGTATGTATGTGACTCAGGTGCAAAAGACAAGCTAATCAAGGAGAATGAGGAGATGAAGCAGCAGCGCGAAGAGTTGGAAGTGCGGTTGAGTGCATTGAAGTCTCAGTATGAAGGACGATTAAGCCGTCAAGAACGGGAGCTGAGAGAGCTGCGTGAGCAGCAGGAAAGACTTGGAGAACAACGAGATGAGCCTCTGGAGCAGGGGACAAGCAAGGTATGACCTATTGGACACTCACTAATGTGTCTCTTGATTTATTATTATTTATTTATTTATTTTAAACACTGCATATGAGTCATTTTTAAGTCTTAAATGTTCAATCTGAATTTAGCATTGCTGCATGATGCTTACCTGCAGCTTGATTTCGCTTTTTTGTTTAAAAAAAAAAGAAAACAAAGAAAACAAAACAATTTGGCAAAACAAAAACTGCCTACATTTGTGCAGGCTCAGGAGCAGCAAAGGCCATCAGAAAGCAGACAGATCACACTGAAGACCACACCCGCTACTGACAGAGGAAGGTAAGGATTTAAAAACTAGAGCGCTACAGCGTTGTTCCTTTTTAGATCCCATATTTTGTGCAGACAGCTTGGTCTGAGTAAATCTCTGTACTTTCTACACATAGCAGGTACATCATGTAATGCTTGTTCATAAAATATTGTAATAATGCTATCAATTTCTTTAATTGGCCAATAGTGCTAGTACCAGTGAGCCACCCACAGCGAACATCAAGCCCACTCCTGTAGCTGGAGCAGCCAACAAGCCGTCTAACATCCCAGGCAGCAAGGCCACACCAAGAGCAAGCATCAGACCAATGATAACACCCGCTCCTGTTACCACAGCAACTCCGACCGCCACGGTCATGCCCACAGCGCAGACAGAGACACAAGAAGGTGAGAAACATAAGCTCTGTTTTTGTTATTGTTACTTTAAGCACCTTTGAACATGCATGAAATGGAAGTTGAATAATAATGTCAGTCTTGCATTTCTGTTTTTGTACTTTGACCAAGCGGTAAAAATGGTGTAGCTTAATTGAATACACTCATTTTTACTCTCCTGTCCTCATAATCTGACATCGTTATCCCTGCAGCTCTGCAGCCGTCTGAGGCTCCGGTGGAACATGTGACCGTGTTTGGTAGTGGTTCTGTGCGTTCCACAAGTCCAAGCATTCAGAGCACTCAGTCAATCATCACACTGCAGCAGAGCCAAGCCACAGCCTTTGTCCAGCCCACCCAACAGCAAGCCAGTCAGGAGCCAGCAGCGCCTATGGTGGAGGCAGTGCACAGCTCACAGATGGAGAGACCATCCACCTCTACTGCTGTGTATGGAACAGGTGAATATAAAACACAATAACTTCCGTCCACTCTTAATGGCCCATAAATCAGCCACTGCTAGGGTTAAACAGTGCGCCGCTTCCACTACATGCTTTTATTATTATTACAATTTAAATGTTTTACATTGTTGATGTTGATCAGCCAGTTAGCTATGCTTAAATGAAAGGCGGCGCCACACGTATGTAATCATAAGAAAACACCAAATCATAATCATTAATAAAATATGAATACAAATATAAATAATAATTTCTTGGTTTTTCTTAAACTAATAAACTAGCTTATTTGTATACATTGGGTTTATAGTTGCAGTAAGAAAGCGTGTGTGATGTGCATGTTTAATTTGTGTGTTTTAGTGTCTGCGAGTGCAGGTTCATCTCTGCAGAAGCGTGTACGAGAGGAGGAGCTGGAAAGCACTACTGAAGTGACGGAGAGCACGCAGGATGACCTTAATGAACCACCTATGCCTAAGAAGATCCGTTTTATCCAGAGAGTCGGCCTGGAGGTGTGCTTTTTTGTTTTTGGCGGGCCGTATTCTTCAAAGAAGACAGCTCTGACTGAAATAAGAAGCAGATGCTGTGTATATAGCTCTTGTAGTAGTTTGTAGGTTTCAAATGAGGAGCTGTCTAAGAAGAATATTTTCTTTTGGCAGGAGGATATCGGTACAGAGGAGAGTAATGATGCAGAAGCTGAAGCACCTGAAGTTACCCTGGAAGCCGCAGATGCTAGTGAGGTAAATTATGTTACATTTATTAAGGAAGTAAGTGCCTGGACAGACACTGGAGTAAGGCTGGAATTAGTATTACTTCATCTGCAATGTATTGTAGTGTTATCACAGAAAAAAACATCTGGCAACTTACAAATGTGGCATCCAGAGTTCTGTACAAATAATATATTTTAAGTGTTGTTTTAATATTTGAGTTGTATATCCAGTTGTGATTGAATATTAGAGTTGTGTAAGGAAACCTTTTGTGCGTTCAGAATTTTATGAGTACACAAAATACATATTGGGCAGCATTTGGGCAAAGTATACATTGTGTGAAGTGGTTGTTGTGTCTTACAGGAGGGCTACAATGTCTTAGGTGCAGAAGAGGCTCTATCTCAGTCTGTTCCCTTGGATCAAGTGAGCGAGTCTCAAGAATCGACCTACGAGCACAGCCACGATGTCATCGTCATAGAGACAGACAGCAACAGTGACGAAGAGGGGGGTGTAGACGAGGCTGGACAGGTCAGACTTGGCAGAAATATTATAGAATTCCTTTATTTTTTTAGAAATAGTTGGTTTTAAAACATCCGATCTGTAATTAATTCATATTTGATGTGTTCTTCAATTAGATTATAGAGGTTTCTGACAACTTCCTGATTATCCTTTTGCTTTTTCAGCAGTATGGAGAGGAAGATGAAGATGAGGAAGGTGCAATGGCAGAGGGAGAGGAGAGCAACGAGGGCAGTGGAGACGCCAATGAGCCATTTGAGGGCGAGGACACTGAGGTACATTGTTGTGTTATTTAAAAAGTTTTTTAGATAGATGTAGTTAGAGGTGACTTCAGATGTTTTGGAAGTTCTGCAATGGCGTTACAAGGCTAATGCTGCTAAAAATTAACATTTATAATTATTGATTTAGCTAAATGCTCAGGTTGTCTAAATTATTACAATATTTTTTTTTTCCTCCAAATAATTACATTCTTTTACAAAAACATTTTATTTAGGTTCAAATCCATATCCATAAAATGTCAGTTTCTGTATATGAATTATTATTTTTTTTTTACTATTTAGATATTGTTTATCTTTAAAATAATCTAAATAATGGTGCTCCTGATTTGTTTATGCTGTACAACAGACTGCTGAGGCCACCGAGCCAGGCACTGAGAATGAGGAGAGTCAGGGAGCATCAGAGTCTACCCCGAAGCATGCCGACTCTCAGAGCAGTGGTACAGCTGCACATGCACACACATACATACATACAAAATTCCGCTGTAGGCCAAATATTATGCGTTGTTAAAGTTTCAAGATAACAGTTACTGATCAGATAGCTGCCTCTGAGCACCTTAGTCAATTCTCCTGGTGTGGAAATGTGAAATTATAAATGAGCACTCCAGTACATGATTGCTTAACATGCCTGATTCAAACCAATATGGCTCATCATTTGTTATTCATAAGCACTTGATAACGTGTTTAACCAACATTAATTCTAACTGTGTACAGGTGAAGCGAGCGTCAGCACCATGGAGCCTTCCCCTGCAGTTGAGTCTGTTAGGGAGGTGCAGCCTTCCCCCAGCACAGTCGGTACCTCCAGCAGCACCTTGTCTTCCCAGAGCCACCGACTGCCCCAGTCACCCCGCAGACCACATCAGACACCTCCACCTCGCCTCAACATCCACCCCGTCCCTGAGCTTGGGCCCCCACTCATACAGGTGTAGTATTTGGATTTCAAATCTAAAAGGAATAAGTAAATCACTTAAATATTGTTATAATCTGTTTCCTGTTATCTGGCGAATAAACTAAATTCTAAAGGCAGTTCCTGTATTTATGGATTAAACTGACCCCAATACAAGATGTTATTCATTCTCTGCAGCATTAAAAAAATTATATATTTTTTTATATGTATATATTTGTTTCAGAGGTCAGGTCAGACTCGACGGCCATCAACAAGCCGTGTACCCCAGCTCACACCTGGGATAGGAAGCATGGTATGTCTTTCTCACTCCTTCTGTCTGTGTATTGTGTTTTCTTTTTAAAATCTCATACAGTGAAACTTCCTTTTGTGTTTAACTTAATATTTCTTCAGCAGCAACACTTTTTTGACGATGATGATCGTATGGTTCCCAGCACTCCAACTTTAGTGGTTCCTCACCGTAATGATGGCTTTGCTGAGGCAATACAGTGAGAGAATTTCTCTCTATTATAATGTATATATATATTTTACTTTAACTATAGGTTTGTCATTTGCTCTCATACTCTGTGTCCCTGTCCCAGTTCTCCTCAGGTTGCTGGAGTCCCTCGGTTCCGTTTTGGACCACCAGAGGACATGATTCCTCAGACAAGCTCATCTCACTCTGATCTTGGTCAGTTGGCATCTCAGGGTGGTGAGTTTCACAAAACATCATATAGGTCACATGAACTATTTATGCACACACGCATAATTCTGTGCACAAACTTCTGGCAACTTACAAATATGGCATTTTGAGTTCTGTAAAAATAATATATTTTGTTAAGTTTTAATATTTAAATTGAATTGTGTTAGAAACTTTTTTTGCATTCATTTTCTGATTGAGTGCACAAAATGCTGCCCAACATGTATGTTGTGTGAAGTGGTTATAATCTAATGAATATGAACTATAATTTGTGTGTCAGGTCTGGGCATGTACGAGAGTCCACTCTTTCTGGCTGCTCATGATGAAGAGTCTGGAGGCAGGAGTGTTCCCACCACCCCTCTGCAGGTTGCAGCTCCAGGTGGGCAGTCGGTTACTTTGTCAGTTGATCAGCTGATTGATGAACAGTTGTCATTTACTCATTTCCGGTTATTGTGTGTATAAAGTGAGCGTTTTTGCTGAGAGTCAGCCTTCTGATGTGGCGGAGACAGCTTCACAGTCTGTCCCTATGGTCAGCACATCCACCGCAGCCATGACCGGACCAGGAGAAGCTGTTCCTGGAGATGATGCTGACGATGTCTTTATGGCAGAAGCAGAAAGTGAAGGGTGAGGGGTCATAACTTTATTTGGATTTTTTTTTATTACAGATATTGCATTATTCTACCATTTAACATGTTAAAATATGTTTTTTTTTTTCCTTCTTATTCCATGAATCAAATTAAACTTAATCCCTCATAAGATGTTTTGTGGGTGTTTTGAACAGGACGAGCGGTGAGGCATCTTTGGAGAGCCAGTCTGAACTGGAGCCTGCACAGCCTTCTGATGATGCAAGCCTGCCTTCCACCAGCCAGGAGCCAACCTCTAGCTCTGCTCCAGGTGCAAATAATTACACACACAATATTCTCAATTTTCAGGTTGAAAGCATCAGGAACTATTTCAGCAACACTTTTAATGATGACAAATCTGCTGTTTTTTGCCTTGATCACTACATCTAAAACACAGGGCAATACATCCTCACTTTTGTTTCTCAGTTACAGTAAGTTCGTAACCTTGTTTTTGCAGATACCAGCAGCAGCCAGCAGCCCAGACTTGCAGACAGAGCCCGCAGAGAATGTGTCCAGCCCCCACGCAGAGCTCAGCTTATCAGGAGAGGTACCTTTTTTTTCTTTCTTTTTTTTATTTTTATTTATCTCTTAGTCATATTCAGGGACTTTTCATGTATTTTACACTTCATGAGGCTAAAATCAATCACACCACTATATCGACGGTAGACGTTCAAGTATCACAAAATTGATAGTAATAGTAATTTTGAAACAATGATACTACGTGTTCTTGTCCCACAGATTTAGGATCGGTTCTTAGTCTGCTTAGGATCTAAGTGCAAGTGCAAAAATGTATTTGCAGTTGGCTATGTCCAAATAAGTTGATGGGTAACCATGGAACCACTGAGGAGGTTGCGTGAGCCAGTGCACACCTCGTACCAGTAAAATAAATAAACAAAAGCAGAAAACCCACAAGTCAATTTGAATATTTATTGAAGCAAGGCATAAATGCAGAAAGAATGCAGCTTTGTAGCATGACATCATTTATTACAGGGTTATTATGTCAGAATGGCAACAAAAAAGAAATTCTGTTTTTAGTGTGTTTGACAGATTTTTTAAAATTATTATTTAATTGTTCCCTCTTTCCTCCCTCAGGTATTGGTTATCCTCGGGGCCGTGGCCGAGGGTTCAGTAGAGGCACGCCATTCTGATCACATCTCAGTACTTGTAAAGTTTTTCACTTTCAGTTTTAAGAAATAAAGCCACAATTCCAGTGCATCAGTTTTCTTTTTGTACATATACATTTTTAATTTTTCGTGGTTCAGTTTGCTGAATTAGTTCAAATAGTTATTTTGTACCTTATGAATGATGTTTTGTTAATAATGAATAAAGCTGTTCAGTGTTTTTTTTTTTGTTTGTTTTTTTTTTGTTTTTTTTTGCTAATAAAAGGTGGCTTGCTCATAAATGCCAAGCTCAGGTTTGTCTTTGCTTTGGGTTTATCTATTGAGGACAGCCAAGCCAGGTTCTAATGTCGTTCTCAGCAGATGGTTTTGCAGGAGATGACCGAACAGGATTCTCACCGCTGACCTTAATGCTGAAGACTTTAGCTGTAAAGAAGGAAGACAAAAAATGTTAACGACAGAAGAGATCTCTCTTCATATTCAAATGAATGTGGAAAAGGATTGAGGGGGAAAGAGACTAAAACATAGTAGACTGTTGTGTAGATAGTTTTTGTTTGTCCCTCCTAGTTTTTGTTTGACAAATGTTTGTCCTCCTCGATGGTGTTTGGCTCTGTAACACAAGTCTTCATTGTACAATTTTCACTACGATGACTTTAATAACTAAATACACAAGGCTCCTAATGTCTACAAACCCTTATTGCTCATTGGTCGTATTTAAGTTTTTTTTTTTTTTAAGAAAAAACTGACTGAAATGGCCAGCTTTTGTATGCTGAGCTTGTAAAATTAAAGCTTACGCCAGGAGAGGACGAAGTGTTCAAACCCATCAGGCTTCCTTGGGTTGGGCATGGAGAGAGCAGAAGTCACTGGGGTGGGGAATCCCTTCCACTTCAGAGTGATGTTGATCTCCCCGGAGAGGCGGACTTGTGTGAGGGGGAAACGTAGTTGTTAAGCATTACAAGGTTATAAAGTATAATTAATTACTTAATTCAAGCTGGAATTGAAGACAATATATATATGTCAGATTTTTTATGCTTTTTGTAATGAAATAATAATAATAATAATAAAAGGCATCTGTTATGTCCAGGCTTCTCGAAATAATCATAAACGTGAGTAGCTGAAATTATTGCCGCTTTCGTGTCAATGAAACCTCTATTTCAGAAACATCATGAGTTTTGTCTTATCAGCCCTTATTTAAATTGGTCCTATTTAGCTCACCAGGTTGATGATTCTTGGCAGACGTTGCAATCTTTGACTTTTTCCCAGGGCAGGTCGGCCCACTTCCAGCAGGGTAGGTAAGTTTCTGCACCATACCTCCTGGAGAAATAGCAATGTGATTTCATAAAAAAAGGATGAAACGGATGAGCCGTCAGCCCTGGTTTTGATCGGGCTGAGGCAAAGTGAAATGATTGATAAAATTTATCTGAATATTAATGCAGTAAGTTACCTTTCTTGAAAAAGTAAACCGTCTCAGGCCTGTTCCTGGTAGCAGGGATGGGGAGAGCAGCGACGATTGTTCCAGAGAGCCCTCCAAAGTCCTTAGACACAGATCTGGGGTATCCAGGCTCCATGATTCCATTCTGAAAACTCCAGTAGTTATCACCCTGTGCAGAGGGTAGAAAAACAAGACGTCAGATTTAATCTAATTCTGATAAGGTACGACATTTGAATGTTCGAGTATAAAAACGTTCGTAGGATCCTAATTGCCTTTAAATATTGCAAAGTTTTAGAACTTATTATAAGGGAATCCTCGAATAACAGTTGTGTAGCTTTTTTTCTGTGATGGGTGTCACTTGGATACCCCCCTTTTTAAAACAAGGGTTGGAAAGCTACATCCTGGCGCATCTTAATGATGAATATTATAATTAATGATGAACCATTGATTTTCAGATGAGTGGCTCTGAAATGAAAGCAAAGACCTTGATGATGTAGGTTTTGCCCTCGCAGTTGCAGCGAGTAAAGGCTGTGTCAATAGGTGAGGGAATGCCCAGTTCTGCTGTAATATTGAGAGCAGGACCGGCTGTTCTGGTCTTGGGGTCCAGGATCCAGAAGAAATGACCTGGGAATGATGGAGCGTACCAAAACACTGATTAAAAAGCAATAATCTTCATGAACAGGATTAACCAGTGATTCAATTTTTGTTATTTTGCAAATGAAATTATTATTCATTAATTTTGCAGATTTTTTAAAAATATAGATTTTTATGCACAAATTTTGTTTATAAAATTTATATATATATATATTATATATAATGTAAAATAAAATGATTAATCAGTGTTAATAATAAAAGCAATGAATGTAGTAATTCATGTTTAGATAAACTTGAAGATTGGGAAGGGCTAAATGTTAATGTTCTGTTAATACGTAATGATGAAAGTGTTAACTTGAATGGAAATCAGGGTCAGTTACCTTGGAAAACAATGACGGAGCCATTGGAAGCTGAGGTTACGCCAGTTATAGGGAGGCCACTGCAAAGGTCAGGGCTAGACATCTGGCCTTATAATGAAGAAAAATAAGTATAATTTAAATACAGAATTTGATTAATGAGGAACCAGCTAGTGGTAGTGTACTTAAACACGGGATACCTGGAGACATTTTTATTATACTCAAGTTGCAACATTTTTGCATTTAAATGAGCTTATAAGAACAATGATCAGCCCATGATGACAGCACACATCATAGCTCTGAGTGAGGTGCGTTCCTTACCGGGCTGTCCTGCTGTACTGGCAGCCTCCAGGGCCTGAGCTATGTCCGTGAGTGTGCTTGGTCTTCCAGCAGAAGGCTCAGCGACACCAGGAGGTTGAGTAGGAACACTACTTGCTTGATTGCTAATCAACACGGAAACCTGGACATGTCCATTTCCATCTGAAAGGGGTTCTGCAGGTTGGAGTGGACCTAACGTTAATAAAGAGAACAACACCTACAGTTCAGATCAGATCATCAGAGACTTGAGTGTTCTCCAGGTGTTTAGTGAACACCTAAGATTTCAGCTCTGACTGGAAGGGGGTAGAAATGCTGATATGGATGTATTCTCTTTAGGCAGCGGATGAAATCAGAGCTAGATCCGAATAGATACAGGAAGAGAAGAACACTTAAAAATGGATAAATGAAGATGCCTATTAAGAGATCTACCTGGTGTGTTTTCCACAGGGCTTTCAGAAGGAAGAGTGAGGTAAAGATTAGCATCAGCATGAGGAGGCGCTGCTGGATCTTCAGTCAGTGGCACTAGTTCCACAACATTGCCTCCTTGGAAGACAAAAAACATAACTTTTTGATAAAAGGTCGGGATCTGATTCTTGTCACAGCTTCACCAGGATGCCCATATTGTAAATGTTTTAAGGCATAGGTGTAGGTGCGTAAAGGTGAATGATATAAGGGTAATGGCAACTGAGCCGGTTGTACTTTACTTTATTAAAAACTCAACATTAAGATAGAGTTGTGTATCACCACACAGTTGGATGTAACAGATAAAAAGGTCATTATGCATTTAAGGCACTCTCAAAAACAGGTTACGACTGAATAGACGTGCAAATCATTCATCACATACTGTATATTCAGCACTCTGGGTCTGTCTTTTGGATGAGGTACAACTCACCATCTACAACAGCATCTGGAGCATGTTGACCGTGAGGGAGTGCTGATCTGAACCCGGCATCAGCACAAGCTGAATTCACACCTGAAACAATACATTTTTTTATCATATCTTACGTGTACAAATTTAAAATCATTAAATTTGCAATTAAATAGAGGGAATGTCACAACATAGAGATAGGATCTGCTTGAATGTGTGCAAGATGGTAAGGATGTTTTATTACAATTATGCAATTATGATTCTGTGATAGTTTGGAATTTGAATATATATATAATTTGTACTTTACAGCACTGGATTGTCATTTAATTGTATCTATATACAGGTGCCTAATTAATTTGAGACTGAGTTTAAATATTTTCTCAATACCTGTGCATTAGTAATGTACGTTGTATATTATTATATTATATTATATTAATTTAAATATATAGATTAGATAGCTATTAATTAAACTTTATAGTCAAGTTTTTTTGTAAAACATTATACTGCTATTTATGCATTTATAAATCTTATGCTCTTTTGCTAATAATAATAATAATAATAATCTATACATATGAATGCTGTTTCTTTTTAGAAGTAATATCTGTTTATCCAGGTAGTAAGTTAAATTCATGAAAACTATTCAACAATACAATCTCTGAGTTATACTGCACCTTCTGACTTTTTGCTGCTCCTGACATCTGGTGCACTGTAATTTGTACCTGAATTAATAAGAACAATTAAAGCTAACTTTATTTTGCCATATTTTTGCAGGACAACATGAATGCACGTTTAGAAACGTAACTATGTACACTAATGTATATTTTACTAAAACAGCAAAAACATCATAAGTACGACTTTAGACACTAAGACAGTAAAACATAGTGTTAAAATAGTGATGAAAGTAATGATTTTTATCTTTCAGTCTGCCATGAGGAGGATCCCTGAGCATAGAGAGAGGATTAATTCACCTAAAAAAAAAAATCCCTAAAGACATGCCATACCGCAGTGTGTGCTGTAGTCAGGACAGCAGGAGTTGAAGCGGGTGCATTCAGGGTCACACTCACACTCCCTCCCTCTCCTGAATGCTTCTTGACATCGACCTCTGCAGGAGTCACCTGGAAATGACAGCACACCAGTTTACATTTATTTCATCACAATTCTCAGGGCTTCAAGAGAGCTGCCTCTAACCGTCAATCTTCTAGAGGTCAGTGCCTGTGAGCTGTGGGTCGAATTGATCCCAGTTGCTTTTTAAATATTTAATGAAGAGTGGATGTAAAGCGTTGTAAAGAACACAGTGTTTATGAGATGCAAATAGATTAAATCTGTCCTACGGGAGGTACAGACTCCCTCGTAGTCTTTGCAGCATTCGTTGTGAGTAAGACAGTCATCATCGCAGGTGCAGATCTGCCCACGTGAGAACGGCTCTCCACATCGACCCCTGCAGCTTGCTGCATAAAAACACAAAACACATCCTGAATCCGTGTCTTACAGTGATGTCTCAAAATCACTCACTCACGCATCGGCTATACCGCTTTATCATGTGCACAGGGTCGCTGTGGGCCTGGAGTCTATACCACAAGACTTATAAATGAATGGCTATTCATTTATACACTATGGGAACGCCAATTAGCCTAATCTGCATGCGTTTGTGACTGTGAGAGGAAACCCACCAATCTTGGTGAGAACATGCAAACTCCATGCACACAGGCCTGATTCGGGAATCGAACCTGGACCCTGAAAGTGCAAGATGACAGTGCTAACCACTAAGCTACTTTGCCACTGTCCCAAAATTAATTGCAGCTAAAATACTGTCAAGTCACAGTTCTTCAAAAGCGAAATCTTCCACTAATACAAGTACATAGACATTTATAGTGAAGTGTACTGAGGAGTCAACATCAGGGAAAAGAGAATTCCTGGAACAACTAAAACAGGTTTCTAAAGCTATTTTCCAAGGCTCTAAATGCTCGGTTACTACACAGAACCATGACCAGGGACACAAATCATAGGCCCTTCAAGGGTCTAGATTTTACTTGTTATTCTGAGTATAATTTTTGAATGAAGCATTGCAGATGGCATCACGGGAGTTTAAAATTAAAATTACAGTTTCGTATCTGTATCTGTACAAAATCTAAAATATGGTCTCAGTTTAATAATTGAATATTATAATCAATCAATCAATCAATCAATCAATCAATCAATCAATCAATATTTTAACTAAACCAGAAGATCGAATTCTAAAAATAGACCAGTGGAGTTGAAAACAGATGCAAAGGTAAAGAAAATGTGACAAGGTGTAAAATATGAAGAATATGACTGACTTTGAGCAGCACACAGCTGCAGCAGGCTGCAGGCCGTAAGCAGCACAGAGGAAGGCAGCGTCCATCCAGCCATCATAACTCTCCTAACACTCAGCGTCAGTCTGTTCCCTTTCAGCACTGAAGACTCCAAATAGCAAAATCTAGGAAAGGGGATAAATATACTTTAATTACATCATCTGTCTACTTCATAATTAAATACACAGGTTTGATATTTACAGAATAGTACATAAAGTCCTTATTTTTAAAGCAGGTTCAAATGAATTTACATGTACAGCTGCTGAAAGCTTCACTCTGAGACATGTGACTCAAAAATTAAAAAGAAATTTCAAATCAATTTTATGGTTTTTATTTATTTATTATTATTATTATTTATTTTTTTAAAATAAAAATACTTAACATAAAAATGTTACATAAAAAATTCTAATGGTCTCTGATTTCAGATTTTTTTTTTTTTTGGTTCTGTGTTACAGCACTGTATATGGAATATTTATGCATTTAATGATTGGAGCCGAAGAACCTTAAAGAGATTAAGATTGAACCCTTTTCCACTCTTTTTTGTTGTTGTTGGAGTTTCACCTATTACACATAAGTTCAGATCTCATACACGGGCAGATAATTAACATTAACATCTCCTGTAATTGGCATTTTATTTTTTCATATATTACTCTGTCTGGAAATGCGTGTGACCGATATTATAACGTTACAGTTTTAACAATATGGTAAATGTTTGAGAAAAATAAAAATAAAATACGAGATAAAATTGAAATAACCTTATTTGTTCCCAAGAACTGGTCAGGTTTTTAGGGTTTTTTGTTTTGTCTTGTTTGTTTCTTTCTTTCTGAGAAAAATACATTATAAAATAAAACTTATATCTGTACAAATGTTATATTGAGCTCAATTATTGTTACTATCATTTTACTAATAAAAGAAAAAAAAACATGCAAACTGTAATTACCAAGGAAAATAGACAACACCTACAATATCATATGAGAGCATAAAATAAAGTGCTAATAAGCATTTACCTGCAGGTGATGTAGTCGAACTCTGAATCTTTCTTCGTGCTGCACTTTCGCTCTTATATAGCACCGAGCAGCTGGATTTCTCGACTGGACCAGGACATTGTGTAATTAACCACCACAGACTAATTAAACCGCAGTGATGCAAAGCCTGGCCTCCTACACACACACGTTTTGTATTACTTTGTCCATGTGAGGACCTTCCATTGACATAAATATTGTAGCCAATTAATGCTTTGCTATACCTAAATATGATGCTAACCGTAACCTCAACAGCCAAAAGGAAACATTTTGGCTCTTTTCTATTCATTAAATCATTTTATTGTGAGAAATGTCCACACAAGGTCAAAACTCTTAGATATTCCAGATGCACTCACTCACTCACACACATCGTATTACTATCACTATTGTTTCGTGTCGAATTTTCCCGAATTGCAGGTATTCTCTCTATACCCTAACTCCCAGCTTTTCTATTTCGCACATGATCTGATGTCATAACAATAAGCGAAATGTCACACAATCTGTTAACTTTCACATTTTCCTGTCATTAGTATCACTAAGACAGTAAAGTTAAGTTTATCCAAGAATTACAAGCCTTTTGCGGCGTCCTGGTCAGTTTAATAAGCGTCTCCAATTCAAGAGCCAGCACTCTTTAGAGCACTACAACTGACCTTCAAAACTCAGACTGGATTTTCACATTGCGTGTTCAGCATGGTTTTCATCATCGTATTTTACAAAAACTTATTCCGTTAACCTTCATCTTTGCTTCAGTCCTGTACACACTGTCTAGGGGAGACTGAAGGAATCTTGTTTATTTTAATGTGTTTTTTATGTTTATGTTCAAATTATTTTATTGGTTCTTCTTTGGCATTTCATTTACTACTCAAGATGTTTTTGTTTTAAATTTCTAACTTTCTGGAAACAAAGAAAGAAAGAAAGAAAGAAAGAAAGGAAGGAAGGAAGGAAGGAACCTACAGCGGTTTTTAATGCAAAATGTTAAACTGATTAGGCTGAATGAAAATAAAAAGCAAAAGCCTTTTGATCTCTCTTTAACCCACTACCAAATGGACAAGATTTTCTTTGAAAAATGTGATTTGGTAGATAATTAGAAGGAACTTTAAAAAAGTTTTTTCTATCTACAGTACGTAATTGACTGAGGATTTAATTGATGTCTACCAAGCAGATGAAGGCCATAAAAAGATATCAAAATACACTCACCTAAAGGATTATTAGGAACACCTGTTCAATTTCTCATTAATGCAATTATCTAATCAACCAATCACATGTCAGTTGCTTCAATGCATTTAGGGGTGTGATCCTGGTCAAGACAATCTCCTGAACTCCAAACTGAATGTCAGAATGAGAAAGAAAGGTGATTTAAGCAATTTTGAGCGTGGCATGGTTGTTGGTGCCAGACGAGCCGGTCTGAGTATTTCACAATCTGCTCAGTTACTGGGATTTTCACACACAACCATTTCTAGGGTTTACAAAGAAAAACATCCAGTATGTGGCAGTACCGTGGGCGAAAATGCCTTGTTGATGCTAGAGGTCAGAGGAGAATGGGCCGACTGATTCAAGCTGATAGAAGAGCAACTTTGACTGAAATAACCACTCGTTACAACCGAGGTATGCAGCAAAGCATTTGTGAAGCCACAACACGCACAACCTTGAGGCAGACGGGCTACAACAGCAGAAGACCCCACCGGGTACCACTCATCTCCATTACACATAGGAAAAAGAGGCTACAATTTGCACAAGCTCACCAAAATTGGACAGTTGAAGACTGGAAAAATGTTGCCTGGTCTGATGAGTCTCGATTTCTGTTGAGACATTCAAATGGTAGACTCAGAATTTGGCGTGAACAGAATGAGAACATGGATCCATCATGCCTTGTTACCATTGTGCAGGCTGGTGGTGGTGGTGTAAAGGTGTGGGAGATCTTGGCATCGTTTAAATGCCACGGCCTACCTGAGCATTGTTTCTGACCATGTCTATCCCTTTATGACCACCATGTACCTATCCTCTGATGGCTACTTCCAGCAGGATAATGCACCATGTCACAAAGCTCGAATTATTTCAAATTGGTTTCTTGAACATGACAATGAGTTCACTGTACTAAAATGGCCCCCACAGTCACCAGATCTCAACCCAATAGAGCATCTTTGGGATGTGGTGGAACGGGAGCTTTGTGCCTTGGATGTGCATCCCACAAATCTCCATCAACTGCAAGATGCTCTCCTATCAATATGGGCCAACGTTTCTAAAGAATGCTTTCAGCACCTTGTTGAATCAATGGCACGTAGAATTAAGGCAGTTCTGAAGGCGAACGGGGGTCAAACACCGTATTAGTATGGAGTTCCTAATAATCCTTTAGGTGAGTGTACATCCACCTCACAATACTAAAAGATTCAGTGTCATTCCACAGTACCGGAAAGAGAGGAGAGATGCAGCCTGCCAAAACTGGTTTTAAATGTGGGGAAGCACTTTCAATAATGAAACCTATCTGCTAAAGTCATGTTAACTTAAAGTACACGTTGTTTCCTTAGTAATTGATTCTAAGTCATTATGAATTACCTCAACCGTCCATGTTGTTTCGATCTTTCATTCCTGCTTGTTATTGAGAGTGCTAGCTCCTTCTGACATGGATGTTAATGCGGGTTATGGCAGGCAGATGTTTGTTGCCAAAGATAATCTGTAGCAGAATATATTGTGATTGTTTATGATATTCTGCTTTATTCTAACAACACAGACAGCAGCTCAGCTAAACTGTGTGTGGCGACGATCAGAGCTGCTCTGTAAACAGGACCTGACTGTAATGTACATGTGCATTCTTCTTTTCTTCCATGCAGCACCTGTGATAGCATGCATTTGATTTATTGCTCTGGGACATTCAGTTAAAAAAAAAAAAAAGTTATGAGGAGTTTAAATGCTTTGTCAGTTTTCACATAAGTCTGTTAATTTGCATAACAGATTTTAAAATGTGTGGAAATTAATTAGAACATATACAGAAATAAAATATAGACTATAACTAGTAGTTATGTCCGCGATGAGCAAGCCGAGGGCGACGGTGGCAACGAAAAACTCCCTGAGGTGAAAATAGGAAGAAACCTTTGAGAAAGGAACCAAACTCAACAGGGAACTTATCCTTATTTGGATTCCCTCATTTCTTTCTATCCCATACAGATATGAAAATATTGAACTTTTTTTCAAGGATGCACAAAGACATGAAGAAGTGAACGATGTGAAGCATTGTGGTAGTAGTACCGGGGAAAATTTCAAACCCACTTTCACCAGTGGGTAGAACTGGTGGGCCAAAAAGGAAAAAAAAAGAATATCTATATACTGTAGCACTGCAGGAAGCCTTAGCTTGGTGCACAGTTCCACTCTGTATAGTAGCAGTGCTTGCACAAACACGATCAGCATGGAAGAATCATCAGAAACAACAACAACAAAATAAATAAATAAATAATAATAATGAAATCACAATTTATACGTATATAAATTGTTCAATTTATACACAAAAACATATTTAAAAAGTAAAGATGGATGTCTTCGGTCCCATCACTAAAGATAGATTTGTAGAAAAAAAGAAATGATTTTCATGAGCTTGCTTTGGGGGCAGGTAACATTCAGAAACACAAGAAATATTGCATGGGAAGATCTAAATGAAGCATAAAACAGCAGGAAATTATAAAAGGACACCAAAAAAGAAATGCAGAAAAATATCAGCTTCTACAACAAGACAATGATCCAAGAAATGTCTCAAAACTGACAGTGAACTACTACAATGCTGGGTTGCCATTGTTGGTGCATTGGGCAAGGACCTTATAAAATACCATGCCAGTCTCAAGCTGGTAGAAATAGTTGGGTTATGACAAGAAGGGCATCTCGCTTAAACCTGTGGCAAGGATTGAGAATTGATAGAAAGAAAGAAAGAAAATAAATAAATAAATAAATAAATATGTGTGAAGTGTTTGGCTTGTGGCAAGAGATTCCAAGTGTTGACTTTTTCTGTTTTAATTCTTACATTTTTGTCTTCTGCTATTTCTCTTCTTGAGAACAATTGAGACAAAGATCGAAACAGACCAGAAGAATCACTATTAAATCTTTAAGGTTCTTTAGATATGGACAGATAATAAGGTCCCTAAGCACAAGGAGCAAAAAGAATTAAGTAGATTCTGAGTAAGAGCTTGCTAATAATAGCTAATACCTTGTCAAAATTAAATTGTGTTTCTCAAATGCCAGCTTTAATAAAGATGTAACTTTTTTTTATTTTTTTTTTTTACTGGTGCAATAAAAACGAGTGCGTGTGAAGAATAAAAGTACATGTGAGGGAAGACATCCGCTTTGTGGGATCTTGCCTTTGCTGATCCCACAAATGTCTTTGTCAAATGTCATGTCTTTCTAATGAAAATGTGGCCTCCCACACCAAGGAGCACGTTGTTCTGATTATTCTGTTATAGTTATGAGCTTAAACACAGCCAAATGCCTCAGTCCAGACATGCGGCTACCGTCTACTCTTTCCCTTTTTTTTTGTTAATTAAACACGTGTTTAACTGCTCAGTCTGTCTATCAGTCTGATAAACAAGAGAGACATCTGTTAATGAACAGGTTTCTTACATGCAATCTTATTTGTTTAAAGGACATTTAAACAGGCTATATTAAATATTCAACCTTTTTGAATTTTTATGACATCAAAGCAGCTGTCTGATAATAACCTGACACAAGATATTAAAACCAGAGAACTCAAAGGAAACCCATGAAAAAACAAACAAAATAAATAAAGAAATAAATAAATAAATGAAGAAACCAGTCCTCGATACTTATGCAGAAGATGCTGGAAATTGCTATTTTAATTAGATTATTTTTACATAACATTACAAAATACATGTTGGCATGTTGTTTACACAATTTCACACTGAATAGAATCACTTCGTACTACATCAGTGCTAAAATCTATGTACAAAATTACAATGAATACTCTGCTGTTCGGTTAACAACAATTAAAATGTCCTCTTTTTAAAAATGTAGTATGAAAGACGATCAGCATACGAGGTGGATATTTACAAGGTAAAGGGCATAGCATCATCAATCAGCATCACGTGATTTGGTGCGGCGCTTCCAGCATCTCCATGAGGAACGTGTCTATAGGCGTATCGCCGATGAGCTTGAAGAAGAAAAGGTGCTCGAGACATTTGAGGCCGATGGAGCGAAGGGCAGGAAGACGCAGCAGGAGCTTCGCGAACCTGAGCATGCATACACCAAGGTGTAGAACAAGTTCATTAGCACCGTCTGCGTTGGTCAGGTAATAAAAAGATCATTTATTTATTACTAATATAAAGTCTTCCAGCATACTGAAAGAAGTAGAAAGGATAATAGAAATTACATGTATTTTCTTTGCTTTGACTTATTTACCTGTTTGCTAAATCACTTTGTTAGTACTTATACATTTAATATTTAACTATGTATTTGGCCATGCTGTTTATAGTTTTATTTTCTATTTTTATTATTCTCACTCATCATCATCTATACCGCTTAATCCTGTATTCAGGGTCACTGGGGGCCTGGAGCCTATCCCAGAAGACTTAGGGCACATGGCAGGGTACACCCTGGCATGGCACAGACACACACATATACACACCATCGCAGGGCACAGACACACACACATATACACTCACTCATTCACACACTACGGGCAATTTGGGAATGCCAATTAGCCTAACCTACATGCCTTTGGACTGTGGGAGGAAACTGGAGTACCCGGAGGAAACCCACCAAGCACGGGGAGAACATGCAAACTCCATGCACACAGAGACGGGAATCGAGCCTGGTCGGGGATTGAACCCGGACCCTGGCGGTGCAAGGCGACAGTGCTAACCACTACATCACTGTGATTTTTGTTATTAATTTATGAATGATAAATTATTATTATTATAAAAATATATTATTAATATTATTACGTTATTTTGTTGTTGTTGTTTAAGTATATATTTGCACACATCTGTATCTACTGTATCTAAATGTACCCCCCCATATACTGTATATCTATCTATCTATATACAGTATCGGTAAGTTGCCTCTGTTGAGCCGCTGAGGGAGGGCCTAAACCCTATCTGCTCCAGGGCTGGTGTATCCTGACAGCTGACCCTGTGCTCTGACCCCAGCTTCTTAACTGTTCGGTACATGTGACAAATAATGTAATATTTCGGAATGTTTTTTAAAGCCGATTTGTTGTCCCTACGCTCCCCTTGGGAGTCCATCTATCAAATCTCATCGTCATCACCTATACCGCTTTATTCTGTATACAGCATCGGGGGGGTCATCAACCACTATACAGAAATAACTGCTACATTTATTATATGTAGGACTTCATTGACCTAGTTCTCCACATCACTATACACCTATTCATTTTACTGTACTTATGTAATAATATAAACCTTAGCTGAGTGCATGGACTAAAATAAAGCAGAAAGTGGAAGAGAGAGAGACGGAGATCAAACACATTCCTGTGTCTGTGAATAGCAGTTTAACACACTGTCTGCAGTTCGAACAAAACATCCAGTGCATAAATGTTTCAGACGTGTTGTCATCTTCTTTGAAGTTTTGAATAGCACACTTATTTTTCAAGAAGTAAAAGCTCTCTCTCTCTCACACACACACACACACACACACACACACACACACACACACACACACACACACACACACACACACACAGTCGAGCTATTTCAAAATCAAGCACACAATACCTTCTCATCAGTGGTGGCACTGCTTTTTAATAAAAAAATGTCATTATTATTATTATTATTATTATTATTCATGGATTTGAGTCTCACCTGCCTGGCTGGTCTGGATATTTGTGCTTGGTGTATGACTCCAATGAAGCGTAAACTTTTTCCCTCAGCGCCTCTACATCAGAAGGACTGGATAAACCTTTAGCATCTACGATCAGATTCAGCAAACAAAGTTCTTTTCTTTTGTCCTACTGATATTTTCAATTTAGTAAACGATTATTAAGTAAGCCGTAAACAGTGTAAAGTGTTACTGTACCTGGGTTGAAAAGAACGATGGCTCTGAGGCAGCCGAGCTCTGTCTTGTCCATCTGCATGTCCTTCATTTTAGACACCAGCTCAGAAAGAACCCTGAAGTTCAAGCAATCAGATCAGACACTGGAGAGATCAGACTCCACAAAGATCAGCTATTAGATCTCAAACACATTGTAAACTAAAGAGGTTAAAGGTTAAGAGAAACACTTAACAGGTTCGACACCAGAGGTCAAATACAGAGAGATTAGAGACTATAAACAGGACAGAGAAATCAGACAACCTTGGACTGCGAGTAACTTGGTCTCCGAGCGTTTTTTGCAAGAAAAGCACAATTTAAAAATAAATTTTAACTTAATAAACGAGCGAGGTCTTGATATACGATGTACTGTAGTACGCATGCACTAAGGTTCTTGTCCAAAGGTCAAAGGTCCTTGTCTCTCGCCACTACGGAACTATGGGTAATCGTCTCCCATGCTCAGTCTCAGTGCACATGTGTCACTTGTATAGTCAACATGTGTGCACATGTTTGCTGTTTATTATAACATTGTGACCATGTGGAGAAATCCGCTTTTATATACAAGCAAGCTTTCGGAGCGAATTATGCTCGCAATCCAACGTTTAACTGCATTCGTGAGAATGGACATAAGAGTTCAGACATTTAGAGACTGTGGATTTTGGAAAAACTAGATTTTTAAAAAATCTGACATGAGACACATGGCAGTCATGAGATCAGATATAAGAAATCAGACACTATGAAGATTAAAGTCAAGAGAAATCAGGCACAAGATAAACATCAGCGATCACTTACTAGAAAGATTAAACACTTAAATCGTACACAGTAGATCAGATATAAAAGAGAACAGATATGAAAGATTAGACAGTAGAATGATTGGATACTGAAGGTCAGACAGGATAATTAAAGGGATCAGAGACGAGGTAGCTCTGAAAATACAAAGATCAGACACTATTAGATAGAAGGATGTTAGAAATCAGACCAAAATCAGAAACAAAAAGAGATACACAGCTTGGAGATCAGACAATCAGAAAGTAAAGGCAAATTGATGAAAAGGAATTGTGTGTGTGTGTAGATCAGACCTGTCAAAGATGGACCCCACTCCTGCAGTGTGAGCACTGTTGCGGTGGACGTGCAGCCCTGTGCCTAACACGATACCATCCTTCACTGACACAGAGCGATGGGAGAACGATGCGATGAGCAGTTCGTTCCAGCCTGGATGCACACACAAAACACACACACGTTTAGCAGTGGGACAGAGTGAGGAGGACAGCTAAATGTGTTTGTACAAATACTGAAGGTGACCTAAAGCCCACCTAAGCGTGTGGTCTCAGTGTTAGTGTGGACAGAAGGAGTTTACTGACCCGCTCGCAGGAGGATGACCTGATCATCCAGGGGTAGCTGAGAGAAGTGCGGGATGCGCTTTGCCCATTCCACCAAGGTGAAGAGCTGTTTATCAGCTGCCTGGCAGATGTTGGTAACTGGGTCGTTTGTCTATCAGGAGTCAGAGGATGTTTTTATTCAAAACAAAAATCTAACACTGCATGAACCATGAAATCTGTCAAGTACAAATATTTTAAATACATTTATCATGAACAAAATAAAGGACTGATAAGCCTATATCTAGACATAAAAAAAATGTTTAAATGTTAACCTTTTTGTTCTAGTAGTAGATATTTTTGTTTATTGTAAGCATTTCCTTCTTGTAAGCAAAATTATCTGCCATGATAACAAGAGATTTACACCAAAAAAAAGAATACAGTATGCCTGGAAATAGGTTTAATAATCTTATATTTGGTTTACTGTAATCTTGAAACAAGAAAAAATTATAACTTTGTCTAGATAGAAAATATTTTCACTTGCCCGTTCAAGTGAAACCGGGACTTTTGACTGCACAAAATAACAGAACACACTTACGGTATGAGAGTGCAGTAAACTCCCTTTATTTCTCTATAGAATTCCCTGCTACACTAACATACTTATCTCAGTGTTTCACTAGTGATTGGAAACCATAAAGGTAGAAAGTGTTCATGAACGGACTGCAGGCTCCATGTCCGAAACACCACAAGGAGCGAGGTCAGGACTGTACTGCAGATGTGTCAATAAGTCCTAGCGGAGTTCTTGTAATGTGCAAGTGGTGCAGAGGGCAGTATGAGGTCATGCAACGTCCGGCAAAAACAGAACAAATACAGTGGGCTCTGAGGCAACCTCGGCCGGTCACAGATGTCATTAAAATGTGTGCACCATCGGATGCTTTCCTACAAGAGTCTTATCAACATACGGTGCTTGAAATCTTTTATATGTTAATTGGTTTATACCTTCGTTCAAGAAATTTTATACATTTCCAGGCAAAAGGCCTGGTTTGACTTAAACGCTCCTTATAAGGTCATCCTTAAGGCAGTCCCGTCTCTGTGTGCATGGGGTTTGCATGTTCTCCCCGTGCGTGGTGGGTTTCCTCCCACAGTCCAAAGACATGCAGGTTAGATTAATTGGCGTTCCCAAATTGGCTGTAGTGTGTGAATGAGTGTGTGCATTTGTGTGTGCCCTGTGATGGATTGGCACCCTGCCCAGGGTGTACCGCACCTTGTGCCCTAAGTCTCCTGGGATAGGATCCAGGCCCCCCGTGACCCTGAATACAGGATTAAGCGGTATAGAAGATGAGTGAGTGAGAGATTGTTTCTAAACAATAATCATTAAGATTAAAACTGTCTTATTTTATGACCATCTATTATTTTGGAAGCTTATTCCTTGACAAAAGAAATCCCATCTCCCCAGAGAATATAAAACCATTTTTAGGTTAAAATCAATAAAAATGTCTATTTGTCTTAGCAAAAAAAAAAAAAAAAAACTTTTGTCTTTATTCATGATCTTTCTTAGTACAGGAGCAATCTCATGTGAAAATGTCTGTTTAGCAAGATGTGTAAATAGGAATCGAGTCTTTTGCGTACTGAAGTGTCTGCGTTAGTCTGGATGTAGGTGTCTGTTTTTGGCTCCACGGATATTTCAGCGTCTAAAATCTTCTCCACGGGCATTTCTTCATTTAAACCGCTGCTAGAATCGACCTCGTTGTCATTTTTATCTCGACCCCGCTGCCTTTCTTCCTGCACAGCTACACACACACACACACACACACACACACACACACACACACACATACGAACACATAAACACACCAGCTCCATGCTTCCATGAGGACAAAACAGGCAGACATTCCCATCTTTGTGGTGACACATTATTAAAAATCGGAATGTGACCGTCACCGATGGAAAATTTTGTTTCCAATTTGCACTCATTTAAATTGGATTTCATTTAAACAACAATTATAACAACAATAATTTCTCATCACATAATTGCTAAATTAAGCCATCATCATATTATTATGAATATTATTATGAATATTATTAATATTATTATTAAAAGTCCTCAGACCATTGCCCAGGTGTCTGTAGAGGCCTCACCTTCCCTCTTCATTCCCATTGCCAGGCATTTCTGATAGCGGCAGTACTGACAGCGGTTCCTCTGCCGCTTATCTATTAAGCACTCCTTACTGTCCCGGCATGTATACGTCAGGTCTTTGCGCACAGTCCTCTTGAAGAAGCCCTTACAGCCTTCACAGCTGTATACTCCATAGTGCTTACCTGGAAAATAAACTCATCTTATGAGAAGAAAGAACTAACTTGTCACTAATCTCACTCCAACGCATGGGTATATTTATTATTACATTTTGATATAATCATTTATTATTATTAATATTTTGTATAATTAGAGCACGGCCGATCACTCGGCTCATCCATACAGTATCTACAACTAAATTCACATTTCATTTGGCGTAGACTATCATCATGGGGATGTAATATACTGTCATGGTGTCAAATTCAATGCAAAGGTTACCAGAAGAGCGATCTCCACAAATGGAGCAAAGGTGTTTTGACATAGAGCCTGGACTGATGCACTGGTAACTGCTACTGATGTTAGGAGGAGGTTTAACATCTCTTGAGTCGTCCAGGGTGCTCATCTGGGAAAAGAGCGAAAATAGTAACCTCAACAAAGCAGACTTTACATGAACTAAATGACATTCCTGTTAAATGACACAGTTATTGAAGGGCATCATTCATGGGTGCATTATCCAGTATCACACTAATGAGGATGGATTTGATTTTAGTGAGGATTCCTTAAAGGTTCTTAAAAGGCTTTTCCTTATCACGGCTGCTGGCTTGCTCATTAGGTATGAACTGATAAAGATATACATTTATAAATGTTCAAAAGTGCTATGCAAATATGAAATAAATTTTTAAAAAGCACCCCTTCATCGACTATACCACTTTATCCTGTACACAGGGTCGCAAAAGGCCTGGAGCCTATCCCAGGGCACGAGGCGGGGTCGCAAATCATCGCATTTCACACACACACTCACTACAGGCGATTTGGAAAGGGCAATTAGCCTAATCTGCATATCTTTGGACTGTTGAAGGAAACCAAGCACTAGGAGAACATGCAAAGATCTGAAGCGGGAATCGAACCTGGACCCTGGTAGTGCAAGATGACAGTGCTAACCACTTAGCCACCGTGCTGCCTAAACGAAATGCAATAAAATGCAATGAAATACATTTCATTAAACTCAACTATAAAATCTAAACCTAATCTAGCAGCTTACTGTATATTTACGTGTAATGTGTAATGTAAGTCAAATTCAAATTTAAATTCAAGGGCTCAATTAAACTCAGCCCTGACTTTGTAGCCAAGTCAAATTTCAAAAGATTTAATTAAGGAATTTCTTACTACAAGTGCAAGATGAACACAAACCCACCAAAAATCATTTTAAATGACAACTTTACCATCATTATTATTACTATTATTATTATTTATTAGTTATTTCACTGGGCAGCGCGATGGTGTAGTGTTTAGCACTGTCACCTTGCACCTCCAGGGTCCAGGCTCGATTCCTGTCTCTTCCTGTGTGCATGGAGTTTGTGCATGCTTGGTGGGTTTCCTCCGGGTACTCCGGTTTCCTCCCACCTTCCAAAGACCTATAGGTTAGGTTCATTGGCGTTCCTAAATTGCCTGTAGTGTGTGTATATGTGTGTGCCCTGCGATGACTTGGCACCCTGTCCACGTCTCATGGGTCCCCCCGTGACCCTGAATACAGGATTAAGCGGTATAGATGATGAATGAGCGAGTGAGTGTAATGTACATGTAATGTGTACATGAATTCAATGGCTTAAACTCAGCCATGACTCTGTAGCCAAGTCTAATTTCAAAAGAGGTAATTAAGGAATTTCTTATGAACAGCGCAAACCCACCAAACACATTTTTTTAATCGTAAAGGAGTGAATACTTATGCAAAGTACACAGTACATACACATCATTTTAAATGATAACTTTACCATTATTATTAATTATTATTATTATTATTAGGAATATTATTATTAATTAGGTATTTAACTGCAGTCCGTTTTTTAATAGGTGACTGCTTCAAGGATATACATACATACTCAATTAAATATTACCTAAAAGCAGTTGTTATTGAGATATCATTTTACAAAACTGATTTACACTTGACACTTGAGTTCCCTAAGCTCTGAAGATTTGAGCGCTTTCCTCCTCTAACACCCACGCCAAGCTCATTCAACAAGCAGAGAGAATACAGCATTGTGTAACTTTATTCCAAACCACTAGAGGGTAGCAAAAGGGCAAGTCTCGAAATGTAGACTACTAACCATTTAAAAATGACTAAAAAACCCTTTATACAGACAAATGAGTGAAATCATTGAAAAATGTGTTTATGTCCAGTGGGATGTGTGGGTACCTGAGGATTAAAGCCCATGTTAGGTGTGCTGGGCAGGGGAGAGGTGGTTGAGCTCAGTGATGTTGAGGAAGTGATGACGGAGTAGGGTGATGTAATACCGCTTATGACAGAAGGGTGGAGATGTGTTACCATGGAGCCAATGGGTGCATGGGAGGGTGGTCTTAGGTGACTGTGGTCAACCTGTAATGAAGAATCTGCAATAGGAAAATACATACACATAGAGAGACAGAGAGAGAGTATAGTGAGGAATTACAGACAAGACACATTCATCAAGAACACTAAAACTCCTCTCCAGCACAAGTAAGATGCGAAAAGTGCTTCAGTCTCCAAATGAAAATCCAACTCGCATCTATCATATTGTCATATTGGTATGTTCTCAAAAATGATTGAGGAAAGGCAAGAATGAAGGTGTCATACTCATGAAAAAGCCATGTGAAGACATCGAGAACAAGAGAACAACATCAGCAGAAAGTCTTCCAAGGGAAGATCGGATTATGATGGGATTTAATTTCCCCAACAGTTTAAAGATGTGCATTGTAGACTGATTGGTCGCCTTAAAGTGTCTTAGTGCCTGAACTGTGCAATGGGTTGGTGTTCCATACTGGGCATACCCTACCTGAGCTCCTGAGGATGGGCTCCAGACACTCTGCAACCCCACCCAGAATAAGTGGTACGGAAAGCGCTCTATCCTGTGGCATAACGGAGACTCTTTGACTCTATTACAGTGTCTATAAGTGTCTTTAATTTAAAACATGGATTCTAAATTCATTTGGTGGGCCAGTTTAGAACTTTTATCAGACCAGTATTGACAACAGCTCGTGTTATACAGTCAATAGTAGCAGTTAATTGCACCGCCTGGTGCAAACCACCATGCACACAGACCCCTAAGCAGGAATCGAACCCAGAACCTTAAGATATAAGACAACAGCGCTAACCACTAAACCACTGCGATGCCTAAATAAAATACATTGAAATACATTTCATTAGTTGTATGTTTCATTTCATGAATTTTTAAAAGGTGCCTGGTTAAAAAAAAAATAGACACACACTAATATTTGGTTTGAGCTTATATTATTCCATAAAATGTTGTGGCCAATTCATCACATTGTGTGTGTATGGAAATTAGCATACTTTCACAATTAAACATATCTCTGATTTCTACTGTCCATTTTTATGATACAACTTCACCAAGCATTAAAGTCATCTACAATGACAGTCCTTAGAGTAAGTCCCCTACATACAAACATTTGAGTTACAACCTTTCAAATATACGACTATGTTCGATCGTGGAAGTCAGATCACATGTTCGGCGTACATTGTCCTGTGCATGCAGCATGCATCCTCTGCAAGTGTAGAACAAATCCAGGATTTCTGGAAGCAAGCATAAAAGCAGTGGTGATGAAGCTGGTACTGCTAAGAAGCGCTAAGCAATTATGATGTCAAGAAAAGTGAAAATTATTGAGAGCATGGAGTAAGATACCATGAAAAAATGGCATTGACATTGCTCCTTATTTCAACATGATTTGCTCAATCATCGGCACAATTTTAAAGGACACTGTACTGTAATATACTGTGTATAGCCAGTTGTGTTAGTTGGCTAGTATGCTAGAAAATGTTTGTTGGACTTACGAACAAATTGGACTTATGGACAAGCTCTCAGAATGAAACTCGTTTATATATAGGGGACTTACTGCTTTATTATTATTTACCACACTATTATTATTATTATTATTATTATTATTATTATTATTATTAACCACACTTCTTCCATGAAGTTGACAGTACAGCACTAATTCTTAACCGAATTCCAGTCATTTCAACAATCTGGTTAGTTATTTTCTTTGCTGTTTCTCTGATTTTTGATGAGGCAGTGTAGGTAAGGTTCATCAGTTTCTATGACTGGCAAACACTGAATCGTTATGGCAGACATGAATGCTTCCTCCTGAATATAAGATACAAGCTCTGGTATACAGGTGAAACTCGAAAAATTTGAATATCATGGAAAAGTTCATTTATTTCAGTAATGCAACTTAAAAGGTGAAACCAATATATGAGATAGTCTCATTACATGCAAAGCAAGATAGTTCAAGCTGTGATTTGTCATAATTGAAATGATTATGGCTTACAGCTCATGAAAAACCCAAATCCACAATCTCGGAAAATTAGAATATTGCGAAAAAGGTTCAATATTCTAGGCTAAAAGTGTCCAGCTCTAATCAGCTAATTAAGCCATAACACCTACAAAGGATTCCTGAGCCTTTAAATGGTCTCTCAGTCTGGTTCAGTAGAAAGCACAATCATGGGAAAGACTGCTGACCTGACAGTTGTGCAGAAAACCATCATTGACATCCTCCATAAGGGGGGAAAGATTCAAAAGTTAATTGCAAAAGAGGTTGGATGTTCCCAAAGTGTTAATAGAAAGTTATGTGGAAGGGAAAAGTGTAAAAGAAAAAGGTGCACAAGCAGCAGGGGTGACCGCAGCCTGTCAGGAAAAGGCCATTCAAAAGTGTTCGGGACTTTCACAAGGGGCGGACTGAGGCTGGAGTCAGTGCATCAAGAGCCACCACACACAGACCTGGACATAGGCTTCAGATGTCGTATACCTCATGTCAAGCTGACAGAACTGATCTCTTGCTCAGTGGTCCAAAGTCCTCTTTTCTGATGAGAGCAACTTTTGCATCTCATTTGGAAACCAAATCTGGAGGAAGAATGGAGAGGCACACACTGCAAGATGCTTGAAGTTCAGTGTAAAGTTTCCACAGTCTGTGTTGATTTGGGGAGCCATATCATATTGCTGGTGTTGGTCCACCGTGCCTCATTAAGTCCAGGGTCAACAGGGTCAGGAGATTTTGGAGCACTTCATGCTTCCTTCCGCAGACGAGCTTTCTGGGGATGCTGTCTTCAGTATCCAGCAGGACGTGGCACCTGCCCACACTGCCAAAAGCACCAAAACCTGGTTCAATGACCGTGGGATTACTGTACTTGATTGGCCAGCAAACTCGCCTGACCTGAACTCCATAGAGAATCTATGAGGCATTGCCAAGAGAAAGATGAGAAACATGAGACCGAACAATGCAGAAGAGCCGAAGGCCGCTATTGAAGCATCCTGGTCTTCCATAACACCTCAGCTGTGCCACAGTCTGATAGCTTCCATGCCACGCCATATTGAGGCAGTAATTGCTGCAAACGGAGCCCAAACCAAGTACTGAGTACATATGCATACACACGTGGACAAAATTGTTGGTACCCTTCGGTCAATAAAATAAAAACTCGCAATGGTCACAGAAATAACTTTAATCTGACTAAAGTAATAATAAATAAGAATTCTATGAATGTTAACCAATGAAAGTCAGACATTGCTTTTCAACCAGGCTTCAACGAAATTATAAAAAATAACTAACTCACGGAACAGGCCTGGACAAAAATGATGGTACCCCTAACTTAATAGTTTGTTGCACAACCTTTTGAGGCAATCACTGCAATCAAACGATTCCTGTAACTGTCAATGAGACTTCTGCACCTCTCTGCAGGTATTTTGGCCCACTCCTCATGAGCAAGCTGCTCCAGTTGTTTCCGGTTTGAAGGGTGCCTTTTCCAGACAGCATGTTTCAGCTCCTTCCAAAGATGCTCAATAGGATTGAGGTCAGGGCTCATAAAAGGCCACTTTAGAATAGTCCAATGTTTTCCTCTTAGCCATTCTTGGGTGTTTTTAGCTGTGTGTTTTGGGTCATTGTCCTGTTGCAAGACCCATGACCTGCGACTGAGACCCAGCTTTCTGACACTGGCCAGCACATTTCTCTCTAGAATCCCTTGATAGTCTTGAGATTTCATTGTACCCTGCACAGATTCAAGACACCCTGTGCCAGATGCAGCAAAGCAGCCCCAGAACATAACAGAGCCTCCTCCATGTTTCACAGTAGGGACAGTGTTCTTTTCTTGATATGCTTCATTTTTCCGTCTGTGAACATAGAGCTGATGTGCCTTGGCAAAAAGTTCAATTTTTGTCTCATCTGTCCATAGGACATTCTCCCAGAAGCTTTGTGGCTTGTCAACATGTAGTTTGACATATTCCAGTCTGGCTTTTTTATGATTTGTTTTCAACAATGATGTCCTCCTTGGTCGTCTCCCATGTAGTCCACTTTGGCTCAAACAACGACGGATGGTGCGATCTGACACTGATGTTCCTTGAGCATGAAGTTCACCTTGGATCTCTTTAGAAGTCTTTCTGGGCTCTTTTGTTACCATTGGGATTATCCGTCTCTTTGATTTGTCATGAATTTTCCTCGTGCGGCCACGTCCAGGGAGGTTGGCTACAGTCCCATGGATCTTAAATTTCTGAATAATATGTGCAACTGTAGTCACAGGAACATCTAGCTGCTTGGAAATGGTCTTATAGCCTTTACCTTTAACATGCTTGTCTATAATTTTCTTTCGAATCTCCTGAGACAACTCTTTCCTTCGCTTCCTCTGGTCCATGTTGAGTGTGGTACATACCATGTCACCAAACAACACAGTGACTACCTGGAGCCCTATATATAGGCCCACTGACTGATTACAAGATTGTAGACACCTGTGATGCTAATTAGTGGACACACCTTGAATTAACATGTCCCTTTGGTCACATTATTTTCAGTATTTTCTAGGGGTACCATCATTTTTGTCCAGGCCTGTTCCATGAGTTTATGTTTTTAAATAATTCTGTTGAAGCATGGTTGAAAAGCAATGTCTGACTTTCATTGGTTCACATTCATAGAATTTTTTTTGATTATTACTTTTGTCAGATTAAAGTTATTTCTGTGACCATTGTGAGTTTTTCTTTCATTGACCGAAGGGTACCAACAATTTTGTCCACGTGTGTACTTGTACACGTAGGTCCGATATTGTTCTATGTACAATCCTTGTTTTATTGATGTAATATTCAAATTTTCTAAGATTGTGGAGTTGGGGTTTTCATGAGCTGTAAGCCATAATCATCTCAATTATGGCATATCACAGCTTGAACTATTATTATTTATCATTATTTTACCGTTTAAGTATCGTAGAATGCAAACGTGTAAATATATTTACACATATATTTGCAAAGCAAATTTGTAATATTTTGGATTTTGTCAAGACGTTTTCACTTTATGAGCACAGCCAATAATAGAGTAAACGACACACGCTTATATGGTGTCCGGCAAATCAGAATGAAAATAGAGACATAATGTGTGTCAATTATGTTTTGTAACCTTTGTGAATCTTTACTAAGCTCATGTGACCTAATGTGACCTCTGACAGCCTTTTCATTGTACATTCTCCATATGGATATTTGCTTTCAGTGCATTTACATAATAACTCACTCTCTCTCTCACTCTCTCTGTGTGTCTGGTCATCATCAGCATTTTCTAATATACTGAATCTGTTTCAATAACCTTCATGCTTAAATCATGCATTTCCCTAAAACATTCTAAAATGATTAGTAGGTCAGATCGACATGTTTCTTGAACCACTTTCTTCAATTTTGTAAATTTATAATTTTGAGTTTTGATCATTTTAGTATCTTGTATTTCTTTATTCATAAACGTATAATGAATAATAATAGATCAATCTACATATACTTAAGATGTTGTTACTTTCTGTTACAGCTTTTACATTATGTCCGTCACCTGAGACCTGATACAGGATGATATCTACAAAGGGAAAGTCCTGAATTAACAATTCCAAAACTCACCACCAGAGGTCCCTATGTCCTAAACACTCGCTAAGGTAATTTATTTGACTCATCTGTTCGTAATTATGGCAGACCCTATTCAGCTTAGTTTAAGTAAGTTTGTTGGCCTTTGTCTTTTTTATTACAATACTCTGACATTTAATATATTATTTATCTGGGGTTTTTTTTCAGTCTGGGAAATTATAATCCGTGATACAGCATTGGATCGCTGTGTGTGGGGTATGCAATTTTACTTCATTTTATTTTATTTTATTTTATTTATTATTATATCTTAACATCAATGCAAACAGGAAATGGCCAAATCAATCCATATTAATCCATCCATATTGACTAGGTTTTATCAAAATTATCAAGGATTTAAAATAAATGACCTTGTGATCATTGTTATATATAACTGTATATAGTCAGCATTAAGTTAATAATTAAATTCCAGATTACATTAATTTACATTTTTAAATGATATTCATTAGAGATGGAGAAAAAAAAACGTTTCAGTGATGTATTGCAATTCTTTTGTGGGAATTCATGCATCGCCACAGTACATCCAAAACTTTTTTTTTTTATGTACTGTATATATGTTTGCATTTGTGGTGGTAAAATATTTAGTTCCCCTATGATCTAAAACTATTCACATATTGGCAGATAGCACCGCATAACAAAATCTAAAGGGAAAAAAAAACAAATACAGAATTGAGATATTTATAAAATATGATACATATAAATTACTTATAAAATGTGATACTAACAGAATCGCAACACAGAACGAATCAGTACCTAGATATCACGATAATATCGTATCGGCTGGTCCCATCCCTAATATATCCTATATATAGGATATAAAATATATATAGGATATAAAAGCTGTGAAAATTTACTCGATATATACACATATTATAAAGCACTGCTAAATGTAATGTTATTATAATTTGTAACTAGGATGCCAGTTAGAGAACCAGTGTTCAGCTGTTGATCTATATATCTCTGGTGCTATCTATAAGGCGTTTTAGATGTTTCGTTTAACTGATTATATAAATAAATTCTATAAAATATTAACTATTAAAAGCAAAATCTGTATTTTTTTGTCAGCAGCAATTAATATCACTGTTATCCATATCACTGTAATTAATATCACTGATATCAATATGACTGTAATTTAAAGCACTATTAATATTACTGTTATCTATATTACTGTTATTCTATATTACACTTAGTTAGCAACCTAGTAATCCAGTGTAAGTATCTATCCAGTGATGTAAACTTCAAGTCGCTCTGGATAAGAGTGTCTGCCAAATGTCTAAATGTAAATGTTATTAATATCCCTGTTATCAATATCACAGTCATTATATACAATGTAACTGTTATTCACTGGTAATATAACTGTTATGAAAATCACTGTCATCAATATTATTCGTATTAATATCACTGTTTACATCACTGTGATCAACATCACTGTTATGAATATCACTGGTAATATAACTGTCATGAATATCAATGTTATTACTGTTATCACTCTTTGTTGTATGTGTGTAATGTTAATGTCCATTTTTGGTGCAGTAGGTAGATTTTGTTATGAATATGTAGATTACAGTCCACACTGACACCGACCCTGATCTCTGATACTGCTGATTACTATTTTAACAAATGTCCTCTAAAGCAATTCAAATGCCACACACACACACACACACACACACACACACACACACACATATATATATATATATATATATATATATATATATATATATATATATACATACAGATCTGCTGTGAAATCCATCCATAAAGATGGATTTAGACAAACAGTTTAAAGCCATAAATTTGTGAAGTGCAATAAAAGTGCCAACCCTTGACCCTGACTGAGGGACAGAATCACCTGCACGCTTCAGTACAGACACTGCACGTGACACAAGTACACAAGCGAGCCGAGTGCCGCTGGATTTATGACTGTCTGGTCCAAAGTGCGCTCCAACTATCCAAACAGCAAATACACCAACAGCACACACGATCATGACGATCAAACAAACAAACCAAATCAACCAAATCAGACAGTCAGTGAGTTCATGAAGGGATGTGAGCAGATTAAACACTTACTCAGGTGAAGGTATTCAGTGTGATCCATTTGGTAGCCAGAGTGGAATTGAGTTCAGTTTTACTCTCTGGTGGTTGTGTGTGTTTCCCTCCTGCTGAGAACTCACTGCTGTTCTCTCTCTCTCACACACACACACACACACACACACACACAGTGAAGGAGGGGGGCACTCTAGGGAGGTCCTTGACAGACGCGCGCACACGCACGCACGCACACACACACACACACACACACTGGATTAATGATTAACAAAACAAAGACAGTTCAACTAATATTCACTTACTCCTTGATTTGCATATAAATTTATACACAAACAATCGCCCAAACAAACAAACAAACAAACAAACAAACAAACAAACAAACACGCAGATAAGTCAATTAAACATAAATAATAAAAATTGTAATAATTAAACTAACTAAGCATTAAATAATGATTAACTTACAAAACTTAAAAGATAATTAAAATAAACAAACTATTCATAAAACAGTCTGAAATTAATTTATCAATGTAATTATTTTAATGAGTTATTGAAAGAAAGAAAAAAGAAAGAAAGAAAGAACGAAATTAAATAAATTCATATGAATGAACTAAATCAACAAAAAAGTGTGAATGGAAGAAAGAGAAGGAAATAAAATGAAAAAAGTAAAACTAGTTGAAAAATTTATTCATATGAAAATACAAAAATCAGTATGTGCTGCATATCAACAAACAAATCTACAGACAAACGAATAAATGCAAATATATACTGATATGATGTACAGTATGTTGTAAATTAGGTAATGGTATTTAAATGAAAGTGCAAAATGTTTGTCAATAGAGCTTCTAATTATAAACTCTTTGGTTCTGGAGGGGGTTGAACATCTGCTAAACATCTGGTCAGGTCACAATTCGCAAACTACATAAATGTTGATTTAATTAAAATGTGCTTTATGTAGACCTTTACATCACTTACAATGTACCTTGTTTTTACATTTTTTCTTCAGTTTTTTCCCCCCCCCTATATAAGATCCACTCAGCGTTGCCAACATTAAGCAATCTCAGAAGAAAGAAATTCCCAGAATTCCAGCCGTTCCGTCCCTGTGAGGCTGCTGAAAGGTGCGAAGATCCCCC